>JAMZAV010001178.1:0-353493 GCA_024449915.1 Sweltsa coloradensis
GTGGGGATTAATTCTATATATTGCATGGACTTATCAAGATTTGTATGTGGGGATATAATCATTACTTGCCATGGATGTATAATACGCTTCTATCTGCCGTTACGATCCCATAAAACAACGCCCCAATATTATGGTCGTTAGCTCTTTTCTGTTTGACGAATTGTTTTATGGCATTCATCTCTTGAAAGCTATCCACCACAAACAGTTTGGCTGAATCATTCTTGCACGTCATCATGGCTCGACGACATCCAGTGATTTTATCGTATAACTTGTAGAATCCTCCAGCTAGTTTGGTGTAATCGGACGGGGCTGAACCAAAAGATAACAAGGTTAGTTTTACAAACGAGCTGTTCGAATATAGGGAAGACTCACAACAACTTTTTTTATTATTCTACTGTATTTAGGGCCAGTTTCTGATTACATAAATATCAATTTTTTGTTATTTATAAAATATTTTCAGTCATAAAGGTGAGCCTTAAGTTTTACACGTAATAATGGCGGGAAAAACAGGGCAATACGTCATAACCCTACAACCAATCACCGTGTGGCCATTAAAAAAAAAATCATTTTTGCTGATTATCTTACAGTCTTATAGAAGCCTCTTTGGAATGATATTTGTTTCTAGTATGATTAAAAAAATGCTAATAAACAATAATTTGTACGTCAAGATATAACATTTGCAAATTTGTGTATACATTTAAAACTATTACGATTTTATGATAACAATAATAAAAACAATGTCAACAATGAACTAATGTTTTATTTATTTATTTAGAATTTATTTTTTTCAATTTTGATTATATTCTTGTTAGATTTATTTCTGTAGGCTATTAACATTAATTATTTATTTGTACATTTTGCTATGGTGTGAGTCATATGTTCTATGTTCTATGACAATAAAATAAATTGTATTAAAAAAAAAAAAAAAAAAATATATATTTATTATTATTTGTGGCACATTAAACAGGACAAAATATATCCCACAAGTGCAATTTACCAAACCATAACAATACAATATATGACGCAACAAAACAATACAATATAAAATAAGTTACATAAAAACTGACTACAAAAATTATATAAACATGAACGTATGTATGTATGTATGTATGTATGTATGTATGTATGTATGTATGTATGTATGTATGTAGGTATTATTATGTATGTATGTATGTATGTATGTATGTATGTAGTATGTATGATGTATGTATGTAGTATGTTGTATGTATTAGTTGTATGTATGTATGTATGTAGATGTAGTATTAGTATGTATGTTAGTATGTATGATGTTGTATGTATGTATGTTGTATGTATGTAGTATTTTTTGTATGATGTTGAGTGAATGATTGTGGAGTGTGTAAAGTGTAAATATGAGTTGTGTGCTGTGCACGACGCTATATAGAATTAGTGAATTGTTTAAAATATTTTTTTTTAGTGGCTTGAAAGTGAAAATGTTACTTTTGTAAAATCAAAAATTCCTTATTAAATAAAAAAGGGTTTTTGTACGTAGTCTGAAATCAAAATTAAACGTGAAACTGGGCACCCAATGGGCTAAAGGAAAGAAACAGTTTTGAATTCGAGTGTTTCGGTGGCACATGGAGTTAAGACTCAATTTGAGGCGGTCAAGCAGGTTATTAGCAAAATTGAAGACAGAACAAGCCCTAAATTTCCTCGGGTTTCAAGGGATTAGATGTTGTCAGAATCATACCTAGAAATTTCTTTATGTTTTTTCCTTTTCCTTTAAGCCGGTGTTTTAAATATCGTTTTTTCATCTTTTATAACATTAAATTTTTTTTTAATGGTTTTTGGGTTCCAAATTTTGGGGAGCATATTCAACTTTGGGGTGACTAGGTTATGTTAAGGGGGTAACGCGTTACTGAATTTTGTCCAACAGTTCCCATTTTTAAATCCTAACTTTTATGGTTTTTGATGCTTTGTGAATTTGTGAAAATGTGATTAAACGACAAATTTGTCGCAAAAAATTCTTCCTAGATCTCTTTTTCATTAACCCCTAGGGACAGAACTTTTAAAAACGTAAAAAATGTAGTTTTTTTTCTTGTTTTTTAAAAGATATAGTGAACAAATTGGACACATTAAGATTTAATAACCATGTTCGACACTATTCTGAAAGCGAATCAAGATCCAGTTGAAGTCTAAAGTAGTCCATTTGATCCATGACAGGGAGATATAGTTTCAGGTCATCTGCATATAACAGACATTTTGCACTCTTGCTTTGCGATGGAAGGTCATTTACAAAGAGAGTAAATAAAAGTGGTCCAAGAATCGATCCCTGTGGTACTCCAGACGTGACAGAAATGAATGAAGATGAACTTGCATCAATACCAACCGATTGTGTTCTACCAGTAAGATAGTCTCGTAGAAGTTCTATTATCTTTCCACAGATACCAAAGCTTTCTAGTTTATGCGCAAGAAGCCGATGGTCTACACTCCAGTGTCAGAAGCTTTACTAAAATCAGTGTAGACTGCATCAACTTGCACCTTTTTGTTCTTGCAAATCAGCTACGAATACGAGCTGGTGAACGGCCGAGAGGCGAATTTAGCTCCGTGATCGAGAAGACCGTGGTCAATTTCATTAATAGTAAACAACGCTGTCTACAGGGTTATGACGTCACACGTCTTTTCACAATAAAATCGCAGAAAAGAGTAAACGTAAAACTTTGTATTTTTGTGGAATAGACAGTTTTTATTTTAGAGTGTTATTAACTACGGCGATGGTGTTTATCTACTGATTTTGTACACGTGCGGTAATATCTACGACTGAGGAGCCTTCCCTATTAGGTATAGGGTCTCGAGGGAATGGGACACATTTGACACTGAGCAATTAGCTATTCGCTCGGCCACCCGATGTATATGAAACTTCACATAGTTATCTGGAAGCATTCATGGACAGCCCTACAGAAGTAGATTATCAATATTGTTTGTTTGTCAGACAGAAACAATTCACGAAAATGGTCAATTAACGACTTTTTTTTTAAAGAAAATCCAAAATTGTAAAATCAATTTATTTTTGCAGCTCACTAATACTGGCTGATGTTTGCGAGATAGACTTTTACTCTTTCCTCGCCTTTTACGAGTAGCAGAATCATGCTCTGGGCCAAGCTCTACCCCGGGCCCAGACGGGGGTCAAACTCTGTCGACTCACGTCTGCTATGGTTGGAGACTCTCCTCTTCTCCCAGACCCCGTTCTTACAGTTCAACTTGTTGACATTCCTGTTGGGGTTTATAACCGTTGTCTTCCATCGCATGCGGGCTATTGTGTTGTTGACCGGCTGGTCACAGGAGACATTCTTCCCGCCGAACAAGCAAACTATGTACATCGTGGATGTGGACACAGGCGGACATTTTGTTTCCTTGGCAACACATACCTGTTGGCGGGGTAGAATCAGTTAAGTTAATTCAAAAGTACAGGGTCTGGATTCTGCAACTATTTTACCTTGGGCTAAGCAGAATTAAGAGAGAATAGGGCAAACTTGGCACTTAGAAAATAGCTGCTCGCTCAGCCAGGAAGAACCCGATTGATATGAAACTTGTTGTTGTGTGTAGTCCAAAATCCAAAATTATTAAAAAAACAATTTATTTTTTAAGCATTCACCCAAATAGCATATTTAAAAAAAAGTGCTTCTGTCGTGCCGTACAGTTCTACTTCATTGACATTCGTGCAAAATTTCTAACAACTCTGATGCCAATCAGCCGATCGAACAGACATTTCAGAAAAAAAACAGATGTCCTTGATCCTCTTGAGGTAAAGGGTTAGAGGGGTTTATTTACAAGGATACAGAACAACAAACATTGTCACCTCTCGCTGACCGCTGTTGGTTCAGGCTAGATCGGGGTAGAGAACTAGTTGCAGGACCAGCCCCATTTGTGTTAAATAATGTTTCATATTTTTTATTTATTTATTTAATTGCACCAGAACTTAATTTAACATGATTCATTATATAATTAAATTCTAAAATTATTTTATTACAAATAATTAATTACTTTGGATACTAAAATACATAATTATCAAAAACTAAAATCTTAAAAGCTCTACCAAGTAACTAAGGTGCAAAAAAAGAACATTGACGTACAAATAGACACAATGCCAATAACATTACAAGAAAGCTTAAAAAAAGCATTGACAATATTTGGTTATGTGAAGATCTGGACGCGTGGTGACGAATGGTTATATTAAGGAATATGACAAATTAATGCTTATAGAAAAAAAAACATACACAATCATAGCCCTGCATAAAATATTTACTTATTTATTTATTTAGTCATTTAACGTCTACCCTATATTCAGTTAAATAACTGATTTACAAAGGAGGAAAACTAAATAAATCTAATAACATAGATGCAGACACAACAATGAACTACAGTTAAGTAAATTATAGTGATAGTCATATTACAAGAAGAATGTAACAGAATCATTTTGGTAGCAAAATCAAAAGAGTATTACATGAAATAAATTAATGAACCAAATATAAAAAAGGAAAAGAAAAGAAAAGAAAAGATGGTCCCCATGATATTCGTGCATTAAAACACTTATCGAGTCCATTATTACCTGTGCAAAAACCCCAAGAATGCAGAACACCCCAAACCAGTCGCGAAGTCCACACATTGTTGTAACTTATGACACGTGGTCGTTACTGAACAGAGAAGATCAACTCTTTCAGCTCTGACTGAAAGCGAGCGATATACGTGCGTGACAGTTTCCCATCTGCTTCTCTCTCTGGGTTCTACAAACTTATATAGAAGAACATTTAGTTCCATGGTGTGTCGGTATTTTATACATTTCCGTTTTAAAATATTCGTCCAATGGAAATTATGCATGAATTGTTGGCGTGATGTTAGTTTCTTTATTTTATTTCTTTATTTATTCAACGTCTATCCTATTCAGATAAAAAACTGATTTACAAAGAATGTAAAACTATTAGTATCAATGATGAACAGTTTAACTTCAAATAACTTTGTCCTATGGTCGTCAAGGACGTGTTTGACATATGTAGGGTTGGAACTATAAAAAACATAAATTTCTCGTGGGAAACCTGGCCAGGGTGCGATGGATGCCCCTCATAAGGTGTCTATAAATATTGGGGTTAGGCGATTGTGAAGGGATGTCCGAGGCAGTGGCGTAACTAGGAATAATTGGGGGGGGGGGGGGGGGGGTGATTTGGCTCTGGTTGGGTTCTGGGTCGCGAATCCCTATAGCAGCCGCATGCATTCGTCAAGTTTTAACTGAAAATGGCAATTCAAGGGATTACCGTTTTGTTTTTAATGGATATACACTTAGATAATTTTGAAATTTCAATTTGATTGCCCAACTAAACCATCATGTGTATATAAAAGTATGTAATGCACAATTATAGAGGCAGTTTTGAAAGAAATTAAATTGATTAATTGATCTAATTACGTAGATGCATACACAACAATGAGATAGTAATAATTCAATAACAATGTATTAAAAACACAACAATTTTGGTACAAATTAAAAAATGAACAAAATAAAAAATGGAAAAGAAAAGAAAAGAAAACAGAAAATATTAAAATATTTGCGATAGTAATATTTACAACAACAATGTAACACAATAGTTTTTGTATCAAATTCAAAAAGGATATTCAAAGAAATTAATTAATGAACCAAATATAAAAAAGGAAAAGAAAAGAAAAGAAAAGTTGGCCCCCATGATATTCGTGCATTAATACACTAAACAAATACATTATTACCTGTGCAAACACCCCTAGAATGCATAACACCCCAAACCAGTCGCTAAGTCCACACATTGTTGTTACTACTACACGTAGTCGTTACTGAACAGAGAAGTTTCAACTCTTTAGCTCTGACGTTATTTACTGAAAGCGAGCGACACACGTACGTGTCAGTTTCCGATATGATTCTCTTTTTCAAACTTATAAACAATATTTAGTTCCATGGTTTTCGGTTGTTAATACATTTCCGTTTTCAAAATATTCGTCCCATGGAAATCATGCATGAAATTATTTTTGACGTGATTTGAAACTTTTAGTATAAATAATAAACAGTTTAACTACGATTTACTTTGACCTTTGTTGGTCAAGGACGTGTTTGAAACTATAAATCATAAATTTCTCGGGGGAAACCTGGCCAGGGTGCGATGGATGCCCCTCTTCAGGTGTCTATAACTGGAGGAATATTGGGGTTAGGCAATTGTGAAGGGATGTCCGAGGCAGTGGCGTAACTAGAAATATTTTTTTGGCCGAGGCATGGGGGTTGGGGGGGGCTCTGGGCCGAATCCCTATAGCCGCCGCATGCATTCATCAAGTTTTAACTGAAAATGGCAACTCAAGGGATTACCGTTTTGTTTATAAAGGTTATACACTTAGATAATTTTGAAATTTCAATTTGATTGCCCAACCAAAGTAAGATTGCCAAAGTATGTAATGCACAATAATAGAGACAGTTTTGAGATAACTTTAATTATTAGCTCAAAACTTCAACATATCTTCCTGCACTCGGACCTGTAAACGATGTTGTACAGCAACTATCGGCGATCTAAAAACTCAAAAAATGAACGTGAAGTGGCTCATTTTAGTAACTTAACGTATTTTATTGATACAATGACGCGAAGCATACAGCCAAACATATTCGTTTAAGGTGACTGTCGAATTCTTTAAGTGAACTGATGTACGATGTACCCCAGATATGACACATGAAATGTTTGTCTCGTTGGTCTTGTGGTTAGCGTCTCTGCTTCCAATGCTGAAGGTCCGGGTTCAATTCCCGCTGAAGGCAGAAGTTTTGTTACATCTAATTTGTAAACGGTGACTATGGAGCCGTCCTAGCAACGAGGCACATAATAAATTCAAAGTTGTTCGGAATCGGCCTTGTTGATTCTGGCGTTGATCCGCGGGTGTTCGCACTGTCCATACCACTGATTGCTGTATTTACTTTTGAAAAGATATCGATCTTTGGTTGGTTATCGCTCACTCGTCGATTGCGTCGGGGCCTACAGGGTTAGTTTGGTCGCTTTGGTTTTTTGTCCCCCACTGAAAATCAGTGTATTGTAAACTCTTAATACGGATTTATTTCGGGTGTATGTTGGTGTATCCATTAAGGTGTGTTGAATCTTGCACCTAAAATTCCGCTCGGAGATTGAGTAAACCTTGCAATCATTACTCGCATTTCGTACTGGCTATTGTTGTCCATAGTATTTGGATGAGCGAAGCGAAGATTCCATTCTACTACACCGAAAAGAAAAAAAATCCGGAATATTTTTTTTTCTGTTTGTATTTTTGTGTGTTAACACGATTCCGGGTAAACCGATACTCCAATTGCTATGAAATTTTCCGGAGGTCTTTAAAATCTCTGAACTTAGAACTGCCACGATTTTGAGCGCAATCGAAAAATCATTTCCCATGAAAATCTTTATTTTACGATTATTTTCGATTTAAAACAATATCTTTGACTTATAACACCTACATGGCTTATCCGATTGTAATGATTTTTTCACAGAACCTTAATTTTATGAATTGGTATGTTCGTGTGAAATTTGAGCGCAATCGAAAAATTATTTCTCTTGAACACATTGCAGCTCAATGCTCCAATTACGCTCATCCAACAACGCGCCTGAAAAAGCGTTTGCGAAGCTTGCTAGTCCTAGTTAGATACGAGCAAACATTGCATCATGGGCAGGTGTCCCACGGGAAAATAATGTTTTGCTCTCTCTGATGTGTTTCATATTGTATTTAACCCATTTTGTAGCTTATGAAATGACCGTAACTCACCATTAAGTACCGGAAATCGTACGTTTATGGGTGACATGGTTTATAATGATTGTCATTGCCCGACAAATGAACATTTCTGCTCTGCTTTTTATACTGGACATTGTTTAAAACTTATTCCCAACTCCTTACCTTCAGTTAAATGAGACATTAAAAATAAATAAACGTATGACTCAACATTGATGAAACATTATGTAAATTTAACGATGTGACCGAATATTCCAATAAGATATTTTTATTTTAAAAACAAAAGCTGTACCCAGATATTACATTAAATGGGTTGTAAAAGCTACAAAATAAATTCAGGGAGAAAAATATTGAAAACAGTTGACAAAAAAATGTAAGTAAAAAAATGTAAAAATCACAAAACCTTTAAAAAAAGTTTTCCACGTGAAACATTGGCCTTATCTCCAGCAACAGTTTGTTATCGTCGAGTAAAAAAGTTCGCCCAACGTGGGGCTCGAACCCACGACCCCGAGATTAAGAGTCACGTGCTCTACCGACTGTGCTAGCCGGGCGGTGTTGAACTCTCACCACATTTTCGTTCAGACTAGGTTTGTTCTTTTGTCCACCTCAAATTGTGGTAATTACACCTAGGTGTAAACAGAATTTCACGGATGGACAAAAGAACGATTTTGTTGTAATTTGACAGCAAATTTCGAGGTTATGTTGCCAGCTGTCATTGAATTCAAACACTTTCAGAAGATATCTCACTAAATGACACAGCTTTGTGCATTTTCTACAATTCTATTCCATATTATTTTATTATTACCAGTTTTATCTTCTATTTATTAAACAATCGCACATTATAACAGGGTAACTTTTGAAATTGATGCGAATTTCCATAGCTACACCTTTTACACCTCCTCAAGAGGCTGGTGCAAAAAGTGTAAAAGTTGTAATTACCCCCTGGACAAAAGAACACGTCTTTGAGAGAAATACTGTAATTACACCTGGACAAAAGAACGCTTATTTCTTCAAAGGTGCAAAAGGTGTAAAAATTGATGGACAAAAGAACAGACCTATTTAGAACCTCCTTGTCTTGAATAGCGTTCGTCCCGATTTACTTTTAGATTTGCTAAGTTCTGCATCCCTACACACATTATGCCCTCCACTGCAATGACGTAGGAACCCGGGGGGGGGGGGGGGCGTGTTGGGAAAAAATAGTGTGAGTTAAATATTAATCCCAGAATTTCCGTAAAGTAAATAATAAATATGCACATACACTTATAAAATTCGACTCTCATAACAGGTGACTAGCTAGGTATATTGGTGTTAAGAGGACTCAATCCATTGCATTCGTAATTTCGACTGAGGAAAAGCTCGGGAAAAGTGTCAGTCAGGATTGCCGGTCTCGACGGGATTAGTCCGAGGACACAATCAGAGTCGCGCGCTTTTCGCTCCTGCCAACGTGTCGGTGTTATCTGCCCGCGCCAGCTGCCACTCTTTGGGCTTTTGTTGGCTCGTCGGCATCCCAGTTTGGTGGTGGTGGTAGTGGTGTAGGTGGTGGTGGTGTGTTGATGGTGGGGGGGGGGGGGGGGGGTCATCATGGATTGCACCCATGGTCACTCGGAACTCGCCTGTAGTAATCGCGTAAATATATTATCGTCCATTTGTTATCATCTGAATCCCTAACGAAGTGTTTGATCTGAATAGTGGGAATATGGATTCTGGGAACCCGGATACCTGGATACTCGGATACCTGGATACCCGGCCTACATACCCAAATCGAACGACAATCATAATTCTCACTAAATTGTACGGTATGTGTCTTCTGCAAGCATTGCCGTGGTAATGCTGCTTTAGTTATTCCAGCTCAGTTTTAATTTAAAAATAAAATAAGTTCCATAATACATAATTCCCCTCAAATTCTAAGAAAAACCAGTTGGTACTATTTTCTTAGTGCCTTGCTTGCTCCGTCGTCTAATCAAATACCGTAAGTGTAATATGACGGTATTTGGTCTAATCTCCTTGATATCCCGAAAGGTGGAAAAAGCAAGGATGTTGGAAGAAAAAGGTAAACATTGTATTTACCCACTCAGTTATATAACTGATTTTCAGTGGGGGACAGTAAATCAAAGCGACCAGGCCAACCTTGTAGGCCAGACGCAATCGACGAGTGAGCGATAACCAGCCAAAGATCGATATTTTTAATAGGAAATATTATCAATATTATCAATCACCAATCAATATCAATCAAATATCAATCATATTGAAGGTGTATACTATCGCTACAGAGCGCTCTGATGGCCGACACGACAACAATCAACTTTGTGCAGACAGGAAGTGAAGAAGGCAGATTGTGTCAGATTACGGATTGTAGTACTTGTAGCGCTCAGCGGTCGCACATCACCACTGGTTCCGTAGTGTAGAGGTTATCACGTCTGCTTTACACGCAGAAGGTCGCCAGTTCGATCCTGGCCGGAACCACTTTTTTAATTTTTGTTTGTAATTTCAATTAATTCGTATCCTCGATATTTGTCTGGTGTGATAATTTATTTTTCATGGAGACAATTAGTTTCTTGTTTTTTGTTTTACATTTTTTTAACATTGTCATGAGTAGGTCTCAGATATTCAGGACCTATAAAAGTTTAAAATGGCAGACAAATAGTACATTAAAAACACAAAAAAGGACGTAAAACGGAAAAGGACCTATCAAATCTCTCAATAGTATAGCAATTTCATATCAAAATAGTAAAATAGTAGCTTTATAGGACCAAAAAACGGACGAAAAAATCATTGAAAAGAATTAAAATAGTTATTTCAGGCATTTTGTATTTTTATCACCAGTAATACTTGAATTGCAATTGGAACTAATTTTAGTCATTGTATTTACCTTCAGAAAAAGTGAGTGAGATGTCAGGAACATCCTATAGCTATGAGCTGTTATAGATTGCGTCAGATGTAATGATACAACAGAAAGCCACTAACCACTACATAACTAGCACAACTCATGGCATGATCATGGTACAATGATATCTCTGTGGGGTCTAGGGCGTTTAATTTTTAATTTTTTACGTTGAAAATAGTGACTTTTATTAGTTTTTAGAGTGCTCTCGTCGATAATTTATAAAATTGTGAATATTCACATATTGTCAGTTTACAAAATCTTTGCCATACCCCAAAGGCTTGAACCATGAGTGTAAATAGGACGACAATAATACAATAATTGATATTTAATATCAAATAAATGATTTATACAATAATATAAAATAACGATTAAGAAAAAAGTGTCAAATTCTTCAGATTTACTTAAATGTTATCGGGCAATGACCCCTGATAAGATGGTTACTATGTACATTCATTCACATGACGAAATCTCTTTAGAACATGCATGTTTATGAAACTCATGTCCGTAATCTCCAATTTCGGTCCAATGTTTACTCTAGCCATTCAAACAAAGTGTAGCTTAGCTATTGATTAGTATTGGTAAATAAATGACACAATCTAAATTTCTCGTGAAAATCCTGCCCAGGGTGAAATGTAGGCCCCTTTATTCAGGTGTCTAACTAGGTATTTTGAATTTGGACAATTGTTGTGAAGGGAATGTCCGATGGCTGTTTAACCATCTCCGTACTCAAACGAGGACCTCAAGTTTTTCAATTTAATCCCTATTTTGCATTATTTTTTGGGTGGATAAAAAAATATAGATTTTCCCCACATGCCAATGGTACGAATTATACCTTTTTTTTAGAGGAGATGAAAAAAAACATACATATTCAAAAAAAAAAAAAAACGGTACCGGCACGTAGCCTACACCTTTCGAAAAGTACCAAGGGGACCAACGGCTTCACAACGGCGGGGGAAAATTGTGGTTTGTCTCGGAGATTTGATATATCTTTAGTATTGCAGGTATTTGAGATACACAAAATCAATCATATTATGCCAAATATTCAGTAAAATATCTAGATTTTGGTATGCACCTAGAATTTCAATTTTTGTTTCAAATGTAGCTGAAATTCAAAATCCAAAATTTTCAAAAATTCATTAAAAATAAAAAATATTTAAAAAATACTAACATTCTTAGAAAAAATGCGAAACTCCCATTGTTTGCTTAAAATTACTTAAATTACACGGATTTAATTCTGGTATGAAAGGGTTAAGAGGACTGGAAACACGGGATTCGAAACCAGGACCTCCCGAATTAGAGTCGCGCTTTGCTTTGCTCTTGAGCGATCTGTGTTGGTTATAGGTACATCATAATAACACGATAAACTAAATACACCATGACGTTCGTAATACGTTCATCTTTCCCTTGACGACCTCCTCGACGACGACGATCATGACAACACGAACGACGACAAAGACGATGTCGACATAAAAAGTAAGAACCTCCCTTTCCTCCTCCTACCCGTGGCTGGTTCTGACCAGCATGGGACATTCCTCTAATCCCTAGGCTAGAGTGGCGCATTATGACCAAACAGAACAGATGACTTGTAAACTAAAACAAAAACATATTCTGATCTGCCACCACTCTTCTCTTTCCACCACATAACAGTCTCCTCCAGCCTGTTTCACATACTTCTTCACACTATCATCATTGTCGAGGTCTGCCCCTTGGTCTCCTACATGGAATTTCCAATTACATAATTCTTCTCGGCACAAGCAATTGTTAACTTATTATTAATTAAGAGGATATAAGACATGCTTTTTTAAACAAATTCATGTTCATTCGGCCGACTGATACCACAGTTGTTCTAAAATTTGGGTAGTTATCACGGACGAAAAAATATAGGGCTCTACAGTAACACTTTTTTTTAAATAAATAAATAAATAAATATTAAATAAATAATAAATAAATAAATAAATAAATAAATAAATAAATAAATAAATAAATAAATAAAAATTATTTTCATGGTTTTAGATTTTGTTAAAAAGTTTAAAATTGACCATATTCGTGTATTGATCCTGGCTGCATTACATAAAATATTGATAATCTACGACTGTAGGGCTGCCCACAGCCCACGTATGCTTTATTGACAAACTATGTAAAGTTTTATAGATACATTTGATTCTTACCGGCGGAGCGAATAGCTATTTGTCAACTGTCAACCTGTGTCATAAGCTCGAGAAAACCAGGCTTTGACGCAGAACGCAGAGGTAAATTCAGGTTCACTTGGAAGCTCTATCATTTGTCCTATGGGGTTGTGGTTTGCACCAAAATGTTAAGTAAGATTGTGAAATAGTTGGTATCAAGGCACATTTTCCAAATACTGCTCACTTTTCTTATTAACTGACCGTAAATATGACACCAAACTGTAAATTTGTAGTACTTTCCCAATTTTGTGTAAGAGACAATTATTTGAAATTTGATAGAGACACGCGCTCATCCTTTGTGAACAGCCTCCCAAAAATGCAGATTTTTTGGATGAAAATTAAAGGTCAAAAAGCGGTACGTTCTGTATGTGAAATTAGCTGGATTTGACGATCGAGCGTTTTTTAAATGGACATTTAACATTGCAAAAAAAAGTTGGCCCGAGCTTGGCAAACAGTCTTAAGTCATAATTAAATAACAAATACACGTTGTCGATTGCGGAAGTAGGACAAAGCCTTTACACAACCTTTATTTACTATTAGTTTACTATCTGAAAAGTTATCTTTCTTCCTATTGATGATGTAAATATACAAATAAATGGAAAAGGCCGTGAATTGCTCTAGAGAAGATTTATTAAGAGTTTATTTCTTTGTTTGAGTAAAGTGTCTTGAAGAAGAGTTGGAGGCAGAGAACAATATCGTTAACACTTAACATACAGAGATGGAGATACAAGGAAAGACGGCCCTAGTAACTGGAGGAGCGGGGGGAATCGGACTGGCCTGTGTCAAAGAACTACTCAGGCAAGGGGCACAGGTAAGCTTACACTCATCTAGTGATGAAATTTGACAACAATTTTTTGACATAATTATGTCGATATGATATGAGATGAGATGCGTATCCAGTGATGGGGAGTATAATGATGTATAAGAGCCAGCGGTTTAGCCGAGGTCGTTTAACCGGTTCGGTTCCCACTCGATCACTGAAGTTATAAGCAGAATCGGGCGTGGTCAGGAGGAGAGTGGGTGACCGCTATGCCCTGAAACTCACGTATACCGATGGTTAGAGCAGACGGAGGGTTCGAGAGCTAGTGTAACGGCTTCGTTCTCCTCGACGTCTGCTCGGTAGTCCAGGTTAGTGGAGGAACCTACATGACTGTCAAAGTTACACCGTCCTTTCGGATGGGACGTAAAGCCCTTGGTACTTTTCGAAAGGTGTAGGCTACGTGCCGGTACCGGGTTTCCCCTCCTCCCTTCTGTTCATACTTCATCCTCATCTATCACCACTCATAATCAAATCAAATCAATCCACGTATGAAAATGTTTAGTAAAATTTGCCAAATATTTTTTCAACTAGGAAAACGCTAAAGTCCCGCCGCGTTGATGGATGAGCTTTTTAAAGTTTTTAGTTTGCGTGGGATATCTTTACTTTTGCAAGTGCTTTGTTTTGCTGCCTACGCATTGTAGGTGATTGTTGTCAAGTTTCTATTGTTTCTTGTCAATTGGTATTATTTACCGTAAAAAACTTATATTAAAAGCTTTATTTCTATGAATTCTGTCTAACTTTTTCAACTTTTTCTTTCAAAAGGTACTAAATCACCATAACCTTAATGTCCATGTATAATATGAACGTTGTAGGCCCACCCGTTTGTTCAGAATTGGCTCAAATGGCACGAAGATATCGCACAAAAAATCAAAAAACTTATATTAAAAGCTATATTTCTTTATATTCTGGCTAACTTTTTCAACTTTTTCTTTCATAAAGCAATACATCACCATTACCTTAATGTCCATGTGAAATATTAACGTTGTAGCCCCACCCGTTTGGTCAGAATCGGCCCAAATGTCACGAAAATATCGCACTAAAAATCGAAAAAAAATCGTAAAAGTACGATATTCATGAGAAATATTTCTTCGATTGTACCCAAAAACGTAGCAAGTCTAAGTTCAGAGATTTCGAAGGTCCTGTCAAATTTTCACTAAGATCGCATATGCCGTTTGCCCGGTAGAGAGCGAACAAACAGACAGGAAAAAAAAAAAAAAAAAAACATCCGAGCTAAATTTTTTGGGGGGTCGGTGAAATTGAAGTCTTCGCTTCGCTCATCCAACAATCAATATTTACAGTGTTGGCTCGAGCGCGACTTTGATTCGGGAGGTCTCGGGTTCGAATCTCGTTGAGACCGCGGCAATCCTGACTGAAGTTTTTTCCGAGGTTGGATTGAGTCCTCTTATCAGCCCTCGGACATTCCTTCAAAATTATTCAAAAGTCCAAAATACCTAGTTCCCCACCCCGAAAAGGGGCATGATTGCACACTGGGCAGGCTTCCCACAAAAAATTATAATTATAAATATTTTCATGCATCATTAGGGTAGAAAAACATAAAAAACCAAATAATTGGATGAGCGAAGCGAAGACTTCAATTTCACCGACCCCCTAAAAAATTTAGCTCGGGTGTTTTTTTTTTTTTTTTTTTTTTCGTTTTTCTGTCTGTTTGTTCGCTCTCTACCGGGCAAACGGCATATGTGATCTTGATGAAAATTTGACACAACCTTCGTTTTCTCTGAACTTAGACTTGCCACGCTTTTGGGTACAATCGAAGAAATATTTCTCATGAATATCGTACTTTTACGATTTTTTTCGATTTTTAGTGCGATATTTTCGTGCCATTTGGGCCAATTCTGATCAAACGGGTGGGGCTACAACATTCATATTTCACATGGACATTAAGGTTATGGTGATGTATTGCTTTCTGAAAGAAAAAATTGAAAAAGTTAGCCAGAATCGAGAGAAATAAAGCTTTTAATATACGTTTTTTGACTCTTTGTGCGATATTTTCGTGCCATTTGGGCCAATTCTGACCAAACGGGTGGGGCTACAACGTTCATATTATACATGGACATTAAGGTTATGGTGATGTAGTACCTTTTGAAAGAAAATGTTGAAAAAGTTAGCCAGAATCCATAGAAATATAGCTTTTAATGTAAGTTTTTTACGTTAAATAATAACAAAAATTAACAAGAAACAATAGAAACTTGACAACAATCACCTACAATGCGTCGGCAGAAAAACAAAGCACTTGCAAAAGTAAAGATATCCCACGCAAACTAAAAACTTTAAAAGAGCTCATCCATCAACGCGGCGGGACTTTAGCGTTTTCCTAGTAATAAAAACAAATCATTTGACAAAACTAGAAGAGAAGTTCAGAGAAAACGAAGGTCGTGTCAAATTTTCATCAAGATCGCATATGCCGTTTGCCCGGTAGAGAGCGAACAAACAGACGGAAAAAAAAACAAAAAACAAAAAAAACAAAAAACAAAAAAACAACCGAGCTAAATTTATTGGGGGGTCGGTAAAATTGAAGTCTTCGCTTCGCTCATCCAATAATTACGACACGTAGATGAGTTCTGGATGATTATTGGGCTGTTTCGTCTAGTAGATGATGCGACACTGCTGGATGTTTCGCCACCCATGTTGGTGGCTTCTTCAAGACCGTCTGACTGCCACCAACATGGGTAGCGAAACATCCAGCAGTGTTGCATCATCGACAAGACGCAGCAGCCCAAGAATCATCCAGAACTTAATGAAAGTGAAATGAATAATTTTTATTGGATGAGCGTAGCGAGCGAAGCGAAGATTCCATTTCACTACACCGGAGAAAAAAATCCGGAATGTTTTTTTTTTTAATGTATTTTTGTCTGTTTGTTAACACGATTCCGGCTAAACCGATACTCCGATTGCGATGAAATTGTATGGAGGTCTTCGAAATCTCTGAACTTAGAACTGCCACGTTTTTGAGCACAATCGGGAAATTATTTATCATGAAAATCGCAATTTTACGATTTTTTCAATTTTTTAAAAATTTCTTTGACTTACAACACCTACATGCTTTGCCCGATTGTAATGATTTTTCACAGAACCTTAATTTCATGAATTGATATATTCATGTGAAATTTGAGCGTTATCAAAAAACTATTTTTTACGAAAATCACAATTTTACGACTTTTTTCGATTTTTAAAATTTCTTCGGCTTATAACACCTACATGTTTTATCCTATTGTAATGATTTTTTCACAGAACCTTAATTTTATGAATTAATATATTCGTGTAAAATTTGTGCGCAATCGAATCATTATTTCTTATCAAAATTTCAATATTACGATAATTTCCTTTTTAAAATTGCGATTAATTAAAAAAATTTAAAATTTAAGTAAATTTTTTTAAAATTTCATTTAACTTTAAAAAAATCTTCAATTTAGTAATAATTTTTTCACAGAACAACAGAAAATCCGCATAACACATGGCGGCTCAATGCACCAATTACGCTCATCCAACAACGCGGCGGGACTTAAGCGTTTTCCTAGTATATACGATTTCGCATGATTATTACTAACTTTAAAAGTGTGTTTTTGTGTTTAAACTTTAAAGTTCCTCTAACTAAACAAGTAATGAGTAAGTTCTTTAAAGTAAGTAACTTGTGTCATTCTCCCTCAGGTGGCGGTATGCGACGTAGACGAGCAAAAAGGCTCAGCCATCATCGTGGAGCTCGTCAACGAGTTCGGACCAAACAGAGTAATTTTTATCAAGACTGACGTAACCAACGCACAGGACTTCGAGGGTAATTTATAGTTTGTTAATACAGCAAGTCTCCCCCCCCCCTCCCCTCCTCTCGATGCACCGGACTAGGTACCACCTCGAATACCGCCATGACCGGCAATCCTGACTGAAGGATTTTCCCGATGTTTTCCTCAGTCGTTAATGAGAATGCAAGGGATTGAGTCCTCTTAAACAGCCCTCGGACATCCCTGCACAATTGTCCGAACGTTAATATAGCTTAAAAACAAAAACTCACGAACAATAACCACGGTCAGAAATAAAAACACCAAAAAGTGTGTAAATTTTCGGAAGCTCTGCTTCCTTCCTCAGACGCGAGGGAACTGAGGAAGGAAGCAGACTTCCGAAAATTTACGCACTTTTTGGTAACTGTTTTTATTTCTGACCGTGGTTATTGTTCGTGTGTTTGTGTTTTTTATATCCTCCCGGTCTAAGAGTCTTGGTTTTCAATTAGTTAATATAGCTTCTTAGCCAGCGGTTTAGCCGCGGTCGCTTAGCTGGTTTTCACTCGAACACCGAAGTTAAGCAACTTCGGGCGTGGTCAGGGAGAAAGTGGGTGATCGCTCTGCCCTAAAACACACGTATACCACTGGTTAGAGCAGATGGAGGGTTCGAGAGCTAGTGTAACGACTTCGTTCTCCTCGACGTCTGCTCGGCATCTGGGTTAGTGGAGGAACCTATATGACTGTCAAGGTTGCACCGTCTTTTCTGATGGGACGTAAAGCCGAAAGGAGTAGGCTACGTGCCGGTACCGGGTTTCCCCTCCTCCCTTCTATTCATCCTTCATCCTCATCTATCACCACTCATCGTCTCGAATAGTCTTAGTGCATTAATATGAGACGTTAAGCAATACAAATCAATCAATCAATATACCTAGTTAGACACCTGAAGAAAGGCATACAATTTGCACCCTTAGGTTTTCCTCGTTCAAAATTCTCTCTTGACAGATGTTTGTTTGTAACATTCCAGAAGCTTTCAAGACAGCGATAAAAAACTTCAAAACCTTGGACATTGTTCTCAACAACGCTGGCATCTGTGACTTATTGAACTGGGAGAAGACACTTGCAGTCAACCTCGTAAGTATCAAGTATTATCACTAATACTAGGAAAACGCTAAAGTCCCGCCGCGTTGAAGGATGAGCGTTTTATAGTTTTTTGTTTACGTGGCATATCTTTACTTTTGCAAGTGCTTTGTTTTGTTGCCTACGCATTGAAGTGATTGTTGTCAAGTTTCTATTGTTTCTTGTCAATTGGTATTATTTACCTTAAAAAACCTATATTAAAAGCTTTATTTCTATAGATTCTGGCTAACTTTTTCAACTTTTTCTTTCAAAAGGTACTACATCACCATAACCTTAATGTCCATGTATAATATGAACGTTGTAGCCCCACCCGTTTGGTCAGAATTGGCCCAAATGGCACGAAAATATCGCACAAAAAATCAAAAAACTTATATTAAAAGCTTTATTTCTCTTGATTCTGGCTAACCTTTTCAACTTTTTCTTTTAAAAAGCAATACATCACCATTACCTTAATGTCCATGTGAAATATGAACGTTGTAGCCCCACCCGTTTGGTCAGAATCGGCCCAAATGTCACGAAAATATCGCACTAAAAATCGAAAAAATTCGTAAAAGTACGATATTCATGAGAAATATTTCTTCGATTGTACCCAAAAACGTAGCAAGTCTAAGTTCAGAGATTTCGAAGGTCGTGTCAAATTTTCATCAAGATCGCATATGCCGTTTGCCCGGTAGAGAGCGAACAAACAGACAAAAATACAAACAAAAAAAAAACAAAAAAACAAAAAAACAAAAAAACAAAAAAAAAACACCCGAGCTAAATTTTTTGGGGGGTCAGTGAAATTGAAGTCTTCGCTTCACTCGCTTCGCTCGCTACGCTCATCCAATAATCTTTATAGGGTTGTTTTTCGATGCTACTTATCACTGCCTTCTAGTGTATCAGCTAGTTTCCTCTTTCCCTGCCTGTGCACCAAATACCGTAATAAACGTAGTGTTATATTACGGTATTTGTGTGCACGCAACAAATGTTGATTGTGAAGCGTCATTCGCCACATTTGGCCACGGGAGATATTCTTAGTGCTAGTAGAGTCGATAAAGAAGTTTCATCGTTGGGGAGGTCCCCCAACTCCCTATACAGCCCTGGGTTTAATAAAAAATCTGTTTTTGGCGTTTGGAATCTATCGTTCCGCGCGACTCTGTGTGATGATTGATGGAACTACTTCAATAAAACTACGTCACATTTCTACTAGAAATTAACGTTCGTTGACGACGATTGCCGTGTAACGTCAAAATCACTGTCTCCTAGATGCTGCTCGTGGCTCCTCAAGTAACATCTAGGAGGCAGTGGTCAAAATAATAAATTCGATCGAATGTTGGCGAATGTTTTGGCGTAAAGCAAACTCTCTTTGTTGGTAAGGATATTTCTGATGTACTAGACATAAGCCTATTCCTAGGCCGACAATATGTATTGTTCAAAATTTCGATTTGAGTGCCAAGGGCGTACTTACGTCTGAAACTGTATTGTGGCCTTGGGCCTAGGCTACACAATTACGTCCGTCATGCTCAAACAAGGCACATCTCAATGATTTATTTCGAACAAAAATGTCAGTGACGCCTGCGCAACACTTTGTAGTACAATAATAAATCAAAAGTAAATCGTTTTAAAACGCTTTAGGGCTCTGGGCTAATATAATTAAAATAAAATTGAAATTTCACGTTTCATCTGTCATTTGTTAACTTCAGCGACACTGCGCATCGATTTTAGTGGTTCCCCAACGGGGAAACTTCTTTATCGACTCTGATAGTGTACACTCCCCGAGGTACATAAAATTCGTAAATACAATATAGTTATTAAATGATCTACTATAAACCGTTACTTTTACTTAAATCAGTAAACCAACTATCCAACTATAAACTATCCAAAACGTGGGAAAAAAGTAGCAGTAAAAAACATAAAAGGGTGTTCAGTGTGTCCAGTGGCCAATTATGAAGAATGACAGGACATGAATCAACACTATTCACATGGACAGGCAAAGGAAGAGTAAACTATAGCTGGAATATCTGGGAGGCAGTGCTGCTTATGACAATCGTGACTTCTGCGCGCTCTTATCTTTCCAGAATGGCGTGATAATAGGCACAAACCTCGCCTTCAAGTACATGGGCAAGAACAATGGCGGCCGAGGCGGTGTAGTCTGCAACACTGCGTCTGTGGCTGGCATCGAGCCTACCTACACCATGGCTGTCTACTGCGCAACCAAACATGCGGTCGTTGGTCTGACCCGCAGCTACGGGGTAAGCACCCGGAGGTGTCCAGGCGCTTAGGAAAGGAGGGGGAATGGTGGGAATTGCCCCCCCCCCCTACATCTGTAGTAAATATGCACTTACAGTTATACAATTCAACAGTCAGCTTGTAAAACGAATATGTTTGCCTGTATGCTTCGTCATTACATAAAAAATTAGGTAGAAATTTACTAAAATGGACCATCTTCACGTTCATTTTTTGAGTTTTAGATCGCAGATATTGCAGTAAACTCGATACAAGTCCGAGTGCAGTTAAAACATGACGAATAATGTAGTATGGTGAATATATTTTTTTGCCCTTGTGAAGGGGCTCCTGTGTTTGGGGCTTCGCCCAAAGACCCGAAAACTTCCACAATATTTTTCTAATGGATTTGACCCCCACAATTTTTAAAAACGTACCTACGCACCCGGAGGTGTCTGATGCTACTGTTTACCAAGTCCTCAAAGTCCTCAAGGTCATTATGCATTATAGTTGCTTGGATGACCTTGACGATAGGTAATTGTAGCAGGAATCGGCTACCAGCCAAGACTAGAGGATCCGAGACTAGACTAAGTCTAGCCAAATTCTGTAACAGGATGGTCTAGCTCTCTAGCATAAATATATCTACATTAATTTTATCGTTAGGGAAATTCTTCATTTTGTGTTGACTGAGCGATTGAAATCTTGTCGAGGTCAACCTATGAATACGCCGGGGCCAAAAAGATTCGTGAAAAGTCCGTCATGGACTTTGCCGATGCTGTTATCATCAACCAGTAAATCTAAATAGTAGTGATCTATTATATAACATTTTAGTTTTCCAATATTGCAGCGGTCAGTGAGTGATGTCACAATCGGCATGGTTAGTTAGCTTCTCTCGCTTTGATCGCCATTGGCAGTATTTTATATTCCATGTTACTAAATCACATTTCTCCTCTCTTCCCTTT
The DNA here is from genome assembly GCA_024449915.1 of Sweltsa coloradensis. Lineage (NCBI taxonomy): Eukaryota > Metazoa > Arthropoda > Insecta > Plecoptera > Chloroperlidae > Sweltsa > Sweltsa coloradensis. The sequence goes on from JAMZAV010001178.1 coordinate 21,654, forward strand.
TTACCCTTTCCTCCTTCTGTTCCCACTTTTTCAACTCGTTCTCCTCTTCCAACACCTTTACATCCTTATTCATGTCATTATCCTTGTTCCTCCTCCTCCTCCTCCTTCTTCTTCTTCTTCTTCTTCTTCTTCTTCTTCTTCTTCTTCTTCTTCTTCTTCTTCTTCTTCTTCTTCTTCTTCTTCTTCTTCTTCTTCTTCTTCTTCTTCTTCTTCTTCCCCCAGATGAGCTACTACCTGGATCGGACGGGCGTGCGAGTGGTGGCCATGTGTCCAGGTCTCACAGACTCACCAATGGTCGACGACATCAAGAACACAAAGGAGAAGGATGAAGTTCTAAACCATCTCAGTAAGCTGCTCGGTTCCCTCACCTTGCAAAAGTAAGAACCTTCCACGAGTTTCACCCCCATCAGCTCTCGAACCCTCCATCTGCTCTAACCAGCGGTTTCACAGCAGAGAGTTCCCCCACTCTACCCCAGTTCAGCAACCTTCGGGCGTGGTCAGGGTAGAGTAGGTGACCACTCTGCCCTGAACAACAGATGGAGGGTTTGAGAACTAGTGAAACGGCTTCGTCATCCTCGACGTCTGCTCGGCAGTCCGGGATAGTGGAGGAACTATATGACCTTTCAAGGTTACACCGTCCTTTCGGATGGGTCGTTAAGCCGTCGGTCCCCTTGGTACTTTTCGAAATAAGTAGCCTACGTGCCGGAAACCAGGTTTCCACTCCTCCCTTCTCTTTAAATTTTCACTGGTCTATTACATTATCCGTTGCAAATATAGACTTGATACCAGTCAGAGCAACTGATCGCACTCAGCACCAAAGAATTTGACTCTAAAAAAACTTCAATTCCTGCTGACACCACTGTGCAATACATCAATAATAGCAGTAAAAGATACTTCCATGGGTCGTTGTCGAAAGAATACCAATTCGAATCAACTTTTGCTTATAGTGTCAGAAATGGTCGTTGCTATAGCATTTGGGTGTTGCATCTTTACTTTAAACAAACCGTTTTCCATGAAGTAGTTAGGCAATGAAATTCACAATATTTGCTAAAGGTTGTGCTTATTGCAGGCTGCCAACGTGGGGGACAGGATGATGGTGCTGCTACGCTCGGGGGAGAAATGGAAGTATCTGGGTATGTCGAGGAGGGAAGCCCGTCTACCAACTTGACATCCCTAACGTCCGAGGCGATGAGAAGACAGTCTAGCCAACCCATAGAGCGAATTGAAACTACGCTAGAAAGAACCAGCCGCTAAAATTTTTAAAAATTTTTACTAAAGAAGTTTACTACCTTCATCATGAGAAAAATATGTTTTAACAGTGAGTTTCTTTTTTACAAAGGACTTTAATTTGTATGTATCAAATCAGGTCAAAGTGGAGTGAAATGAGATTCATTAGGGTTCAATGTGTCAACCTACAGATTAGCTGCCAAAGCATAATTTTGTTTTAAATTTCATCATCCCAAATCACATTGCCAAAACCCTGGATGTGGATTCTATTATGGAGGACTTACGAGCTGTGCTCTATATCAACTTAGGTCCTAGCTGATGTTTGCGAGATGGTCTTTTGGGTCGTTTTCTCGCTTTTGTACGATCAGCAGAGGGAATCCTTGGGCCAAATTCTACCCCGAGCCTAGATGGGTATTTTTATATCGATTTGATTTATATTAAAAGATACTGAATCTGTAGGAAAGAAGTCTTATATTCTACCTTTACCTTTCCCTTTTTCCAATGTACATTATGTTTTGTCCATTAACCAAATTCTTTCCAATTTCTTAAAATAATTATTGTTTAACTTTGTAACTGTTTATTAAATTGATGCTTTATATTTTACATTAACTTATCCAATATTGCGCACGCATTGATGGTGAAATAATTGTCAATAATAATAATTTGTTAGGTCAACGGTTTAGCCGAGGTCGTTTAAACCGGTTCCCACTGGAACACTGAAGTTAAGCACCTCGGGGCGTGGTCAGGGGGAGTGGTGCCCGCTCTTGCCCCGAAACTCCCCGTATACCGCTGGTTAGAGCAGATGGAGGGTTCGAGAGCTAGTGTAACGGCTTCGTTCTCCTCGACGCGCTCGGCAGTCCGGGTTAGTGGAGGAACCTATATGACTGTCAAGGTTTTCACCGTCCTTCCGGGTGGGACGTTAATCCGTTGGTCCCCCTGGTACTTTTCGAAAGGAGTAGGCTACGTGCCGGTACCGGGTTGCCAACCAACCCAAAGTTTAGGAAAAGACGCAATCGATGAGTATCATAACCAACCAAAGATCGGTGCCTATATTTTAATAGGTAATATTGCAATCAGTGGTGTCGACAGTGCCAGGCGCGTAGGAAGGGGGAGGAAATGGGGGAATTGACCCCCCCCACTTTTCACTATGACCCCTTCACTTTTCACGCTGGCACTCCCATCAAAAGATCTATTTCACATTTGACAAGTGTATAAGTTATCATTGCAGCCAGTATAGTGTATGTATCCTTGAGATACAAAGTGACCATCCGCGGACGAGACCGGGATCGGTCGTCCGTCTATTGTCTGCATTTTTCCTTTCCACCTTTTTTGGCGTGACCGAATTTGGGAACGAACATGGGTTTATTCTAACTGCCTCCGCACATTTCAAATCTATTGTGATAAAAATAATTTATTCAGCGAAATATTTTTTTATATAATTGCATGTATTTAATAACGTGTTCAAATGTGTAGCTTGGTTATGAAATGCTTTGTTTCCCTAGTGTCTACGATCAAAACTGACTGAAATATAAAAATATTATTATATTACTAAATAATATTAACAAAGAAGCATTATCCGTAACTCAGTCAGTTTTTATCGTAGAATTTCGTCCAAAAATGACATTCAAGACGCACGCTTATATTTTAACAACGTTATTAGATATTTGCAATTAAACAAAAAAATATCAATGATAAATAAAACAGGAAGAGAATACAGCAGGTAGAAAACCCTCAGCTTCTAGGATGGTCTATTTACGACTACACGCGACAACCCTCAGCAGCTGCCTCATACCCATACCCGACGCGTCCGTCGATGGTACTAGGAAAACGCTAAAGTCCCGCCGCGTTGATGGATGAGCGTTTTTGTTAAGTTTTAGTTTTTGTAGGTCCACTTTTCCTTTGCAAGTGACTTTTGAATGCATTGTAGGTGATTGTTGTCAAGTCTCTATTGTTACTTGTTAATTGTTATTATAAACCTCAAAAAACTCATATTAAAACCTTTATTTCTATAGATTCTGGCCAACTTTTTCAACTTTTTCTTTCAAAAAGCAATACATAACCATTACCTTAATGTCCATGTGAAATATGAACGTTGTAGCCCCACCCGTTTGGTCAGAATCAGCCCAAATGTCACGAAAATATCGCACTAAAAATCGTTAAAAAAATCGTGAAAGTACGATATTCATGAGAAATATTTCTTCGATTGTACCCAAAAACTGTGGCAGTTCTAAGTTTAAAGATTTTGAAGGTCTTTAGAAAATTTCATCGCAATTGGAGTATCGGTTAGCCGGAATCGTGTTAACAAACACACAAAAATACAAAACAGAAAAAACAAGAAAAAACAAAAAAAAATCGTAAAATTGCGATTTTCATGAGAAATATTTTTCGATTGCGCTCAAAAAGGTGGCAGTTCAAAGTTCAAGATTTCAAAGGTCTCCAGAAAATTTCATTGCAATGGGATTATCGATTTAGCTGAAATCGTGTTAACAAACACACAAAAATACAAAGAAAACAAAAAAGAAAATCGAAAAAAATCGTAAAATTGCGATTTTCAAAAGAAATAATTTTTTTATCAATTTTTCGTACGGTGCAGTTCTAAGTTCAGAGATTTCGAAGGTCTCCATAAAATTTTGTCGCAATCGGAGTATCGGTTCAGCCGGAATCGTGTTAACAAACAGACAAAAATACAAAAAAAAAAGAAAAAAAACATTCCGGATTTTTTTCTCCAGTGTAGTGAAATGGAATCTTCGCTTCGCTCGCTACGCTCGCTACGCTCATCCAATAAACTTTAGATTGTGTGCATTCTTAACATCCCGAGTATTCTGTGTTCTTCGTCATTACATCAAAAATTAGGTTGAAATTTACTAAATGGGCCACTTCACGTTCATTTTTGAGTTTTTAGATCGCAGATAGTTGTTGTAAAACATCGTTTACAGAGTCCGAGTGCAGTTGAAAGATGACGAAGTAATTCTGTAGTGTGGTGAAAATGTTTTGGCCTTCTGCGAAAGGGCCTCCGCCGGCTGGGGCTTCGTCCCTGATTCAGCTGCCGCCCTCAGGACATGCTGATGGATTTGACCCTCCCAACTTTCAAATCGAATTCCTACGCGCCTGGACAGTGCGAACACTCACGGATCAACGCCTGAATCAACAAGGCCGATTCAGAACAACTTTGAATTTATTAAGTGACTCGTTGCTAGGACGGCTCTAAAGTCACCGTTTGTTTACTAATTACTGAGATAAGATTTGGTGGACTTAAGCCCAAATCAGAAGTTTTAAAATATGTCTATAGCGGGAATACCAAACCCTGGACCTTGGGCATTAGAAGCAGAGACGCTAACCACAAGACCAACGAGCCACACAAGTTCTCTAGGACTGTCATGTGTTGCTATTTCCTTACCAGTGGCCACAGTGTTCTCAGTTGCGATTTAAATTGGTCTTAATTTGTTAATTTTCAGCAAACAATTCATTTTTATTATTTTTTAAAATTTTTTTGATATTTTTCAATATTTTTTGCATAATTTTTAAGGAATTCGGGCCAAATTTTGGATTTTAAATAAAGCTACAATTTTAGTTCAAATTTTAATTTAAAGCGCATTTCTAAAAAAAGTTTTTTTCTGTTTTTTTTCTTGTATATTTTAGATTACATTTCCGTGAAAAACTAAAATTTTCCCATCTTTAGCAATTTTTGCGAATGTGTATTATCAATCTTCTCTAATAAAGCTACAATTCATCAATTAAAATTGGACTTTGTAATTTCTTTTCAAATCACAAAAAAAAATTCAAACTGAAAAATCTATCATTTACCCTGATTAAAATAAGAATTTTATATCCATGATCATTGTCGCCTTGACTGAAAGGGCTAGGGCGGCAGTGCTGCTATCTCTCGGCCGTGGCAATCTTATCTGAACCCAACTCTATCTAACCTAATTGTTAGATGTCTAGTTCAAACAACACAATGATCTAGCGCACGAAGGGATTAGTGACCTAAAAATACCTTCCGTTATCAATGTAAATACACTCAGATATTAGGCAAAGGTGACACGGATTAGTATCTAGATCTTAGGAACCGTCAGTTACCGTTCGCAGCCAGAAAAGAGAGGATTCTTTACGTCGTTGTAGGTGGTAAGATTAAAACTAACATAGGCAATAACTATAATTAGATTTTAACCCTTTCCGACTCAGCGGTACCACATGGAACCATAACGTTTAAAAATTTTAATCTTGGTAATTTGTTCCCAATAATTTTCTTTGTGTAAATTCTAAATAAATATTTTTCCCCATTCCAATGAGAAAATAAACATCTGCAAAAAAAACTAAAATACGAAAAAAAAGTTTGTCCTGGAAATGCAATAGATCTCTAGTATTGCTATTATTTGAGATTAAAAAATAAATCAAAATTCAAAATTCAAAATATGCAAAACAATTCAGGAAAAATCTAGTTTAGGAATATATTTTGAATTTGAATTTTTAGTAAGGATGAAGCTTTTATTAAAAATCCAAAATTCCGTAAAAATCATAGCAAAAATATGAGAGAATGCGAAACTAGAATTGTTTGCTTAAAATTACCTAATTTACACGGATATCATTTGGACCTGAAAAGATTTTAAACATCAAACGGGACGGGATATTGAGCATATTTTATTTAATTTTTAATTTTATTATTTATTTCTTTATTAACGTCTATTCTATTGTCTATCCTATGACTGAGCTTTGTGTATAAAACCACCATGTCAAACGACTGTCGACAAACGACAGTGTTGGCTCGGGCGCTAAGCGCGCGACTCTGATTCGGGAGGTCCCGGGTTCAAATCCCGTCGAGACCGGCAATCCTGTCTGAAGTTTTTTCCGAGGTTTTCCTCAGTCGTTAATGCGAATGCAAGGGATTGAGTCCTCTCAAACAGTCCTCGGACATCCCTTCGTAATAGTCCTATCCGCAACATAGGCTACCTAGTTCACCTGAAGAGGGGCATGTTGCACCCTATAACAGGTTTAATTAAAATTAAAATAAAATAAATTATACTAACGTTCTTGTTTTTATTTTTAAACATATTCCCAAATAATTTTTTATTCTTTTACACGAAACAATGCCCAGGAAAATTTGGAGCTACATCCATACATTTCCACTTTCGTGACTACTGTGCAATGTTTCTGAAAACTGTGACATGAGCTAACGTAGCACATAGGAATTAGCCTAACATGCATGTCCCAACCTCTGTATTATTGCATTTCAGGTTGCATATTACGAAGAAGGGATCTAACCCAACTAATACAAGATGGAGGTGAAGGGTAAGACAGCTCTGGTAACGGGAGGGGCCAACGGTATCGGTCTGGCTTGTGTCAAGGAACTGCTCAGAAACGGAGCTCAAGTAATTATATAGTTTTTTATTTTCTCTTTCAATTTTTTCCTTACTTCTGTGCTGTTGTTTTTTTTTGCATGAGCGCAAAGAAGACTTCAATTTTACTTACCCTGAGAAAAATAGCTCAAGTGTTTTATTCTTATTTTATTTGTCTGTTTGTTTGCTCTCTGCCGGGCAAACGGCTAATGCGATTTTGATGAAACTTGGAGGGGACCTTCGAAATTTCTTAACTTAGATATGCCAAGTTTTTTGGTACAACCGAAGAAATATTTGTCATGAATATCGTATTTTCACGATATTATTCGATTTTTAATGCGATTTTTTCATGATATTTGGCCCGCGACCGGGAAAATGGCTACTCCGATCTTGATGACACTTTATGGGAACGTTCAAAATCAAAATCACTGATCATAGAATTGATATGATTTTGGGGGCAATCGAAGAAATATTTATCTTTTGTGGCAACTTTAAAAATTGCTGTTATCAATCCAAATTATTTATTGTTGTATGTTTTGGTTGGCTTGGTCGCTTTGGTTTACTGTCCCTCACTGAAAATCAGTTATATGACTGAGTGGGTAGACTCTAAATGCTTTTTTTTATTTTTTATAAAAAATTAAAAGTTGTTCTGAATCGGCCTTGTTGATTCTGGCGTTGATCCGCGGGTGTTCGCACTGTCCATACCACTGATTGCTATATTTCCTATTAAACATATCGATCTTTGGTTGGTTATCGCTCACTCGTCGATTGCGTCGGGGCCTACAGGGTTGGCTTGGTCGCTTTGATTTACTGTCCCCCACTGGCTCGTTGGTCTTAAGGTTAGCTTATCTGCTTCCAATGCAGAAGGTCCAGGGTTCGATTCCCGCCAAAGTCAGAAGTTTTTTTACTTCTGATTTGGACTTAAGTCCATCAGTTCTTGTCTTAGGAGTTTGTAAACGGTGACTTTGGAGCCGTCCTAGCAACGAAGCACATAATAAATTCAAAATTGTTCTGAATCGGCCTTGTTGATTCTGGCGTTGATCCGCGGGTGTTCGCACTGTCAATACCACTGATTGCTATATTTCCTATTAAAAATATCGATCTTTGGTTGGTTATCGCTCACTCGTCGATTGCGTCGGGGCCTACAGGGTTGGCTTGGTCGCTTTGGTTTACTGTCCCCCACTGAAAATCAGTTATTTGACGAAAATAAATACAAATGAATTCATTTATTTATTTCCCCCAGGTGACCGTATGTGACCTGGACGAGGCAAAAGGCTCTGTTATCCTCAAGGAACTCGTCAACGAGTTCGGACCAAAGAGAGCATTGTTTATCAAGACTGACGTCACTAACGCCCAAGAGTTCGAGGGTAAACTCCAATGATATTATATAGTAGGCAGAGGCTACATCCCCATTCTCAAATACGTCCGTACAGATGCGCTAGCATACCAAATTGAAAGCACCAACCTGACCTATTCAAGATGGAGATAATATGGCGCTTCAATTTATGCTTTACATTGTTTTAAATGCGATTAAGTACTTTTCTGGATTGTTTGATATGGTTTAAGCTTGTGCAGCATGGGAATGCACAAACAGAAATAATTATAAGTTATTGCATAGAGAATTTAGTAATCAGTTAGTGTAAATGGCTAATATGCTCACCTGTCAACCTGACAGCCATGTTGAAAAATATTTGTGCTACAATCGCTACTACCTACTTTAACATTCAAACTGACCATTTCGAGATGGCTTCAAATTGTCACGCCAGTGGACCAATGATTAGGGATCTAGCCTACTATAGACGTTAAATATCGTTGGTAAAGTCACACTGAATACGTCGTATCCTCTGTATTACTCCGTAATATCCAGTGAAAGGGTTAATAATTACAAGAATTTAATAGTTTGCATAGTTGAGATGGGTGGGGTAGTTTTTATAACTGAATAGGATAGAAATAAATTAATAAAGTAGGAACGCGCGCTCAACTTTCTGTTTTTTAAGAACATTGGTATCATATTTCACACTTTCTTTAATAAAGAATAAATCCATGAGATCCAGTTTGCGTTTTTCTAAATTAATTCATTGATTTTGAATGAAAAAAATCGTAAAACTTCCATAATTTTTTAATTAATTAATTAATTAATTAATTTTTTTTTCCGTAAAAATTCGGGAATTTATTCCAAGTGGACAGATTTTTTTCAACTAAGATTTTCATATTGGATATCAACGTTTAAATAATGTGAGCGCGTTGGTTAATTTGGTAAATCGTAAGATAAACGGATGACGGGAATTTCGTAAATTGAAATTCATGTTTTGGATTTTCCATTTTTTTCACGTTTTGGACTTACGTCTCGCAATGGATCTTTAAGGCTTAATTTTTGTAACCAAGTGTTGATATCACTAGAAAAAGTACTTTATTAACATTAAGCGTCTACCCACTCAGTCACATAACAGATTTTCAGTGGGGGACATTACTGATTTTGTTGGTTGTCCGCAATAATTTGATTTGGCTGAAACATGTATAATATATTCTTAAGTCTGTCTATCTCAGGCTTTCTTTTTACACTTTGTTAGATCGTATAATAAATATTATGCTTATCTATCTGTTTCATTTCAGAGGCGTTCAAGTTAACAATTTCAACATTCAAATCCCTGGACATCGTTCTAAACAACGCCGGCATACACAACCATGAGAACTGGGAGCTAATGATTAACATTAATTTTGTAAGTTTACTTAATCAACCTAATTTAATCTATGACCACTATCAGTGGTATAAGGCTACTTTAATATTACCAAGTTTCTTTAAATTATATAATGGTCTTATCACTGTTAGCTTCTCACGTTTTTAACCCATTGGAACCATTTAATTTATTTAAGAAATTAAGGTTCTTAGGGTACAATATTATGTAATTTGTAACTTTTTTCTGTTAATTTTTATATTTCTTTTTCGGGTCGATATTTACAAAAAAAATGGGAAATTTTTAATTTGATAAGGCCTGTTAGATTTAAATAAAACAAGTCTTTATTTTCTATGCTTGGCTGGAAATGTGTGAAAATGTTTGCATGCCCCGTTTGTGGTCCCTAGTCACCTCAAGATGTTATTTGAGGGGTCCACACCGGCTGCCTCTTTTGTCTTTGAAACATGGCCGATTGTGCAAGAGTGTTTTTCAAACCGGTAATCACTTTTTGGACGTCTTGAAGGATATGGGTATAAGTTATGAATCTTTGTAGAAAAAAAACTGGTCTCGCCTGTTTCCAGAACGGCGTGGTGATTGGCACTAACCTAGCCTTGAAGTACATGGGCAGGAACAATGGCGGCGGTGGTGGGATACTTTGCAACACTGCCTCTGTGGCTGGGTTCTTCCCTGTAGCCTCCATGCCGGTCTACGCTGCCACCAAGTTCGCCGTAGTAGGACTCACCCGCTCTTATGGGGTAACTACGTCACTTGAACATTCTTTAGGCGTATCACACAAATTCTTGAGCCTTTAAGAGCATTACTAATTTTGTAAATTATATTTACAGCTCTTTAATCGTATCTACCAGCAGTGGCGTATCGAGGGGGGCTCCTGGGGTTTCGCCCCCCCCCCCGAAATCCCAGCTTAAATATTATATTCTTAAAATCATCCATAGGTTTACGCAAAAATTTAATTCATCTTTTCATTTTTCTTGTTTTTTGTTCAGAAAAGCCCCTTAACTTTTCCTAAAACCATGCTTCAAAAATACGTATTTTTCAAAAGTAAGTGGATCCTCCCCACACCCAAAATTGAGTCGTTCTTCCGAGAAACAAATTCCTGCGTACGCTACTGTTCACTAGCCCCGTTTTACATGAAATTGTTTCGTCTTTAAGAGTATTCACGAGGTTTAAGAGTATTCGCAAGTCACTTTTAATTTTCTTGTCTTTAAACAGCAACCTTTCCACGAGGAGAAGACTGGGGTGCGCGTCGTCGCCATCTGTCCGGGAGTCACAGACACCGCGCTCTTCACAGAGTCGGCTTCGAAGGGCGACGACTTGGCGAATCACATCAACAAAACTCTGGCCGCTCTCCCCGCTCAGACGTAAGAACTTGTTACACGTTACCATGGTGGTATATATCTTCAGGTGATTTCACTGCCAGAATTCTGTGGTCGCCGACAGAATGCGCGACGTGTCAGGTGGTAGTCACGTGACGTAGAACTTACAAGATGGCGGCCTTGGGGACCAATCAGACGGCTCGAATTCGAAAACTCGAATGTTCCGCCTACCGATCTGAATGCACGGCCTTCAATAATGTGTATACACACCGCCATATATAAAGGTATCAGAGTCGATAAAGAAGTTTGGGAAAACTTCTTTATCGACTCTGATGGTACTTGTCACGTCGCGATCCTGGCGGCGTTTGTCTGCGTGCATTAAGCGACCACAAAAATAGCATTGCTGGATACGCAAGTGAAATCACCTAAAGATATATACCACCATGCACGTCAAGGTCGGTGCACATAACTTCCCAAGGTGGTTTAGGGTCTTAGGTTTAACAAGATGAAAATATTTCAACTTCTTAGCTCTTAAGCACTAAACACTAAACCCACCCAATGAGAAGCGAGCTCTTATAAATCCGGCCAATGGTAGCGCGCGTAGTACTATAGAAAAAACATTTCTTAGACCATAAACCATAAACCTTAAAACTAAAACCTTCGGTAAGTAGTGTGCACCGAGCTTTACTATTGTTACGATTGTTGTTTGTTGTGATGAGTGAATCGGGCCAACTTTTTATACAATGTTTTGTTGGTGTATTACAGGCCGGACGATGTGGCCAAGGGGGTGATGACCTTGATCAGGGAAGCAGAAAGTGGAAGCATCTGGGTGGCCAACGCCGGAGCGCCCGTGTATCAAATGACCTTCCCGGATGCGGCGACAATTAGGGAAGCGAAGAAGGTCTGATGGGGAAGCAGGGAGAGGAAGAGAGAAGAATATGCTTGTATTATAAGGAAAATTAAATTGTACTTTCACTTTTACTGATAATGATAATAACCTACCCTTTATCCCTCAAATTTCCCCAAACTCTTGGGCCATGCCTTGCCTGTCGCTTCACCATATCTCGTTTAGCCCTTTATAGGGTAGTGGTTTCCATATTTACCACCATACTTTTAACCCGGTCAAAAAGCTGCTTTGTTTTGTTCCGAATTGGTAGCATTTTTCCTTACTAAATTCTTCAATCAAATTGTATATAAAAACACAAAAAACACACATTTCCGGGATGTCCTGGATATTTTGTTTGCCTGTAGTAGATTAAATTTAAACATGCAACAAATATAAACAAAATACAAATTCCAAAAAATCTATTTTTCGAAAATAGACTCAAATTTTGGATTTTCCCCCCAACTTTATGATACCAATTTGGAATTCAAAATCAGCAAGTTTTTCCTAAAAGTTCAAGGAAAAAATCTTTGAAAAATCTAAAAATCTTTAAAAAATCACGAATTTCAAATTTTGTGTCCCAACTCCCAACATTATGCCTTATAAAGGTTTAGTTCTTCTTTTTGCTTCTCTTCTCCACTTTCCTTGTCTTCACTAGATCTTAGCACCAGTTCTTACCATATTTTTCTTTCTTCCCACCACTTTTCCCGTTGAACTCTTCCTCCAAGATGCGGTTTCTTACCACATCCATCTCTATCACCTCTTCCCACCTCAGTCTGGGTCTCCCTCGCTTTCTCTGCAATACCAGTGTTTTTTTCTAAAACTCTTCCTGAACCCAATTTTTATCAGATTGTTCGCACACGGTCATGTATATACAGTCTTCTATCGAGGATTTTTTTTTTCAAAACAATTACAACAAAATCGAAATAAATTAAATGGATTTTTGTTAAATCATCAAAATTGGTAAATTTTGGAATTTATTTGTGCGTAATGCGCAATAATGTTTAGTACCGTAATCTTTGACTAAAGAAAAGTGACCATATCCTTGCTTGACAATAATACCCAAAATCAAAATTGCATTTCAATAAGATGACAATAATTGGAAGCAGGAAAAGTTAAATTATATTACATATACATATATATAATATATATATATATTATATATATAAATTATATTACATATATATATAATTACATTGCAAGTGATAGTGGAATATAATTTTTTTCAAGTTTTAAGTATTTATATTAATTAAGAAAGGTAAAAAACACCAAAAGGGATTTGCATTCAAATAATTATTTTAAATCGGCTTTGATAGGGACATAATAATATTTAGCTGTTATTATTCTTATTCTTCAAAGTTCTGTAGACATGCAACTATTATGACTGTAGGAATGCGATTACTATGCCAAACCTCAAACTAGTCTAACTTCCTCAAACTATAATAGTATGCATGTAAAATTTAGCTTTGTTGAAAATAGCAATAAAATCAAATTATTGATGAACTAAGAACTCTTTGTTTGTATTTCAAATTGCATTCAGGCCTAAATTTAGACCATAAATAACATAAATCATAAATAAATAATAAATTCGTATTTAAAGTCTACCCACTTAGTCATGAAACTGATTTTCAGTGGGGGACAGTAAACCAAAGCGACCAAGACAACCCTGTAGGCCCCGACGCAATCGACGAGTTAGCGATAACCAACCAAAGATCGATATTTTGTTTAATAGTAGGAAATATAAAATTATAAAATCTGCATTTATGTTTGTGTGCTAATATTATTGTGATACAGTAACATATTGTGTGATTATTACACTGAAACCAACTGAAACGATTACTTTTATTTCATGTTGGGAACTTTCAGCATTAGTTTACGACTTATCGTCAGACCGCGATAACAACAGTGTGAGACAAAGTGTATAATAGTTTTCCTTGAATTATCTATGAATCGGGTCTTGCTTCTTTGCAACACTATTTCTATTTATCCCACCCCAGTTTCACCCACGTGTAAGCGCCCAGCTTTCGCCGGGCAATCCAAAAATTGGTTATAGACTCATCATGTGCTCCTCTCCACGGAAATCTTTAGTAAAAGGCGAAAGATTTATTTGATTTGAAGAGAAGCCAGAGTAAAGAAAATTTCTAAATTTCACTGCCCTACGAAATCAACTTCACAAACGACACGGACGTGCTAACTTTAAATACACTCTATTCAGATTGTATTTATCTACATTTGAGAACATATTAATTTTTAAAGTATGTGCAAGTATATCACCAACAATATAAAGTATAGTTCAAGTTTGTTTAATGTAAATTTACCATCGAAATTAAATAAAGTATAGAAATATTGAGATTGTGCGTTTGCTTTGTCGATGTAGTTTTGAGATTCACCGCTAGGTCGCGACGTCGAGCGCGTCATGCATCTAGTTACCGTTTAGCTCTACAGATAGCGCCACGGGTGACTAATACGCGTTCCAAGTACGGGCGCGAGAATTGTAAAATCTAATGCTAACATCTGGGAGTTGTGTGTGATAAGACTAGGAAAACGCTTAAGTCCCACCGCGTTGATGGATGAGCAATTTTGTAAGTTTTTAGTTTGCGTAGGACCACTTTTCCATTTGCAAGTCCTTTTTGAATGCATTGTAGGTGATTGTTGTCAAGTTTCTATTGTTACTTGTCAATTTTTATTATAAACTTAAAAAAACTCATGCTAAAACCTTATTTCTATGGATTCTGGCTAACTTTTTCACTTTTTCTTTCAAAAGGTACTACATCACCATAACCTTAATGTACATGTGAAATATGAACGTTGTAGCCCCACCCGTTTGGTCAGAATCGGCCCAAATGTCACGAAAATATCGCACTAAAAATCGAAAAAAATCGTAAAAGTACGATATTCATGAGAAATATTTCTTCGATTGTACCCAAAACGTGGCAAGTCTAAGTTCAGAGAAAACAAAGGTCCCCTTCAATTTTCATCAAGGTCGCATATGCCGTTTGCCCGGAATCGTGCGAACAGACAGAAAAAACGAACAAAAAAAACACCCGAGCTAAATTTGCAAACAATTTGTAAACAGTGAAATTGAAGTCTTCGCTTCGCTCATCCAATCAGAGTTTGAATAAGGATGTACTCTTACTGGAATCACTTAAGGCTGTTCCACCCTATTTTTTCATTTCTACAATATGCAAGTCGAGAATTTGAAGCGGCAGAGGAGGGGAAAAGAAGAGTAGGAAGGCCAAGAGAGAAATGGGAAAAATTAATTCAAGCAGACGTTGGAAAACGAGATGAAGTGTTGGAGCATGTGGCAAGAGTAAAGCTGCGGGAGGACAGAAGAGAGTGGATGAATTGGTGGAGAGGAAGGAGTTGGATGATGAGGAAGAAACACTGAGTCTGGCAAGCTTAGTATCTACAGTTTCATGCACTAGATAATGGTTGAAAACCACTACTCAACCCGACATAGTTGGAACTGAGTTAGGATGATTATTATAATATGCAGCTAAGTAAAAATATGGTGAATGACATTGATACCTGGCGCTATAAGAACATCAACATTTTTTTTCGCTGATCGGACACACGGCAAATATTGAATCATCGTGCTTCCTGCGAATTTTTCCGTTCGGCGGTATAAATTGACAAAAAAAACTACTATCGTGTTAAATCCCTCTTTCTCTCTCTTGTAAACTGAATAAAAACCGTTGAAAATTAATCCCACATAAACAGAACTAACCACGTTTAACGCTGATGAGCTACATTGTAATGGATGGAATAGTTTTATCGACGATTTACAAGGCGGTGATAAATAAACTAGGCCGCTTCGCGAACGCTTTTTTAATCGCGTTGATGGATAAGCTTTTTTAAGTAATTAATATGCGTGGGATGAAGTGTTGATTGGTTGCTCTTTGTAAAAATTTTTTTCTTAAAATGTCTAGTTGTTTATAAATTATAATATAAGTTGTTCAGATCAATTAGGCCCCGTATTCCTTGTTCTGTTGGAAGTGTCAATCTCTCTATTGCTGATTTAGAATGATGTATTCTGTGTTTGCCAAATATGATTTCTAAAGAATGCAGTAAAGACGTCTGAAAAGAAAGTAGAATGTAAGAAGGGCTTAATAAAAGAGCGTATTATTTTTGAATTTTTTTTGACGGGACATAACCTCAGAATCAACAATTATATTCAAATTACTGGAGTCAGTTGCTCAAGCTCAAAATTGAATTTTGAGCAGCGGTTTTTTGTATATTATTTCTACACTCCTTTATCTACAACCTAAATAAAAGGATTTTTGGTTTTATATTGGTTTGTTGCGTTGCTCAATTTTTTCGCCTGCGGTACAATTTCAAATTTTGTACCGTATAACGGAAAAAATCTTTGCAAACGCAGAATACCATACAAAACCAATAATCCTTATATTTAGTTGTAGATAAAGGACACTTGCAGTGTAGAAAAAAATATACAAAAAACCGCTGCAATAAATTAAATTTGAACTTGAACAACTTATTCCAGTAATTGCATATAATGTTGATTGTGGTTATGTCCCGTCAAAAAAATTTCAAAAAAATAATTCGATATTTATCAAGCCCTTTTAACATTCTACTAAAACTTTCAGACGTCTTCATATTTCGGGTACTAGGGATGTCTGTCTGCGTCCATTTAATGATTCCGAATGAATATGTCAGTACTGGTATAACATATTTATTTATTATTATTTATGTATTTATTATATTATTACTATTTATTAACAACTATATAAAGGTTTGGTGACTTGCAATGATGTCAATTATAGGATGTTGCAGATGCGTTATGCCCCAAACCTCAAACCAGGCTAAAATTGATATAATATAAATTAGGGCTGTGCTAACTTCCTCGAAACTACGATAGGATGTATTTAAAATTTAGCTTTGTAAAAAAATAAACAATTAATAAAATCCATGTTGAATTAAGAACTCATTGTATAATTTTCAAATTACCATCAGGTTCTAAATTTAGACCGTCACCGACAATACAGAAACCTGCCAATTTTGGTGCTGATAATCAAAATTGTGACTGCAGTTACAGAGTAAACACACGTTTACCTTATTTCATGCCGATTCCTGCATGACTTACGTGTAACCAATAGTTATGCCTTTGAGCATACGTCAGAGCCATAGGATTGACAGATAACCCCCCCCATAGTACAACTCCCCCCCCCCAGTCAGAGGCCTTGCTTCTAGTTTGCCAAACCCCGGTTCCCCACGTTTCAACGTCAGACATAGATACTAGGATAACCCCCCATAGTACAACTCGCCCCACCCCGTAAGAGCCTGCTTCTAGTTCCAACCCCAGTTTCAACCACGTTCAACGTCAGAGGCATAGATACTAGTATAACCCCCCCATAGATTACAACTCCCCCCCCCCACAGTATAACCACCTCTTACAGTAGCGAAACTCAATGCACTGCCTGCGAGTGATGCTGGTCGTGGTCGGTGCGCGTACCGCCGCTACACTAGCGCGCATGGCTATAAGCGACTCAACTAAAAGCCTCCGCAGTCTAAAAGTCAGTGCTTTATAAGATACAAATTGTAAGACGTTTTTGCAGTTGAGGAAAGCGCTATCTCTCCACCTCTCCGTGTAGGTAACCTACGTAGCAAACCTGTATGATAGAGCATCTTGCACGACATAGCGCGCATGGCGATTAAGATTCGGAAGCAGGGCGAGCGCTTTCAAAATTTGCCGGGACTACATAAACTAAAATCGTACGCTATCGGTAGCTCTGCCCAATACAGTTGCGTCGTCTCCCTTGGGTCCTAGGCTACCCCGCATTACCCAGCCACGTTTCAAACCACGAGACTATTATTTGGTGGCGCAGTTGGATGATTTCATGCGATGACTGGCCACATCCGAAGTTTTAATGGACAAAATAAATAAATTTATAATGTACATCTGTGAAAAGACGGACGTAAATTACACTCTAGAAATATCGACGAACGTTTTATAACTATTAAAAGTGTCCTAATAGTCATGACAAATGTTACGCTATCGCAAGTTATTCGTGCATCTGTATAAAATATCACTCTAGACCGCACGTTTACCGTGGTCATTGTTGGCCGAGTGGTTAGAGGCTCTTGTTTATGCATGCGAGAGGACGTCGGTTCGAGCCCGTCTAGGAAACTTTTTTACTTTTGTTTACTAATTCCATTATTGTTGTCACTTATAATTTGGACGGAAAAAACCATTTTTTATAAAATTCCCAGTGCAAATTACTCTAATGCGAAGGCTTCTCGCATCCGTGCAGCGGCAATCGGACAAAGTATATGAAAGTTGGACCTACCGGCGGTAGAACAAGATGACATATACTTTTAGAAATCCTATGCAAAATAACATACCATAAACCGATACGACAAAGAATCCGCCTTGTTCTACCATGCCGTTTTGAGCGCGCGCGACGCTTCCGCATGACGTTTCACCTTTTATCCTTGTTCTAATAATAACTTTGTACGATTATTTATAAGACGAATCGACCGTTCCAGGGAATACCACATTACCCATTAAAATAGTTTAGAGTATTTAAATTGGTCTAAAAACGCAAAAATGTGACTTAGTATCAATTTTATTTGATATTCAATGCCAATTTACGAAACGTTTGAAAAACAGATTGTTGGTTTATCAGTATTTAAAAAATGCTGTCACATGTGTTATAAACTTTCAATGCACAGATAGTTATACGGAAGCGCTGAATAGTGCATGACATGGGTTGTTCGGCCGCGCGTCTTATTTACTTCCGCTGTCGCGCAGAGTACTACTATTCATGTGAGGTCCGGGGCCCAAACCGAACACATGAACAGACAAATTGGCAAAAAACTTCTAACATAATTTAAATATGTCATAATTGAATAAATTACTTAAAATTTTCTGACAATGTCACGTCAAATATTAATTTTATTATGTAGCACGTAGGCTGTTAAAGTGTGCATGACATTCTTGTATGGCTTCTACTGGAACCTATCTAGGCGACGGTCGTTCGCCCGCAGCCAAGCAGGCGAGGGCGAATCGGACCCTGTTTACTCCAACCGAGTTGGGGGTTTTAAGCGATTGCACACGCCGCCCCGAAAAATTTACAAATCTTGAAACTCGGTGTATGACCTGATATGTGGTTCATGATTTTTCTACAAAAAATAAATCAGCCCGATCGATAACCAGTTCTGTGTTAATATTGACGTAAATCGACGAAAAACTTCCGGCTTGCTGGGGTGGGTGGGTAACAAAGTTATTATCCTTGAGATTACAAGTGACCATCCGCGGACGAGACGGACCCGGTGTCACGGCTATTGTCTCCATTTTTTTTTTTTTTTTTTTTTACACTTTCCACCTTTTTTGGCGTGACGAACTTGGGAGGAACTGGGTTTTTTCTACCTGCCTCCACAATTTCAAATCTATTGGTTGGGCGATGAAAATAAGGTATTCAAGCTAAAAATTTTTTTAAAATTGCATGTATTTAATGATGGTAAATGGTTGGATAGCGCTTGTCAACAGGCGAATGATCTACTTCTTTTCTATGCGAAACGAGTAGAGAAAGAATGAAAATGCTTGGCTCAACTTTCTATATTCAACCGCATCACAGGAAAATCTTTTGAAGGAGAGCTTGGCTGCCGTTGTTTTTTTTTTTTTTACACTCAGGAACCTTATACAGCAAGCAGATTTGAGGTGATTTTTTTAGATCTCATTCTTTGAGGTGTAAAGCGGTTGGCTTATTTTACAAGTTTTTGTTATGTGTGGGATAACAAACACGTCAAATTATCTTAAGCACGGAACAAAAAACAATAAACGTGTGTACTGCTACAGTAGCATACAAACCAGACGTCCCCCCCTTTAAATTTCCAAATTGTATTTACAGTGTTGGCAAACTATTCAGTTTAAAAATTCCATCAAGAAGCCGCTCTCTGTTTTAAGAAATATTATTATTTGTGATGCAAGACTGCGATGCAGCTTTGTTCACTGCATTTGAGTTGCTGGTCGATGACAAAAGCAGGTACGAAATGTTCAATTGACTGAAATATCAACATAGATTTATAAAAACTTACACCGCTACAATCACCAAGACATTTGTTGATACCTACATGGCCGAATGGTAAAGTATGAAGCGGTTTGGCGCTTATATATGCTCACAATGTGCTCGTCGCGGACAGCGGAAGTAAAATAAGACGCGCAGCCGAACCAAACCGCACATGTCATGCACCTATCTCGGCGACTTCGTATAATATCTGTGCATTGAAGTATTATAACACCATTGTGACAGCATGTTTTTAAGGACTGATAAACCAACAATATGTGTTCCAACACGTTCTCGGAAATTGGCATTGAATATCCAAAGTAAAAGTGAATAAAAAGTCACATTTTTGCGTTTGTGCACAAACACTATAGTGACTATTTTATCATATTGTGTCCCCGAAAAATTCGAAACTTCCTAAATGAATATAAATTTGTATCATAAGAACTTTATACTTATTCTATTATGGTAAGTTATCAGCATTTGTAAGGTAGCGTCAAAAAGTATAGGCCTAACTATTTTTAGTTTCACACACGAGCGCGACCCGGCACCTCACCAAATCATTAATAAACTCGCAAACCCTAGAGAAAATGAATTATCTTCTTGTGAAGTGGAAGAACTTTTTTCAGTGTGTTGTACTATAAGTTATTATCAGAGGCAGCATATTTTTATAAAACATTATCTTTCCATGCACTGTATAGTAAAAAAGATTACCAGGTCACTTTCTCACTAAAAATTGCAAAACCGTACCAAACAACGTAAAATTGTTATTAGTTTCTTGGGACACGGTACAAGTGTTCTGAAAAAACGGTACTGTACCGTTCAACCGGTGGTCACATGATTTTTCTCACTACATAATATCATGCGATAATAAATAATGTCGAACAGTAATTAACCTATAGTTAAGTTATCATGATACATCAAGCAAAAGCGGTGGATGCAGTGCTTTTCCAAAACAGATTTCCTAGAAACAAAAAGCTACCTTCTTTTGTTTATTTGTTTACAATCTGTACATAGTTCCCAGATACAATGCTTTTTATTAAATTGCCTCTATGGTTACTGTAGTCATGTTACCGAAAATTATATGAACATAAAAACAAGTAAGTTTCACTGGTAAGGGTCACTGGTAGAAAATTTAAAATGGCTCGACATTTGCGTTGGACGGGGTAGGCCTACCTCACGATGGCGATATCGACTGTGAGACGTCAAAGCTGCCGTTATCGGCTTCGTACATGCGACCTAACGCACAGACGCGGAACTCTGTCAGCCATCACATCCTTTTGGCGCCTACTTTTGAGCCGTTTTTCTGTAACTTGTTACTGATGTAATTTAACGATTATGGACCATAAATTATGGTTCCAAACAATATCAAATTTCACCACAGTGTCAGAATAGAAAAATTAATACTGCGCTGTCATGAAAAATGATATTACTTATTTCAATGCCAGTAAAGGTTCATCATCAAGTTCCAAAGAAAACTTATCATTTTTTTCCGAAGCACTAACCGAACAAAGAAAAAATAGACAAATCCGAGTGTTCAAAATTTATTTTGTGAGTTGTGGTGTAATTTTTTCATAATTATTTTTTTGGATCATAACTGTAGAGCTTGTTATCTTTATTTCTAACACTCTGCAGCCCGCGCCTGAAACTGTCAGCATTAGGATCTTAAGCGGACCAAACTAAAAGCTCCGACTTTCAAAATATGTAAACAAAAACAATGACGAATGCCGAAGAATGTCAAGCGATTGCAAGGGCTAGGCCTAGCCTAAGCTATTGTGTAAATTGCAGGCAAAACAAGCAAGCAATAATGGTGGTAATTTTTACTATTATGTAAGCCTATCAACCATTATATTTTCCATTTTAACCTATCAATATTAACCACTGGTCTACTTCCTGACTTGGTAGGCCCTAGCCATACCTAGGCTTCTAGCCCCTAGGCTGGGCCTGAGGCCCGAGGCTAGCTAGGCCGTAGTCTTCTTTGAAAACGACATACATATCAGAATAAAATAAAAACCAATAACGTCAGTCAAAAATTCTATCCAGCTCAGTGCTCAACTCAACTACTGAGACTGATGTAGCACGTCTAGGTCTAGGTGGCCACAGTACAATCGTTAGTTGGACTCGCTCTGCTCGCTAGGGGCGAGCATGATGGTTTATGAGCGTGTTTTCAGCTTAGCAGTCGCGCTACGTAAGAGAGGGTTATACCATAGAGGTTATACTATGGGTTATACTGTGCCCCCCCGTTCAGAGCCTGCTTCTAGTTTTCCAACCCCAGTTTCACCACGTTTCAACGTCAGAGCATAGATACTAGTAAACCCCCCCATAGGATACAACTACCCCCCCCCCGTCAGAGCTGCTTCTAGTTTTCCAACCCAGTTTACCCACGTTTCAGCGCCCAGCTTTCGCCGGCATTCCAAAAATGGGTTTAAAGATTTTCGAAAAGAAGCAGATGCTCGCCGCATCGAAGACGAAGATAGAAAATTCTTACCTTCTTGTGGGGGGTGTGCATGCGGTGTTTTAATAGAGGCATCCATTACAATGCTGACACCTAGGGCAGAGCAATAATAATTCGCGTATTAGATTTAATTCATTGTTGATTTTTAGTTGTGCAACCACGTGTCTGTTGCATAAATTATTTGGAAGTGCTTTCTCACTGAAATAAGAATAATTTGCAGGCTTGGCTTGTATTTTTAATTTTATAAAATCAGAGTAGAAATAATATGCGATTGAATTCTTATCGGATTAACAATAAGATAGAAACAAGTTAACAGGCTAGGGCAATTTGCCTGGATGTTTGTTTGTAAGATCCCTAAACGGGAGGGAGGTTGTTGGCGGCCACTGGCACCCGTGCTATCTTAGCCGTTGGTGGAGCATGAATGGAGGATTGCATCGCTTCTTGTAACAGAATTGGTGGATGTTTCGAATGAGAGGGTGTGGTGAGTCTTTAACGCTGCATAAAATGGAACTGATAGTGCCTCTAGGTGGGCCTCCATCATTTCTAACCCACAGTCTGCAGGAACGTCGGGACATCTAGGCAATGGGAAACGCCAGTGATGATTCTCATATCTAGTTTTGAAATGTTGAAGTTTTTCAGTGAATCTCTGCGCATGTCGACCACACGGGGACGCGTAGTGAGGGCTGGTGTATGCATGATTGTACAATTGAATTTGGTAGCAGGACTCATTCACCAGAGCGTAAAGTGGATACAACGATGCGAGCTTCCAGTTGCTTGGCAATCGTAGCCTAACGTGTGGTCGAGGAATTGTAGATTATTGTCTGGTAAGGGACCTAAGATAATTATTCCTGCTTGAACATTGAAACATTTTCGTCATGGATTACGAACGAAGATGCATCTGCCGGGAAATTACGAAAAAAAAGTGTGGCATAGTTTGTGAAGCATTTAGGACCCATACGCCATTTACCATACCAATCGACCATCAAATCCACCGCTTGTTGGCCAATTCGAACGCAATGTTCAGACGTTACCCATATTAGGCACAACATCGTCTGCAAAAAGCCCCCCCATCCGAAAACTACATTGCGTGAGGCGTCGGGAAGTCATGGGTAAATTATATTAAAGTAGAATGGAGAAATACAGAGTTGAGGAAACCCAGCAGCTATAGCAGCCTTTGGAGGAGGCGTTTGCACTGGACTAAAACGAGCGACCAGCGAGAAACTGTTTTGTGAGGTTGATGAGGTATCTTGGAAATTCAAGTTTTAATCATCTAAAAAGCAGACCTTCACTGCCACCACGGTCGAAGCTTGCAACGTTGGGAAGACGGCCGCTGTTTGACGCTTAAAAAAATGATTATTCCTCCGTATGGGTCTCAAACCCACTCTAGCCAATGTGGGACAGACGAGTGTTTGGCAACGGAAAACCAAATTGTCGTCAGGCAGGACGTGGTTTTCAGCATGCGTGAAAGTCTAAAAAAAAAAAAAAAAAAAAAAAAAAAAACCCAGGAGATCTTTCAAAAATTTTTGAAGGATAGAGAGCAAGCTAATGGGTCTGTAGCTGGAAGGATCTCGTGGTGGTTTGCAGGCTTCAGAAAAGTGATTTAATTTATGCACTTTCCATGAATTTGGGAAATGTTGAAGTGACAGAGCTGCATTGGAAGATGCTAGAGTACTTTTGCTGCTTTGTTGGAAGGGATTTGACAATTTGTCCGTGATCCCATACAGCCTGGTGCTTTGTTAAGAGGGAAAGCTAGTGCTATTTCGGCAAATTCGGCTAATGTGCATTTAGTCGCCTCGGGAAGTTCCACCGGCTCAGGATTTTCAGCAAAAAAACTGTTTACATGATTCATAATTCGAATTATCATGACCCACGAAATGAACAAACCAAACGACCCCCCCAAAAAAAACGGGACGTTGCTAACGTGAAATACAAATCAAAGAGATTGTGTTTACCTTCAACTGAGAACATATTTTCTGAAAAGTTACGTGCCATTATAATAATAAAACATATAAATGCATAGTTCAAGTTAATTTTAAGTAAAGTTACATCAAAATTAAATAAAGTTATAGAAATATAAGATTGTGCGTTTTGCTTTGTCGATGTAGTTTGAGGTTTACCGCTAGGTTGCGGCGTCGAGCGCGTCACAAACAAGTTACCGTTTAGATCAACAGAAGCGCCAACGGGTGACTACTGCGCGTCAAAGTTAGGGCGCGAGAATTGTAAATCTAATTGCTAAACATCTGAGGAGTTGTGTGTGTGGTAAGATCTGCAACAATATGACGATCAAGAGTTTGAATGTAGATGCCGTTAGGGCGCCGAGCAAAGCCGCGGGTGCGCTTACTTCCGGCACCTGTACAGCAAGCAGAGTTGGGGTGATTATGACGGGCACCCAGCCCGTTATGAAACGTTATGTGAACTTAAAAAAACTATCAACATTCAGAGGACGTAAGGCATTGTGATGTCGTGCCTTTTGAAGAAAAAGTAACGAACAGGTTGCTGAAGGCTTCCAAATAAAGGTTTCAATATAAGCCTTTACAAGCATAATCAACAAGTAACATAATTACTTGACAATGATCAACCTACATTGGTTACAAAATCAAGTTTTGGACCTCTAGATATGTGACAATTCTATTGTTAATTGGTAATACCATAGCAATTAAAATCGACTTTGATAAAATTATTATATTTTAACAAATAATTTTGCAATATAAATTGAAAAAATAATCAGATCCCACACATAACAAAAAACTTGTAACAATACAGCCAAACCTACACAATCAAAAGCAATGAAATCTAAAAGAAATGCCATACTTATGTACTATCCTACATTTTCGCAATCTTAATACATTAATTCACTTTGCCCTTTTTTTAAAGTTGTAATGATTATGGACTAAATTTCTGAGAATTTGTATTTTAAATTTTAAAACCTTGTTTAATTGTTAGTACAAAGGAATGTTATTTTTATTCTGTGTTCTTGTGGCAATTGTATTTGTACAACAGAGTTTTGTTTTGTTAAAAAAATAAAAGTTCTCTCTCTATCCTCGCAAAGCTTGTCAAAATAAATTATACGAACTTTTAGATTTAAAACAATATTTGCAAATAAAATTTTGCCACGCTTTGCAAGGATGCAGTCACAGGGCAAAGTGAATTAAAATGTAGGAGGGTATAAGCTTGGCATTTCTTTCAGATCTCATTGCTTTTGATTGTGAAAGGTTTGGCTGCATTTTTACAAGGTTTTTTGTTATGTGTGTTCCATTTTCTACAATATGCAGCAAAGTAAAAATATATTGAATGGCATTGATACCTGGCGCTATAAGAACATCAAAACAAAAGTTTTTCAAATTCTTCCGGTCTGACACGGCCAAATATTGAACCATAAATATAAGTTGGTTATTAGCTCAGCGTTCAACGTGCAGTCGGTTCTGTGAGATAAGTCACGGTTTTTCTGAGTATTAAAGGACAAATGGGATTCGTTAAGAATCGTGCTTCTTGCGAATTTTTCCGTTAGCCGGTACAAAATAATGACCAAAAAATACCGGAAAAAAATCATGAACATTCAATCGTTGTTAAAATCCCACTTATCTCTCTTCTAAAACCTAGAACAATAGTTGAACTTTAATCTCACATAAACAGAACCGTGTGTGCATACGATAATGAGCTAGATTGTTGACTGGTAATGGATGGAAATAGTTTATATAGTTGAGTGCAATATAATAGCTAATAGCGCAGGTTTTATTCTCTATCACACATATACGTAGTTCGCATAATGGATTGCATCTTTGCAAATGAAGTTGAAAAGCAAACAGGGTGGTTAAGAGGGCACCTTCCCGGACAAAATCAAGCACAGAAAATTGCTCACGAAAAAGGTATGATTCCAAACTAACATAGCCAGAAGACTCATTTAAAAACACGAATTACAAATGAAAGATAGATCTATAATACAAGAATTCCAAATTGTCAGTACCTATGAATTCGTTTCTTGCGATTTTTTTCAATAAAAAAAATTGGCATTTTGAACCATTTTTACTCATCTCTGGTGTATTTTTTAGTAAATAATTTGATATAATAGTCCTAAAGGGCTACTTGCAAGATTAAGCAAAAATAAAGAAACCGTGTAAAATATAACGCACTATTCTTTTTTATCAGTGCACATATTTTTCCCAAACAAACTAGCTGATATTTGCGGAACCGAGATGGACTGTAGTCTCTTTTCGGGAGAATTGAATGTGAAGGAAGCGGAACAAAGTTCATTGCTGTCGAGCCCTAACAGGAACAAACGTCTATCAACAAATCTAGGTGTGGCACCGGTGACATTTGTTGATCAAGACCTCAAGGTCACCTACAAGGTTGCCACATTTAGCGCAATGAAACTTTATTTTCTGATCCTATTGGTGTCGATCCGGCCTCCGGTTCCTAGGTTAACAGTACTTAAGAGTGTACGGACTGCATTGTAGGTACACGTGCATTGCCAGCTGTGTGCAAGGTCGCATGCTATTTAGTGCATAACATAACATAATTTAAGTTATACATAGGAACATATTTGGACTCGACACTGTCCTTAAATATTTATTTTTTATTTTTTGTTTATTCTTTTTATTACATTCAACAACAAGAAACGGCGTCGACGCTAGGCAAAATATTGCTTAAACACTTAAAAATCTATGTAGAAATCTCGGTCGCGAAGATCCTTGTGAAGAATTGGCTTATGTAGTAGTTCTCTCTAAGTGCTCCTTGCACAGGGATATTAAATATTGTAATATTATATTATATTATGGATTCATAGCAGTTGTAGATAAAAGTATACCCCGGACTGGGGTTCGAACCCAGAACCTTCCGGCTAAACGTGCCAAATTAAAATTGGTTAAAGCTAGCACGTTCAGCCGGAGGTTCTGGGCTCGAACCCCAGTCGGAGCAAACTTTTTCGACAACTGCTATGAATCAATAACTATGTCCTTAAAGCGGGCTTATGCTTAAAAGCCTAATATTCATATATTATATTAATATTAAAATATATAATTTAAAATAATAATTTAAAATAATAATCAGTACTCATTTCCAGTAATGTCGGGTTGAGTGTTCTTCACAACAATTGGACACGAAAAGGTTTTGTACCGAAGTTGCCGGGCTCAGCGTTTCTTCATCGTCTTCATCTTCATTTTGCATCTGCTTCTCCACAAATTTTCTCCATTCTTTTCTGTCCTACTCACAGCTTCCACTTCATCTACCTGGTACCAGAGCAATATTATAATAATCTAGAAGATAATCAATTCAAGTGTCCTTTTATAGGTTTTGTAGCACCTATTTTTGTCCACTTCGTGTGTAGAAGTTTTTTAATAACTTTTATTTCTGAATTATTGACCATGCAACGTTGAATCAATATAAACTGATTAAAAATGTGATATAGTCAATAATAGACACTATGTAATATTAAATATTTACGACTGGAAAACCATAGTTTTAAGTGAAAAAAAAAATAGAGCTTTGTAGCATCTATTCAAATAAAGCTACTTTCAACATATCTCTAATAATAATAATATATTTTTTAGGTCCCATGAGTGAGGTGGGGAGAGGTTATAGCAATGGATGTGAAGAGAAGAAACACAAGCTTGGGAAGGGTTAACAGGAAAAGATGGTGGGAGAACGAAAAGTGGCAAAAATGGTGGAGGTCCTGAGGAAGAAGATAAAACAGAGGAATAAAAAGACTATGTGGGGAAGCGTCAGGCATGGCTAGATAAACCCAGGGGCCAAGAATGTGGTGGGACCCTCCCACCCCCTAAACGATTCCTATGCTGGATAGGGTCGGATTTTATTATTTTTCAACTATTTCAAGACTATCTCAAACTAAAGGACGAAAAATATTTTTTTCAGTCCAAATAAAATCTATAATGAAAATGGGCGCATTACACTACACAAATGGTATCTTGTGTCAATATTTTTAGCATTTTGGAGTCGACTACACAAATCATTAATTTATAAGTTAACGTGTAAAAGGGTGAACATATATAAACGTAGCTTCAAAAGAAACAACCATGTTTTAAAGATCTTAATTTTACAAGAGTCATTCAGAATAGTGAGATATATTTATGGTAATAGAATGTAAGGCAAAATAAAACCTAAAAAAACGTATATTTAAAATTATTAAACTTACTAAATATACAATAATATACATTAAAGAAGTGTGCATGCAAATGTATCATTGGATACGTCAGTTAATCAATATTGAGTTCTAAAAAAAAGGTTTATGTGCACATTTTTTTGTTGCGGTTGGCACTACAATTAATAAACATATCAGTTATTTGCAGCTAAAGCTATGCAGAGGATTTCAAACGTTATGATTTGTGAATGCCAAGATGAAATCAAGGTTAGCTACAAGTATAGTTGGTTATTGGAGCATTGAAATACCGGTGTTTTATTGTTACTTTTTCATGTTGTGTCATTATTACTACCTGCTCTGAAAATGCAATACTTGAAACTTGTAAGTATGTCGATATTAATGACCTTTTGTGTTTTAGTGTAATTATTTATTATAAATGATAAACTCTATAACTACACATTTAAGTGCTTTTAGTTATAGGCACCGGCGTTCGATACTACTAGCGCGGTAGGCGGCGGGACTTCGAGGAACAAAATTGATCTGAAGGGATTGAACCAACAGCTGACAGTTAGCCTGCATTTATATGGATGTCAGACGCCAATGTTGTTATTTCTTAAAATGGACAGGATTAAGGAACAATAGATCATAAGACAAAGTGTGTTGTGTTGTGGGGTGCACAAATCGTGTCTGTAACATAGCAAACACGAGATCGAGTTTATAGATTTCCGACGAAACCCCTGGGAACGAGACAGGGCGAAAAATGGACCCAATGCTGTCAACAGGAAAAAAAATAAGTGTTTTTCAAATTCAGTTTATTTGTAGGGCCCATGCAAATCTTTCGAGTTGACTTTCAATATAAATTGAAGTCGTAATGTATTAATTCTAAGCTAGCACCTACCTAGGCTTTAGCCCTAGCAAAACCCAAAGGCCTACATAGCCCATTCCTAGGCTAGGACTAGCCATAAGGTTAGCCGTCACCCAAGGTCAAAGATAGGGCCTAGGTTCTAGGCTTGGGTTCTAATCCACAGTTTAGAAGGTAGGCCTAGGCCTAGCTCCTACCTAGGCCCAGGTCTAAGTGTAGGCTTCTAGGCATGAGCATTATTATTATTGTTTTAATAGGATTTACTCAGGAATTTATGCTAGCCTAGGCCTAGTTAGGTAGATCTAGGCCCCCTCCCTACATAAATCATGCAAGACATGCCTCACAAGCGTCTTAGTCCTTTACACATGGGATGTCCTCAAAATTTAGGTTTAGGATCAGTTTGGTAAGAGATATTGATTCTATTTGAAGCTGTTGAATTCCACCTTAGCCCTACTGGCGCTATGGACCTAGGTTGGTGGACACAGTTGCATAGGCTACATTGTGTGCTTGACTATAGGCCTATTTAAACTTCTAGGGCTTAGTTAGCATAGTATAGGACCTCCACTGGACACTATTTTACTTTGTGCCATGATAGACCCCAGCCAAAATATATGCCTTTTGCAATCCTAAGCCCGAGTAGTTACCCCGATAACCATACGAGGTCCGAGAACAATGTTTTGGTTAGTGGCCTGATCTTTCGAAGAATGTTATCAACCATTAAGGGAAGGCTTGTATCTAAGTGTCATGTAGCCTAAGCATTAGCCTTTGTGTATTTATTATTCTACGTTAAACAAAGCCCAGCTCTATGCAGCATTCGATAATTATTTACATTAGCTTCAGAACAACAAAAAATCCTAAATGAAAAATCGAGGGTGAGTCACAACAAGGGCCTAAACATGGTAGGCGGTAGGACTACACATAGGCCCTAACCCTGCATCTTTAAGTTGCAGTCTAGGTAACATAGCCATAAAGCCTAATTATTTTTACTATTTCAGTGTTCAGTCCTGATGTCAAAGATGGTGCCAAACAGCAAGTTTCAGCATTGCAGTGCACATTTTATAGCAAGAAAGGTCAGAGCCACCGATGAAATCCATTCTTATTCTTCCAACCATCTTTCCCGTTGGGATGTCTACAAAGGTGCGGCCCTTAAACAACTTCACAAACAATAATTCAAACCATTGCAAAAAATCGTCATAGTATCACTTCATCTGATACCAAGGCAACAAGAGACGAAAACCCGCAAGAAGAACGTAGAATTTGCGAGCCTCAGGCTTCTACAAGTATCAAACATTACCCAAAACAAGAGATGCCAGCCTAAAAACTGACATGATACTGGATGGAAACAACAAAACCCCCATAGGCCTCCGCCTACTACATTAAACCTAGCCAAGCCACAGTCAAAAACATTATCTTGCCACAAAAAGCCAAAAAATGATGACAAGGGAACAAATGTATACACCTCTTAGGTAAAAATGGAAAACGTTTTATGCATTGTGCAGGTTTCCACGGTTATCATCAATCACAGAGGAATCGGAAAATGCAGGACTTGACAGGAGTGACAATAGCCGTCTTTACATCATGTTAAGCTTCTTACAACTTGAATGATCGCAAAGTTCGGCAAGGAGGACCGTCTTGTGATATTTTAAATGAAAATGAAGACGGGATTTACTTTCTCTGCTCTGCGAGTCCTCTTGGAGTTCACAGATCAAAACATGATCAAATATATTTAAGAACTATCTGGAACAGTTAACAATCTCACAGAAGCATTTTTGGTGTTTTGGGCCTAGTCCGATCCTTCAGTTTTAAGTACAATGCCTAAAGAATTTAAAGTAAATTATCAAACTGTAGAGTCATCATAGATTGTTCTGAGATTAGATTGAACAGCCGAAGGAAGTCTGGCATAGAATTTCTTTTTTATTCGTAACATAAGAGTGGTTTCACAATGATGAAATTTTTGATAGGTATATCTCCTAGGGGACTTATAACATCATTTCAAATTGTTACGGGGACGTAGGAGCGATAGTGCATTAACAGGTCGACAGCAGTTGCTAGATTGACTGGAGCCCGGCGATGATGTCATGGCCGACAAAGGTTTCCTGGCATTAAGACGCTGCTTGAAGACACACATGTTATAATAGTCATGCCACCATTTAATCATCATGGTGGGTTTTCAGAAGAAGAGGGGATGGAAACATACCAAGGTTGCAAGTGTAAGTACCACGTTGAAAGATGATTAAACGTGTGAAAAATACAACATAGTACAAAAAGGTCCCGTGAACATTTTCCGTACATAGACACAACATTGTTCGTTATGTGTTGTGTCTGGCAACCTCCAAGCCCCCCATTATAAAGATGTGTGAGATTGAATAAAAAAAAAAAAATCATAATAAATAACGTAATTGGCATAACACCACATTGGGTGTTTAGGCGATGCATGATTTTGTGTCTGGAATTTTTCTGAAAAATCGTTATGATTTTTAAATCGATCACAGACAGAGCCTCTGAAACGACAGGTTTCTTTCTTGGACATTGTTAATGTTTGTGCGGACTCACGTTACACATGGTATAGGCTACGACTGTAAAATTGCGGTGGAACAATTCAACCATAACGGCACTGGTAAACAGCAGGCCAAAATGTTCAATAAGATACGGGTAGTCTGTAATTTTTGTAAGTAATTCTTTAGGTAAATAATTTTGAGAATTATGTGAGGAAATAGGTAATAGGAATTAACAGGAACCAACAGGCTAAAACCGTCAAGTTTGGCAGTCGCGACAGAGCCCCCCTGAAAATGCACATGACAAAAACGCGACAAAAACATTTTAGCTGAGAACAGCGACTTGATCACTTCGTCGCCTGTCGGTGTGGCATGTAAATTATTATGTGTAGGCCTAGCCTGTCTTAAACTCTAACCTAGCTGCTGCATATGAGCTTTCAAGGTTTAAACATTTTGGTTCCCATTGATCTTTTCTCACCCCAACTACTAGAATCTGGGCATTCTTAAACCAAAACAAAGTTCATCCAATCCGTCTAGTGGTACCAGTAGGCCTACCGTTAAAGTTGCCCATTATCGAAGAAATTGTTAGTGGCGTACACAATGGAAAAACAAAATAGATGAAGTAGGATCAAATTTTAATATGTATAGTAGAACCATGGTATAAGGTCAGCCGTAAGATAAAGTACGCCAATGAATAAAGAAAGAAAAATAAATGTTTGAAAAGAGATTGGTAAATCTAAAAAAATATGTTAGAAATCAAATTGAAGGGTAGCAGACCTATGTACTTGTATTGTTATAATGTAAATAAACTAATACATGGGCAGTAATTTTGGCTACTGTATTAACTTATGGCTTTAAACCTCATTTATCCAATTTGGTAATCAAATCTAACCTACTAACCTAAAATAGTAAGTTACCAAGTAGCGGCAATTAACTACGAGTTGTTGTACCGACAACTCATGTTTTTGAAAAGCTTTGGTAAAAGTATTTCAAAAATAAAACTCTTCCCGGCGGGGAACAACTTGAGCCAAAAATTTCTCGATCGCTCACAATTACTAAAACTGAACGGTAATGGAGTAGGTACACAAAAAAGTCACAGCTGCGATGCCGTCACATACAATGAATTTGTACTTGGAGTGAAGTAAACGTCCAATCTCCTCAGGTGTTACCCCAGTAGCGCCAAAAAACTAGATATTTGACGTTGCAAGTACCATTCGTCGTTAAAGATTTTTGTCGTTGAAACACGTGTAGGGGCACTTGATTTACTAATGTTTTTAATGGTTCCATTTTCAAACTAACGATGCGTCTGGGCTGGCACACAACCAGGGCTGTGATGCACGCACACCAAACCGCACTGCACACTGCAACAAATTGGCTACCGGTACGTTGTAAGTCTTGTAATGTAGGCCTAGCTAGCCTAACTAACATGAACCACCATAAACTTTTAAGAATTCCGAAATCAAACACTTTTTGTAGTTAGCCTACTCATAATGTAGGTTCTAATTAAGCAAATAAAATAATTTAACTCACCTGAACAGATTCAAGTTGCCTCATACAACTTGGAAGCTGTCTCTTCCCAGCTGTCCCGTACCTTGTAGATCATTCCCTGAAGGTTTTGGGGAAACAGCTGTTCGCGAGGGCATCAAAATCCTTCGTCTCGTTTGATGCTGTGAGCCTTGGAAATGGCAGAATTCTGAATTGCCTCTCGTCGATACATTTTTGGCATTTATGTTGATTCTATGTGGCTTGAGCCAAAAACAACAACTCTTCTGGACTAATGACAATGTTGGCCATCAGACAATCAGTCAAATTCTCATCAAGTAGGCCTAGATCTTCATTTTAATCCATGTTCTTCCATGTTGATGATGAGGACTGACTTCTACCATTGTAACACAAACGTTCCTGCATGCGTCTTTATGAAAGCGTCACTATATTATCTACCAAACTCTAGGTCCAGCAAGAAAGTGGCGTGTTATTTCCGCTTCACTCCTCCTCCTCGGCCAGAGCATGTCCTGAGGGGACAAGGGATTTCCGAGTTAAATGATAAATTGTTACTTTTACAGGTTCTAGGCTGTCATATCTTGAATTTTTTAGGAGGGTGGGATGGATACAGGCTACCAAATTTTTTCCATGGAAAATCATCTCTGAGGCTTTGAAGATGCTTAGGCTTTCCCCAAACTTGAGCATGTCTGCTTTGAAGCCGAGTGGCCATTTACAAAGGTGATTAAGGCTCCAAATGTGTTTACAACTTGCTATTCGGCACCAGCGAAGCAATTGCATTGCTGCCGAGTTGTTACGCGTTCAACGTCAGCTGTAAACAAAAAAAAAAAAATGTATAGAATCAATCTAATAGCCTAAGACAAGGGCTAGGTCCAATAAATAATCAATATCATGTGCATCTTAATGTTAAGGGGAGTTTTAAATGGACCCCGTGGCCTGGTTACGTTCAGTTTCAAACGAAAAAAATTTTTGTGCCCTGCCGCGGGTAAAACACTCACGCGTAAAAAATTAACCTAAGCTTTAGTCCCTTCACTGAAAATACGGCTATCCACGTTGTTGAATAAAAACGGGCTGATGTCAGTACCTTTAATCTAGAACTTCGACTTTTACGAGGCCTAATAAAGACAGCTTAAGGCAAGAGCGAACTCAAATGCCAGGTATGCATAATATGAAGGTAGGCCTGAAGGTTATGTGACAAAGTGGATATAAGTCGCACGGTTAATAAACGGGATGAAGCTCCTGAAAGGTGAGGGTGCTATGCACAGCGAAAGTTGTTAAGCGACAGCGCCTTATCACGCAAACTGGCTGCAAAGAATATCCCTTGGTCTGTGAAAAGTGTGGGGGGTATGAGCCAAAATAAATTGCACAACATGGCTTGGTTGTTCTCGCTGCCATAGGACAGTTGGCAATGTTTCCTAACAGGCAAACAAAGCAGTGCGTACATGACGAAGCTTATAGGCCTACCTAGTTTTTAGCCTATTTTTTTTTTAGGCCCTACACACTTGAAGTGACTAGGCCAGTACTGTAAACTAGGACTAGCCTCCATCTAGACGAGGCTTACTTGCATATAATTGTTGAAAGATAGCCTAGGGTTCTAGCTAGCCTAGGGAGTTGGTGCAAGTTTTTTGTCAGCCAGGCCTAGGCCTAGGGTTGGACAATGAACTAGGCTAGGCTAAGGCGGCCACACATATTAATTAAATCATTAGGGACAAGGGCCACATTCACCAAATTATTTCTTGCTTAAGCCTCGGAAACAGTCTTGTCCCATGGTCCAATCAGGGCCCGCGGACCCACTCTTTGCCTAGCTAGGCTAGGCTAGGGCTGCCCTAGAGTAGGGTTAGGATAGGGCTGCTTTGGATTCTTAGAAGCAATTAAATCGGAAGTTAGGGCCTAGCCCTATGTAAAAATATTTCGACATGTCACGCTATCTTGGGGGCATCTCATGTCAACATTACTGCGTGTTACTACATCGATTTTGACTTCATATGGAGCAAGTGACGGGACGTCTGCCTTTACAATTGCCAGTTATGAATTTCATTTCTCCGGTCTCTCTACTTCTCGTAACGGCCAACACATGGCTGCCTTTGGCCAGTGCTAAAACCTTTTTCAAAGGCAATTTGGGTGAAGTGAAACCCGCACGCACACCTTTTAAAACCATATTTAATTATAATATCAGGGACGCTCGGACATGGTGCAATGGAGCAATTGGGGATGTGTCATCCATTTTGTTCACGCAGTTCCCCGCTTGTGCGCGCTGCCTGTTAGGTCACTAGCGCCATCAGTGGAGATTAACGTTCCCTATATTATTACGGCCTTCTCACAACTATAAACATGGAAAGAGAATTGAAACAAACATTCCAGAAGAATTATTAATTTTGTGTTGTTTGGTATCTATTTTATCTGGTGAGTATTTTCGTAAAACGTACTTAGATTACCCAAAGATTACACATAGGAGTTATTTGAATATATATTAATTATTCATTTATTTCAAAGATGTGGTAAGGATTGGTGGAGAGAAGGCAGTGGTGTATACCCCCCCCCCCCTTGCAAAAAAGTGTGAAAGTGCACTTTTAACGTTTCAATGGAGAATATAGAATAACTGTTTTATCGCAATACTAATGCCAAATTACCATCTGACCCAAAACAGGATTTAGTAGATACAAAAGTTGGTTATTGTGTGCTTTAAAACGTACAGCTTTTCACCAAAATTACCTTGAAAGAGAAAACTTTTGGATTTAAAACAGGATTTTAGTAGTAAAAAAGTTGGTCATAGTGATGCTTTAAAACGTACAGATTTTCACCAAAATTACCTTGAAGGAGAATTCCCCGGACCCCCACATAACCTTCCCCATACAATATATAAATAATGGGTAACCCCCCCCCCTTTCTGAATTGTTGGTAACGCCACTGAGACGGTATACCTGGGGAAGAAGGTGATGATATGGGTGAAGTTTCAGGCATGGCTAGCTGGCTTCGACAGACCCAGGGAACAAAGAGTTTTGTGGGACCCTCCCTCTACCCGACGTTATTGTTGGATAAAGGATTGATAAAGATGCGTAGTGTGTTAAGAAGGAAAGTGGGAATCGAGAGTATTTAATTGATGATGGGAAATAGTCGTCTTAGATGGTATGGACATATGAGTCGAATTATTGAGCACAGAATCCTAAGGCAGGATGGTGTAGCCATAGCGACAGCAGAATGATAACGTATGCAATGCATAAGATAGTAATACAACAGTTAATACGATAATACACACAGTCCGATATTTGTTGGAATGTTGCACTAATATTTTGTTAATATTAATCTTATATTCGATTTTAGATTATTTTCAAGATGTATTTTACTCATATCTTCAAAGAACAGAAAAGAGTAGAAATACCAAAAATACTACGGCCTAAGTCGGTGCTGATTCTATGTTGCTCAAGATTATATGGCCAATCATGCTTTTATTTACTTAACTTAATGATATTGGTAAAGCGCAAATAATTATTCAATCGATTTTTAAATTCAAAAATGTATAATGCTAATAATCTATTTATATTAATTATATAATTTATTCTTTGTGCGATCAAAGAGGCTAGCAAGCTGTCACCCCCCTATCTCCCACGAGTGAACCAATGCTACTTGGAGTGTTACTAATCTGTCCCCCCATAGCCAACAACACAAACACCACATCATAGTGTTGCAAACACCGCAAGGTCGCTGGCATGCAGTTATACAACCTCTGAGTTACTGCGTACTTCTTGATATCATTATGTTAGCTCTGTGCACGTTACACTAGACCGAAACAATCGTTTTCTCATTGTGGAGAATATGCTCAGCGTTTTTACGCATGTGGTAACAACTATTTTGTATCTAAAGGTCTTGTGCAATGCTAGATCGATGAGTTGTTAACTTCCAAGACGACAGTGTACTCGTTTGCCGATTGTATCCACCACCTCTCATTATCGCCAACAGTCCACCCTCCTGTCTGTTGTCCCTCTTTGTAGCCTTCTACGGTCCTGACTTGGATACACAACCTCCGGGGATGGACCACTTTACCCCCCGCTATCCCAGCTCTAGGGTGAGATACCCCCGGTAAACCCGATTAGGGATAGGATAACCCCCCCCAGGTATCCTAGCCCTAGGGCTTGAAGTACCACCACGCAGGGATGAAATAACCCCCACGATATAACGTGTAATGAGACAAAGGGTGGTGCTTGGTCCCTAGGGATGGAATTACCTCCCACGATATAAGTTGTATAAAGACAGAAGGCGGGCAATTGGTCCCTAGGGATGGATACCTCCACGATATAACCGTGATAAAGGACAGAAGTGGGGTAATTGGTCCCTAGGGGACGGGAATACCCCCCCAACGGATATACGTGTATAAAGGACAGAGGGGGGGTACTGGGTCCTTAGGATGGAATAATACTCCCACGATTTTATTAAAGTGTATAAAGACAGAAGGGGTCGCGTAATGGTCCCTAGGGATGGATACCCTCCAAGATATAAAGGTATTAGATCCAGAAGGGGTACTAGGTCCCTAGGGATGGGATACCCCCCACGAATAACGTGTATAAAGAAGAAGGGGCGTACTTGAGTCCCTTTTTAGGGGGGGGACAGGATACCCCCACGATATAACGTGTATAAAGAACAGAAGGGGGTACTTGGTCCCTAGGGATGGAATACCCCCCCACGATATAAACGTGTATATTATAAAGAAGAAAGGGGGTACTTGGGCCTATGGGATGGAATACCTCCCCGATATAACGTGTTATAAAGACAGAAGGGGGGTACTTGTCCATAGGGATGGAAGGATACCTCACGATATAAACGTGCATAAGACAGAAGGAGTACTTTGTCCCTAGGGATGGTTAATTACTCCCACGATATAACGGCTATAAAGACAGAAGGGGGTACTTGGTCCTAGGGAGGGCTACGCCATGATATGGTCGCGTAAAAGACGAAAATGGAGTATTTGATCTCGGGACCAAGTGAACCCCACTTCTGTCTTTATACACGGTATATGTTGGAGTTATCCACCCCTAGCGACCAGTCCCCCCGTCTGTCTTTTAACACGTTAATATCATGGGGGGTATCCCATCCCTCGGGACCAAGTATTCCATTCTGTCTAATACACGTTATATAGTGAGGGGTATTCCATCCCTATGGACCAAGTAACCCCCTTTCTGTCTTTTTTACACGTTATATCGTGGGGGGATCATCCAATCCCTTAGGGCCCAAGTACCATCCATGGTCTAATACACAGTTATATTGTTTTGGAGTTATCCCACTACCTAGCGGGACCAAGTTCCCCCTTCTGTCGTTTTACAGTTATATCGTGGGGGGTTATTCCACCCCTAGGGACCAAAGGACCCCGTCTGTCTTTAAAAACGTTATATCATGGGGGGTATCCACCCTAGTGACAAGTTACTCCCCTTCTGTCTTTATACACGGTTAACTCGTGGGGGGATCCCATCCATAGGGACCAATTACCCCCTTTCTGTCCTTAATACACGTTATAAGTGGGGGGTATTCCATCCTAGGGACCAAGTACCCCCCTTCTGTGTATGTACACAACGTTAATCGTGGGGGTATCCCATCCCGAGTGACCAAGTACCCCGTTTAGTCTCATTACACGCTTATATCGTGGGGGGTATTCCAGTCCTGCGTGGGGTACTTCCAGCCCTAGGGCTAGGATACCGGGGGGGGGGGGTGGGTATCCATCACTAGAGCTGGGATACCGGGGGGTATTCCATCCCGGGGTCCGACCAGTCCCTGCTAACACCGGAAACTCAGGTTCCAACATGGGTTGGGTGGGGGGGGGGGGGATAAATGTGTTTGAAGGATCAAGTTATTATAATTTACGAAAACTCTTTAATCATAAGAACAAAATCGCGAAATCATTTCTATTGTTAGGCAATTGTA
This sequence comes from Sweltsa coloradensis, assembly GCA_024449915.1. Classification (NCBI taxonomy): domain Eukaryota; kingdom Metazoa; phylum Arthropoda; class Insecta; order Plecoptera; family Chloroperlidae; genus Sweltsa; species Sweltsa coloradensis. Next base: position 60,443 of record JAMZAV010001178.1, read on the forward strand.
ATAAATTAATTACATGGCATTTAATTGTTATTTTTTAAAACTAGCTTATCTAAAGTTTTTATTTTTGGTGTACATGTATCGTCCTTCTGAGCCAGTTTTCAAAAACTGAATAGGATAGACATCCCCACGTAAAAATTACATAAATTACAAGAATTGTTTATAGGTCCTAATGAAGACTTAGTATGTACAAGATATCCATTGCTTGACAAGATACTGAACAGTATCAATCAATAGATACTTCCTGTGACTTAAATTACTTATTGGCAAGTATGTCATATTATTTCCCTTTCAGTAGCATCCAAGAACATCCAATTCTCTTAGTTAAATCTAACAACATACTCATTGCCTAGTTACAATTCATTTTTCAAAGATCAACGGAAATAGAAAAAAAAAAAAAAAAATTCCTTTTCCAGATTTTAGAAGCGGACTGCCACAGAATATAATTCCGTCTTTGACATCACTTTTTACCATGGATCAATTCACCATAAAGATTCAACTAACATCTATTTTCTCATATTGTTGAGGTCTATTAAATAAAACAGAATTTAAGAACGCCCAAGGGCATGATTGTTTTACTTCAAAGAAGACAGTCTGTATTGTGCAAGATTAAGAGGCGTCGCGAGGCTGGCGCGGGAGGCGAGTTAAGCGCCAAGCTTTATGTTGTTTTCGGGAAAACCAAATGACCATCGAATCATATTTTATGTGGACGTTGACAAAGAATCAATCTCTGAGATCAGTACTCGGAATTATTAAAATAATTAATAGATTTGATACAAAATTCGTGTGAAATCTCCGTAATAACTTGATTTTGTGAACTTCGAGAATTCTATTCCAAATGTACATATTTTTACCCTATTTTCATTACTGATCTCACTTTCGCCAACTTTTTTCCAAAGTAATTCTTTGCAGGCTAGTGTGAATATCAAGATAATTGATGTTTTCTTTAAAACAATAATGCAAAATTTTGGTAATGTTATAGCCAACTGTTCACTGCTGTGTTCTGTTGGTTGTTGTTGTTGTTGTTTGTTGGTTGTTGTTGTTGTTGTGTTGTTGTTGTTGTGTGTGTTGTGTGTTGTTGTTGTATCGTATCAACAATTAAGCGCGTGCGATCAATTCGAGGAAACTCAACGATTCGAGCAGCAAAATGTGCCGTTCGTATTTCAAACTAAGCCCTACATTTTTTTATTGAACAAGATAATGATTTGGGTTGCATACTTCAGAAAAGATGGTGCTAATGCTGTACATGGATTGTTTTCTCAAATTTTAATTCGGTTGTGGGTCACATAAAAATTTTAAAATATAAACACTAAATTTGCCGTTTTTTTGTGGACTTCGGAAAACTTGAACGTTAAAAAATCTGTGATTTAAATTGAAAAATGGGCGTGTACGAGAAAGAAATAATTATTTCTCACATGTTCAGAGGGTGAAAATAAAAATAAAATGATGATATACCTTTAAGTAATCCGAATAGGATATAATAATAGAATAGAATCAATATAGAATATTCAGCTTGGACTGCACATGCTACAAGTATCTTTACAAGGTCGTCGAGTGAGTCGGGGCCTACAGGGTGGAGCTTGGACGCTTTGATTTAGTCCCCCACTGAAAATCAGTTATATAACTGAGTGGGTAGACTCTAAATACAATTTATTTATTTATTTATTTATTTATTTATTTATAACTCCCGGAGGAGTAGGTGAATAGACTAAGGTAAAATAATTAAGTATAAGAAACAAGAAGTATAAGAGTAGTGTAAAAATTAAGTAGAAATAATCATAATGTATAATGTTGCAAAATCTTATATATGAAAACTAACTTATAAGGTTTAACAACATTGATAATGATAAAATAGGATATGCATTACATTAAATTTAGGCAGAGAGGAATTCATGGAACGAGTAGAAAACTTTTGGATATAAGAAATGAATTCATGATTGAGGAAGAGGTTCGTATATTGTTGGGTAATTTGAATGGAGAGTAAGGGCTAGACATTGTGGACCTTTGAGAATAGGGTACCAAAAGTAACCGAACGTACTGCAGACAGTCGGCACCAAAGTATCTTAAGGAGAAAAGTCTACAAGAAAGTCTTAGCCTAGCCATGTTAAATCACAGCGTTCTTGGAATGTCGGGCCTATACCCTTGCATTACGCTATATAAATTATCATTAACTTCAGGCTATGGTTGTGGGTGTGGTCAGTCAAACTAGATAGATGACAAGAGGGCCTTCGGACTTAGACACAATAGATTGTTTGGTGGGTTATTGTCTAACTTGTGCTTGAGGAGAATTTGTTGATAATGGATGAAAACAATGATTATGTTCGTATTGGGGTTTGGTGTATTGTTAATAAGTTAAGAGTTACCTAGATCAATGATAAATTGAGCTAGCTGTTAGGTGAGGCCTTGCGAACTGGATTAGCCTTTACCAGAGCGGGGTGCGAACTGGTAGAAATTACAAACTGGGAAATATAAATTATGAAATTCTAATATTGAGTTAATGAATGTGTTATTATTTCCAAACTTTATATTCATATTTGCACACTAACTTAGACCAATTATTGTCGATCTGAAATAATAAATATTTGAATGACACTTTTACAAAGTTTCGAGCATGGAAAAAACTATTGTTGAATCTATTGTTGACATTTATGCAAATAAATAAAGTACGATACTCTTTTTAGAGTGCCATTTGGAACACTATTACACATTAAAAAAATATAAATTCCACCAAAAAGTAACAGAACAATTTTTTTTTTTTTTTTACATAATATCAATGATTTAATTTAGATGATTATTTCCATTTGAAGAAAGTGTAACAATTAATTAAATCATACCAAGTCTGTAGGAGCCAAGGTATTAGCCATACGCTCCTCGACCCTGGGCAATGGCCTCTCACTCAGACAAGACATATTTGTTCTGACCGCGGAAATCTCCAGTTAGAATTTTAATCAAAAGTGTGGAATTAAGTTTTAAATCACTCTAAACTATAACACTTAAATTCCATTAGAAAAGTAATCAGGTGGGCTATTATAGCTGCAGGGGTATTATGGCTTCATATTGTATGGCAGTCCTTGTGTGAAGCCAGACTAGGCGAGGCTAGTTGCGGAGGTGAATAAGATATTCTATTCTAATCGCTATTTTTAAAGTAAAATAATGTTGGCTGAATGAAAGAGTTAATTAATTTGAGCGTAACAGCAATAATTTTTTGCAGCAGGACATAACTTCCATTTTAGAATTACATTAATTTGAACAAGGATGTGACATCACCGAGTGATTAGGTGCTTATAGGTGGGACAAGAGAATACGTGGCGGTCCCCTGTTTTTCCACCATTATTATTGGTGCAACTTTCCGCTTCCTTTTTTAAATGAAAATGTTATCTAAAAAAATACATTTATATATGATTAACGTATTAAGTCCTTAATATAGTGGAGTGATAAAAAAGTTAAGGTATATTCCCCAATACGCAACTACTGCACTCTAACAGCAGACTGTCCGCACCCAAGCCACTAAATCCCCATAGGCAATGACCAGGCGCGAGGAAAACGTATTGAAAGTTGGGGGAGGGGGGGGGGGGCGGCAAATTTATTAGAAGATTTGTGTGCGTAAGCGGGGCTGGGGCAAAGCCCCCATTCACATTAATGTTACGTTATGTTTTAACTGCATTCGTACTCGTAAACAATGTTTACAGCAACATCTGAGATCTAAAAACTCAAACGTGAAGCGGTACTATTTAATTAAATTCAAACTAATTTTTATATAATAACGTAGCATTTACAGGCAAACTATTCGTTTTACCAAGGGACTGTCGAATTGGATAAGTGTAAGTGCATCATTTACTACAGAAATTCTGGGATTAATATTCAGTTTGCCCCCCCCCCCCCCCCCCCCCCCCCCCCCCCCCCCCCCCCCCCCCCTTGTCAGTCAACACATGTAACACTCTCTATTTCACCATACATCGGCGTCTTGGCTAACTAATACACGTGTATAGAAACCAGTACTGGACAGAGACAGACCTTTACAGGCATCTCTTGCCAAGAGAAAACGTTTTGCTGCAATTAAAGAAGAAATGAATGTTTCCGGTCAGATTGCGTGTAATTATATTACCACATAGATAGAGTAAGAAGACTTGGTGGTTAAGTGTGAAGATGCTGTGAGGGGGAGGGGGGGGACCCTGTATGATTCATTTAGTTTCTCGATTTTATTTTATTCGATTTTATTCGATTTTATTTTATTTTATTTTATTTTATTTTACTTTATTTTATTTTATTTTATTTTATTTTATTTTATTTTATTTTATTTTACTTTATTTTACTTTATTTTATTGTATTTTATTTTATTTTATTTGTGGCCACATTACAACAGGACAAAATATCCCACAAGTGCAATTTACCAAACCATACCAACACAAATCAAATAAAGTCAACAATACAATGTGGCAAAACAAGTGTGGCTCGTTGGTCTTGTGGTTAGCTTATCTGCTTTCAATGTAGAAGATCTAGGGTTCGATTCCCGCCAAAGGAAGAATTTTTTACCTTCTGGTTTGGACTTAAGTCCACTAGTTCTTGTCTTAGGAATTTGTAAATGGTGACTTTGAAGCCGTCCTAGCAACGACGCACATAAGAAATTCAGAGTTGTTCTAATTCGGCGTTGTTGATTCTGGCGTTGATCCGTGCAGGGTGTTCGTACTGTCCAAACCACTGATTGCTGTATTTCACATTAAAAAAAACATTGGTCTTTGGTTGGTTATCGCTCACTCGTCGATTGCGTCGGGGTCTAGGCCTACAGGGTTGGCTTAGTCGCTTTGATTTACTGTCCCCCACTGAAAATCAGTTATACAACTGAGTGGGTAGACTCTTAAAAACAATTTATTTATTTTATTTATTTATTTAATGTAAAATTAGTTACATAAACATGACTATAAAAATATATCAACATGAATGTATGTGTGTGGTGTTAAATGTATGTATGATTGAGTGAATGATTATGTGAGTGTGTAAAGTGTAAATATGAATTGTATGTGAGTGCACGAGCGAGTGTAGACATTGAAGTTGATTGTTATTTCTTTTAGTTGCTTTCGAAAGTGATGAATGTTACTATTGTGCAAATCTAAATTAAACCTATTCAATTATGAAAGATTTAAAAGATTGATTCAGGTAATTAATATTTGTAAATGTGTTTGTGCATTGTTTTTATTGTTGTAACTGCAATAATTTTGTATAATATGATATATTTATACCCTATATGTGTACTATATGTAAGCATGGACTGGAAATAAACAAAAACACGTACATAATAAACAGAACGTTCAAAACCACTTTCAAAAATATATATAAGGGTCAATTTAATTTCGAAATGTGTTGAAAATATAAAGCTGTTTAAATTTTTTCTACTTTCAATTACAGGATACATGATATTTTGTTTTTATTGTGAGAACAAAATGTTTCCTGGAATCTATTTTCGTAAATACAACCAAGAATTAGTGTTGACCTGCTGTGGTTCATAGTTATTTTGATTTTTGACTATACTATTCAAAAATATATAAATCAGTAATGCTTTTATTTTTGTCTAATAATAATTTGCGAAAAATATGACATTGACATTTAATCTTAAATTCACGATTGTAAAATATTTCAAAGTTTCCCGGAAATCGATTGATTGATTGTGCGTATGGCGTGTGACACGCACTTACAACTATTACCTGTATTTCAATTAGTAGTGGTGTTCCCATGCGTGTGGGTGTCCTTGGTGCGTGAGATCTAGTGTGGGTGTCCTTGATGCGTGTTATAGTTAGTAGTGCGAGGTGACCTCAGATAGTGCGTGCCTTGGGTGTGGCCGAGAGCTAGAGATTTGGCGTGCTAATGTGCTTGGTGTGCTAACTAGGTGTCAGCTATGACAACATCAGATTTAAGAGTCACGTGCTGTATTTAATGTAAATCTAAAGCTGATTTTATTTTATTTTTATTATTATTTTTTTATTATTATTATATTTTATTTTATTTTATTTTATTTTATTACAATCAATGGGCATGTACAACACGGCCATAAGAAAATGTAGGGTGTGTATCTACTATGCCCATCTCAGTAAGTATTACTTTCTTAGGTCAGACTTAAATGATTTGTACTTCTTTATTTCTTGCGTTAAAAAAAAATTATTGTGTTATGCATTTTTAATTTATTTAATTGCAATGTATTAGCATTAGTATTTAGTAGGTTGCTAGACACTAAATGTGAATGAAGCTTTGCCCTTTTCTAGCAACCTATAACGCATCAATGTGTTAAATTAAAACAATAATAAAATAAATTAAAAAATTGGAGGGAAATACCACATACATTCTGGACTTTTTTGAGGAATTGGTTATAGTTCCTGAATATCGTTACCAATAAACTTCTACCAACATAATAAATAATAATATAAAATTATATTGAATGGTTATCTATTAACCAAACAAAGTTTATTAAAAAGTGGCATGTAAAAAACTGTTTCTTCTTCTGATTTAAAAAAATACATTTTATAAACAACTTCAGTGTTTTCAAATTTTAAGTTACAAGTGACCCTTGTATTGCATTAACACGTTTATCATTATTATTTCATTGCATATTATTAACTTTCTCCAATCTAATTAATCTACTTCCACATATTGTATTAATTTATTTACTTAACTATTTTTTTTCTCGTCTATGCTATTGAATTATGATCCCATTTAATATCGAGGACAATAAAACTTCAGAGCAAAAAAAAAACAAAACATAAGTTTGATTGATTTTTATTAATTGCTCTAAGTAAAGCAGTTTGCCTCCATTATAACCTCCCCCTGAGGCGAAACTAAAACGCCTCTTGGAAAGAACTTAATAATTGTGATTACGTAGTGTAGTTGATTGAGTATCAGCAACTCACATCCTGTGGCGGGCGAGTATGGAGTTTGGCAATTATACATGTGTTATGTAAGTTGTAAATTGCCGGCCGGTATTTGGTAGCCCAGGGAGCGTTCTAGCATTAGTGGCACGGTTATGTTATAAATTTAGCGAAAATAATTCGAGTTAATAATGAATTTGGTTGAAGGGCGCATCAACAACAGTGCTTAATTTGTGGAGGTACGCAGTTATACGCGTACACCGACAGTGTTGGCTCGGGCGCTAAGCGCTCGACTCTGATTCGGGAAGTTCCGGGTTCGAATCCCGTAAAGACCGGCAATCCTGACTGAAGTTTTTTCCGAGGTTTTCCTCAGTCGTTAAAGCGAATGCAAGGGATTGAGTCCTCTTAAATAGCCCTCGGACATCCCTTCACAATTGTACTATTCGCAATATTCCTAGTTAGGAAGAGGGTCACACCGGTTAAATCTGATGTGTATACCCTACAGCAGGCATCCTACAAAAATGTATTTATTTATTTTTCTACGCGTACCACTTCCCTTTTCTCGGGTTCAATAGTTGACTTATGGCGTTTTCCTACGTAGTTATACATCGCTATTATAGTCGCAATTGTTGTTTACCGTCGTTTTAAATTAAGAAAAATTTCCTTATTTTCTCTCTAAAACTCAATAAATCAAATCAAACAAAATCCGGGGGCAAGCCCCCAGACCCCCATTCTCATGTACTGCAATTATTGCCAATCGTAACGTTGAAGAGAAAATATTACTAATTTATTTTCTCAATCGACCAAATTAACAGCCTGGAAAAACTGTTTTCAATCTGGAAAAGTCATGGAATTTGGTAACCTAAAATAAGTAGACATCTTATGGGGGGGGGGGGGGGGGGGAGTTTGTGTATTAAAAATTTAATGCCTCATGATGACTTTCCACTTCCGTTTTCAGTACAATTAAGGACTGATCAACAGTTAGGTCATAAGCCTCACTCTAAAGTAAGACCGTGCTGGTCAGATCCAGACCCGTCAATGGGAGGGGAGGGAGATTTCTCATGTCGTTACCAATGTCGACGGAGAAGTCATGTATAAGGCAGTCGGGTATTGGAAGGGTATACCCGACGACGAATGCCATAGCTTGCCTCTAGTTTTAAGGAGTAAAATACTTGCCTACTTACTCAGCTGATATTACACAAGAAAATCTTGGAAAAACTTTCAGTCAGGTTTGCCGGTAGTGGGATTCGAATCCGCGACCTCCCGAATCAGAGACTCGCAATTTACGCTTGAGCCACTCTCGGTACTATATTACATGGAACGAGATCAGTGATCATTTAGTTTTAGAATGGAATGTACAGAGGAATGAAATGCAATCAATTGAAACACACAAATAATGGTAAAAAGAACAATGTTGGAAAGTGGTATTTTTAAAAATAGGACAACTCTTGATTGAAACCACCAAACAGCTGCAACTGTGTAAAACTGTGTGGAGAATACATAACCTCTTTCTGTAATTTCTTCTTTTCTTATATTCTTAGTGTACCTGTATGGTGCAGTGACATGGCCAGTTGGGGGTAAAGAAGAAAGACAAATTCAAGCTGAGGAAATGAAATTTTTAAGGAGTGTAATGCGAGTTACGAAGATTGATAAGATGAGGAGCACTTTAAGTTAAACTTTAAGCTAAGGAAATAAAGGCTGAGGTGATTTTGACACATGAAGAGAGGATGCAGAAGGACAGGATTCCGAAGATGCAGTATGAACAAGACGCAGGAAACAAACAGAGAAAGAGAGGGAGGCCCAGACTGAGGTGGGAAGAGGTTATAGCAATGAATGTGAATAGAAGAAACACAGCTTGGGAAAGGGTTAACCAGGAAATATGGTGGGAAGAACGAAAAATATGTCGATAACTAGTGGAGGTCCCTGAGGAAGAAGATAATACAGAGGAAGAAGAAGACGATGTGGGAGAAGCGTCAGGCATGGCTTCGATAAGCCCGGGGAGCCAAGAATGTGGTGGGACCCTCCCACTACCTACCCGACTTAGTTGGAAATAGGGTTTGATATTAATTAATTAATTAATTTATTTTATTTATTTTATTTTTTCTTATAGTATCTGCCCGCACACTATAGGGAGAATTTCCATATACGGCTTCCAATATTATATTCTGGCTGGTTTCATTTAATGACCTACTGTATTTTTTCTCTATTATTTTAAAATGTTTTGTAACGATTTGTAATTATACACTGCAATATGAGAATAAAATAAAAATGCCAGCATGCAAGTGTATATTATGTTTTTGTAGAGCTGTGCGTGTGATGTTTGTCATAGTTCATTTCTTAGAAGTTTTACATTCACTGTGTGACTGAAGAAAACATATGAGCAGGTTATAGTCTGTCTGATATTCTGAACAGTTTTTACCGACATGTTGCTTATTCTTGCGTGTGAGACTCTGATTCAGGAGGTCACGGATTCGACTCCCTCCACCGGCAAATCCAAACTTTTTAATGCGCCCTAAAACAAGATTTTCCCGAGGTTTTGCGTTAAAACGAAATCAAGGGATTGAATCTTTTTGAACATTCTTTGAATGATCCGTTCACATACATTGCACACGTTTCCCATGAGAAATTAAAAGTGCTATTTATATTGCAATCATTGTTATTAAAAACAATAATCAGTTTAATATTTTTTTGTGCGAAGCCTGCCCAGGGTGCGATTCATGCCCCTCTTCAGGTGTCTAACTAGGTGTTGTGGATTGTGAAGGGATGTCCGAGGGCACAATCCCTTGCATTCGCATTAACGACTAATGAATACCTCGGAAAAATACGTTCAGTCAGGATTGGCGGTCGCGACGAGATTTGAACCCGGGACCTCCCGAATCAGAGTCGCGCGCTTAACGCTCGAGCCAACACTGTCGGTGTTAATAAAATAATCATAACAGTCCTACAAACTAAATTTTGAAACCACACAAATCATTTTTCCAGTCGAGCATAAAAAAATATAATTTGTTTAATATTCCAAGTTTTTCAAAATCTTAAATATTGTCAACATTTGTTTAATGCCTGGACGATGCCAACTGTGCCTCTAAGTGTGTTTGGCTATATAGTGCAACGTATAGCTGAAAGTGCAACCTATGGAATCTGTGGCAACTCATCTAGTTCGGGGAATCTTGCGCTCGTAATACACAACAAGATTCTCTTCCGTGAGAACAAGTTTAAGTTTTTTCCCTGTAGAAACAGACAACAAAAGATGTAGTGACACAGCTGAGCGTTAGATAACGTTGTACCCGTTCTATAATAACATGGACCGTGGTTCTTCAGAAATAATGCCCTACATTCGTAAAACATGAAGATCTTCAGAGGGAATATGACTCATTTGAGCACCCGATGTATATGAAACTTCACAGTTGTCAAGGAAGCATACATACATGGACAGCCCTTACAGTCGTAGATTATCAATATTGTTTGTCTGCCAGAAACAATTCACGAAAATGGTCAATTTAGGACCTATTAAGAATAAGAAATTCCAAAATTGTAAAAATCAATTTATTTTTGTGGCGTTCACATAAAACTTTTTTTCGAAAAGTGCCACTGTGGAGCCCTACAGTTCCACTTCATTTAAAACAACTCTGACGCCAAATAGCCGAACAAACAGAAATTTGCTAATAATGCATGTCCCATATCCTCTTAAAATCTTAAACCATATATAGATACGATAAAATATGTAGATACACTCGTATTTAGAGTGTACTTACTCAGTCACATAACTGATTTCCAATGGGGGACATTAAATTTGAAGCCGACCAATGCAACCCAGTAGGTGCCGACACCATCGACGAGTGAACAATGACCAACTTAAGACCGGAAACACCGATCAATCAAGCTGGACACGATTCCACACGCGGACAGCGCCAGAATCAACAAGGCTGATTCGTAACAATATTAGAATTTATTATGTGCCTCGTTGCTAGGACGGCTCCAAAGTTCAGACGAACTTCCAACAGTATCAACTTGGCACACAACTTTATATTTAAATAATGTTTTCTTATAGTAGTAGCTCACTAATTCCTTGTGTTTTGTCAATCCCAAAGCAAATCCAAAGATTATGGACTTGGCCATACCCACTTTTTAGTCTTTACCCTATGGATAAAAAATAGGGTTACAGACCTAGTTATAGGCAACTACAGAAAAATAATACGGTTTCTCATATGAGAACCATAGAACCTACCCAAATTTTACAAATTAACTTAATAACAAATTTAAACCATTTTAATTGATTAGTTTTGTAGTTTGTGCATTAAAATAGATACTACTAAAACTAATTTCTCCAAGTTTGCTTCTAGATCTTCATCCTACCAATTTATGATCTTCTACTTCTTTTTTATACGCGGGCCCCTTTTAACCTGTGCTCTCGCCTGATACGGCCAGTGTATAGTAATCACTCTCTCGCCCAGAAAGAAACTCAGACTCAATATCGATCTAGTGAATGCATCTACTCTTCATTCTTCATTCTTCAGTCATCACGCGGCGCCAGACATTGACCCCAAAACAACATTTCTGACTCTTGGAAACATTTCAGTTTGGTGTATTTTACTTTGTTCATCTTTTCACTTTCATCACAGTACTGTGTGACTACTGACTGTCACGTATACTGTCAGTCTATTGTCTCTAAAAGTTGGATTTAGACGAAATATTAAGAGGCTTGAGTGGTGATGACTGTTCAGTCTCTGCAGTACTTTCTTTCTTACTTTTCGATTTGCATGCATCAACATAATATTTTTTTAATGATTTTCGTGGGAAACCTGCCCAGGGTGCATTCTATGCCCCTCTTCAGGTGTCTAAACTAGATATTGGAGTTAGGACAATTGTGAAGGGATGTCCGAGGGCTGTTTAAGAGGACTCAATCCATTGCATTCTCATTAACGACCGAGGAAAACCTTGATAAAAATCCTTCAGTCAGGATTGCCGGTATCGACAAAATTTGAATCGGGGACCTCCCGAATCAAAGTCGCGCGCTTAACGCTCGAGCCAACACTGTCATCAACATTTTTGGTTCTGTTTTACTCTCCGATAGTAAATTAAATATTAATTTATCTTAAATAGCTTTTTTTCGATTTCAGTCCCAGTTTTTTTCCATCTAGTCCTATTAAAGTCCACATAAATGTTTACTTAGTGTCGATGTTTTATTTACATAATGTTGTGTGACCAAATGTAAACAAAATTTGAAAATCAAATACGTAATGTACAAAGATGTAGGTATCTCCTTTTCGAACGACATCGGAAGAAAGTAGCTTAGCATATAATATAATCCTTAACCCTTAAGTATTTAGAGCAGTGTATTTAAAACAGATTTTTAATACGATTATAGAATACTACAATACATGTATGCACACGCACACGCACACGCAAGTGAATGGAACCTTGCTCAACACTAGATAGATGATACTAATTGTGATGTTTGTGCCCTATGTCATGGTACCCCTGTATATTGTACAAGTTGAGCGTGCTTTATTATGTTGGCACGCCTGTGGATTTCCCGAGGTTCTAGACGGAACGATGTCTCGTAGTTGAACCTGGGACACCGAGCTGTAAGGTGTTCAACTGTACAGAGTAGTCATGTAATAGAAGGGCCTACGTGCTGTGCCTAGTATTGTATCGGCTTGGATGTATGTCTACTGTTTCAAGAGTAAAGGTAACTACTGAATACATTGTCTATTGTTACTTAGTTGTACCTACCGTCCTTGGCCAGTCCGGTCAGTTCCAAACATAACATTTTTGGCGACGAAAAAAAAACATTTAGGAAACGCGTGTTTTGAACATCAAGTAAAAGTCGATCTAGTCAAGTCATAGGCCTACCCAAGCCAGTCAAATCAACGTCAAAGTAGTCAAGTCAGGTCAAAGTCAAGTCAAAGGCCTACCCAAGCCAGTCAAAGTCAACGTCAAGCTAGTCAAGTCAGTCAAGATGAGGCCATCGATTACGTCAGATCACGTCGCGTCAAGTCAATGAGGTCACAGCCGGGGTCGGTCAAGGTCGAAGTAACCTTTTATACCCGTCAAGTCATGTCCGCCTAGGCCTAGGCTAGGCCTACGTGATGCCTAAATCTAGCTCATCACAAGTCGATTCTCAAAAAGAAGATATGTCTGTAAAGAAATGTACCTCCTTAATTGGAATGATGGATGCATATTCCCCAGGGAATGAAGATATAATATCATATTTGGAGCGCCTAGAACAATTTTTCGTGCTAAATAACATGAAAGAGGATACAGTCAAAGTGCCCATGTTCATAACCCTGTGTGGTCCAACAACATATGCTATTCTTAAGAACGTTTTTATTACCTAGAAAACCTGCTGAAGTAAGTTTTCAAGATATTACGTCCGTGCTGAAAAGTCAATTCGCCCCTAAGCGCCTAGTCATAGCGGAGCGATCCCATTTCCATTCTTGCAGTCAGAAAGAAGGGGAAAGCATAAATCAGTTCATTGTGAACATGAAGAGATTGTCCGAACATTGCGAATTTAATGACTTCCTGAACGAAGCTCTACGAGATAGGTTAGTCTGTGGTTTATTATCAGACAGCATCAGGCGTAAGCTGCTGATGGAAAAAACATTAACCTTCGAGGACGCAAGCTCGATTGCCCTCAGTATGGAGCTAGCCCGAAGTTCAGTCAAAGTTATCGCAGTCTTCAATCCATCGAGTCCCGATGAGGTCGAAGGGTCGTTCGCATCAATATACCAAGCAGGAGCACCGAGATGGAAAGTCCGTCCCAAAACCGCCAGTCAACCAGCGGGTCACACCGTCAGACCAGTCAGTCAAGTCGAGTCTACCACCCTCCAAGGTCGTGTCGTCGCTGCGGGCGTAACCACAGCGAGGAAACCTGCCCTGCCCGAGAATGGAACTGCTTCCTATGCAACAAGAGAGGGCATACGTCACGAGTATGCAAAAAGAAGAAGTCCGTCCATGAAGTGGGAAGAATCCGGGGAAAGGCGCCAGTGATTCCAGTATCGATCAGTCCGTGAAGGCAGTTAGCGGTACCAAAAGTCGCAGGATGTCCAAGGTAACCCAAGTATCATTTCAAAATAATATAAAAGTGTCAGCTAAACCCAGTGATAGTAAGATCAGTGCACGTAAGTCTACCAATGTTCAGTTGCCTAGTAATCCGAATCAGGAATCCCGGGACAGGCACCACTGTTTATTTGGCTAGTAACCCGATTCAACAGGGACCACTGATAGTAAATTTACTAGTAGAAAATAAAATATAGAATTTGAAGTCGATAGTGGGGCTAGTGTTAGCCTAGTGTCAGCAGACACTTACTCAAGATGTTTCAGTCATAAACCACTTAAAGTAAGCGCACTCTCATTAAAGTCAGTCACAGGAGAAAAATTAAAAGTTTTAGGACAAATTAAGGTCAATGTAAGTCTTATAGATAGACCAAGTCAAGTCCTGAAATTAATTGTCTGTGAGCCGAGCCATCAACTTAAGCCTTTGTTAGGCAGACCGTGGTTAGATACTCTGTCACCAAATTGGAGACAGGTATTTGGGGATACAGGAGTAGGACTAGCTATCCAAAACCAAGTGGTAAATTCTAGCAGCCATTTTGTAGAGGAAGATTTCATGTTTTTGTTTCAAGGTTGAGGTGGAAAATGGAATTAAGGGAATTGAACCGGTGGTTGAAACTAAAACTGTCATGAAAGAGCTTAACTCCAAATTCCCAAATGTATTCTCTGATGACAAGTCAGAAGCTATTAAGGGATTTAAAGCTAACCTGGTGCTAAAGGAAGATGTCATCCCTGTTTTCCATAAAGCGTACAATGTACCCTTTGCACTCAAGGCCGAAGTGAAGCAGCAGTTAGATGATATGGTAAAATCAGGAATCTTGGTTCCGGTACGCCATTCTGAATGGGCGTCACCTATAGTTTGTGTACCTAAGCCAAACGGGAAAACTGAGAATATGCGTAGACTTCAAGGTAACGTTAAATTCAGCCTTGAAAAACAGATTTTTATCCATTGCCCAAACTGGATGACGTGTTTGCATCCCTCGCTGGAGGCAAAATCTTTACTGTGTAAGATTTACAAAATGCATATTTACAGTTATCTGTGGGCCTAGAATCTCAAAAATATTTGACAATAAATACTGAGTTCGGATTGTTCCGTTACACTAAATTAGCCTACGGGATATCCAGTTCTCCAGGCATTTTCCAGTCAACCATGCAGGAAATACTGAAGGATTTACCGGGGGTAATCTGCTACCTGGATGATCTGTTATTTTTCTGGAAGAGTGTAAACAAAATCTTTATAGGGTTTTGTACAGGTTAAATGAATATAATGTTCGTGTTAATCTATCTAAATGTAAGTTTTTCTGTAAACAAGTGGACTATCTAGGGCACACCCCTAAATGAAAATGGAGTAAAACCATCCAGTCTTAAGATCGAAGCTATTGTAGATGCCAGAGAGCCCACAAATGTATCAGAACTAAGATCCTATATAGGAATGCTAAATTTCTATCATAGATTCTTGCCAAATGTATCTTCATTGTTAAAACCACTGTATAATCTTACCAAGAAGGGAGTTAGTTGGACATGGACAACGGAATGTGCCCAAACCTTCCAGAGAAGTAAGGAACTCCTATTAAATAATCAGTTGTTGGTACATTACAACCCAAGCTATCCGATTGTGGTTGCTGCAGATGCATCACCATATGGAGTAGGGGGTGTTCTCAGCCACATTATTAATGGTGTTGAGAAACCAATTATGTTTGTCTCTAGCACATTATCTAAAGCCCAACAACATTACTCACAGCTTGATAGAGAAGCTTTATCTTTAGTATTCGCGGTCAAGCGATTCCACAAATATCTATTCGGACAAAGCTTTACCCTGGTGACTGATCACCAGCCATTACGACATATCTTTGCTCAAAATAAAGCCATTCCAGTAGTAGCCGCGTCTCGCCTACAGCGATGGGCCGTAATATTGTCAGCATATCAGTACAAAATTTTTTATAGGAAGGGTTCGTTAATGTGTCCAGCCGATGCTATGTCCAGACTACCCTTACCGCAACAATGTATTGAAGAATACCAGGTATCTTGGTTAACTAATGAAGTACCGATAACATTTGCAGAAGTAGCTAGGGAAACCCTCCAAGATCCTACTTTACATAAAGTATTAGAGCTTACCAGAAAATGGATGGCCCTAACCATGTTACCAACATTGGCCTCCTACCGTTTTTCAAGAGAAGAATGGATCTTTCTTTAGAACAGGTTGTATTTTAGCTGGTAATTTAAAGTTGTTATTCCTACGTCATTGCAGGAAAATCTAATAAACCTGTTACACATGCAACACCCTGGTATAGTCAGAATGAAGGCTTTAGCCCGAACAGCATGTTGGTGGCCTACTATTAATTCTGACATTGAACAGAAAGTAAGGTCATGTAAGAATGTCAACTTGTAAATTTTAGACCTAGCACAAATATGACCCTCAAATGGCCGAGTGTGGAACCATGGTTCCGTGTACATGTAGATTTCTTTGTTAAAGGGCAGAAAAACATTTCTTATTCTGATTGACAGCGCCTCACGCTGGATAGACGTTTGGTTGATGTCGCACGGAACTAATTCTAAGAAGTGATAAAGAGATTAACTAAATGTTTCAGTGTTTTGGGATTTCCTCAACAACTGGTTTCGGACAACGGTCCCCCGTTCAACTCAGAAGAGTTTGAAACTTTCTGCCACTCATGTGGAATAGTTGTAACTAAAAGCCCTGCGTACCATCCTAACTCAAATGGTGCTTGTGAACGAGCAGTTCAAACAATTAAGAAAGCCTTATCTAAGGAACTTGGTTTGAATCAACCCAATGTATCAAAGGCAAAGATCCAAGAAACCCTATGTAAACTTTTGCTTACCTATCGGACTACCCAATGTCTGATAATGATTTAAGTCCCTCTGAATACTTATTGAAACGAAAACCAAGAACTTTGCTTTCTTTGATAAAACCCCAGCCAGGTAAGGTAATAGATGTACCTACCAAGGTGGTGAAGTTGAAGTAGATAGTAAGGTGTTAGTAAAGGTAAAAAACCCTCAGACTATCCAGTACATGGAGTCATCAAAAAGCAATTAAGTGCAACCACTTATCTTGTGGATGTTGGAGGAACTATACGCCTGGTTCACATTAATCAGATGAAACTGTTTGTAAAGGAGCTTCCTAGCCCCCCTACCCAACCAGGCCTACTGCATATGTTCCTAATCCACTTAAAATTACCCATCAAACACGTGCCATGTCACCCCACATGTCTAATTCACACCCTGTAATTACTGAACCTGGGACACCCAGCTGGTAAGGTTTCAACTGTACAGAGTAGTCATGTAATAGAAGGGCCTACGTGCTGTGCCTAGTATTGTATCGGCTTGGATGTATGTCTACTAGAACAAGAGTAAAGGTAAACTACTGAATACATGTCTATTGTTACTTAGTTGTACCCCACCGTCCTTGGCCAGTTCCGGTCAGTTCCGAACATAACATTTTGGCGACGAGGATGGGATGGGAACCATTTTTTAAAAGAGCCTCAATTGCCATACCCACCTGTCACACAAAAATCTCCGGAATCCAACGCCCCTGTGTCACCCGCCTTAAGACGTTCTTCCCGAACCCCCAAGGCCCCTGACCGACTAAATTTATAATTTAAGCCTTGTTATCAAATGTGCATTATCTATATTTATAATTTAAGCCTTGTTATCAAATGTACATTTATCTCTATTTATAAATTAAGCCTTTGTTTTTCAAATTTTACATGATCTATTTATAATTTTAGTCCTTGTTATAAAATGTAATTTATCTCTATTGTGAAATTTAAGTAATATTCTAGTAGGGAAGAGTGTGATGTTTGTGCCCTATGTCATGGTACCCCTGTATATTGTACAAGTTGAGCGTGCTTTATTATGTTGGCACGCCTGTGGAATTTCCCGAGGTTCTAGACGGAACGATGTCTCGTAGTTGAACCTGGGACACCGAGCTGTAAGGTGTTCAACTGTACAGAGTAGTCATGTAATAGAAGGGCCTACGTGCTGTGCCTAGTATTGTATCGGCGTGGATGTATGTCTACTAAACAAGAGTAAAGGTAACTACTGAATACATTGTCTATTGTTACTTAGTTGTACCTACCGTCCTGGGCCAGTCCGGTCAGTTCCGAACATAACTCTAACTCTGAATTAGTTAGCTATCGTGTTATCATTGTGGGAACCTTCTTCTTCATATACCTTCTCTGCTGTCCCGCTGTGTTTGAAGCTGTCGTCTCAACACACCGGATACAGGTTGTGAAGTAGCCATAGAAAGGTTATTATAACCAACACGTTTACATTTCAAAGAGAAATATTCAAACTACCGAACTGTGACACTGTTGACACGTCTTACGTAAGATTTATATGATATGTATTAAATTAATTTAATGTCATCTTCAGTTTTGATATACATTTTACAATTCTTATGCAGTTAGAAGAGTTAGTAAAAATAGTTCAAAACGATTTAGTTAATAAAACGATTCAAATCAACGTTTCGGAAATTACGGTAATTACTGTATAATTTATGTCTGCTTACTGATACTCAAGATGTTCGAAAATTATATAGGTAGGTATGTCAATCTGTTCTTATACTCTATTGTATACATTGAATGTTATATTTTACAAAATCTATGTAAGGGTATGACTGAAAGAAACCATAAATAAATAAATAAATAAATAAATAAATAAATAAATAAATAGATAGATAAATAAATAAATAAATAAATAAATAAATAAATAAATAAATAAATAAATAAATAAATAAATAAATAAAATAAATTAACCTTTTCCGTCTTCAGGTTATATTACAAAAAAATAATATTTTATTAAAACATAGTTTTCAATTGATTTATTCAAGGGATTTTATCCGCTAAATAGTTTTTAATTTTATTTGTATGTTGATATTATTTTATTTAAAATATCTCTTGAGAATATGACCTTAGTCAAAAATATTTATTTATCAATTTGTTCTATCTCGTTGCAATTATCGTGTTTTATGATATTCCTAATGATATTTTTGACAAAACATTGGCAAGGCGATGGTGAGAGTGTTTTCGTTTACACATTGACCACCAGCATTTGCCCAAGGTATATCATTCATTATTATAATAATAATCATCTAGCTCTAAAACAATTTACTTTGAGAAGAATTGATTATGAAATAATATTACTTAATAATATGTAATTTCCACTTCTAGATTACTATGCTTGTAAATGTAAATCGCGGTCTGCCATGTTAGGCCCACCTCGGCAACGTTGCGAAATGTAAATTGTATAGAATTAGTTATAGTCACAAACTTATCTACTCAATTTGATGAAAAAATTACCATTTTCCTGAGCAGTGATACGGAAATTATTATACAATTATCTTGCTTCTTAAAAGTATCATCTGTTGACCTAGATTTCAAATCTTAATAGATAGTTTCACTTATTTGAGAAGAGAGTGAAGTTCATTCAAGCATTGTGATGGATTTTCCTAACGGAGCGAGATTTTGAAATTAAAATGAGTTTGATGTATTATTGTAGTTTGATTTCAAGCAGCTTTGCGAAACACTGACCGAAAGATTCTGAATTCAGAGGTCCCGTGTTCGACACCCGATTAGTATTAGAATTAGTAGTTTTAGGGCGCTTTAACAGCTAAGATTATTTGCGCCTCCAAGATAAGACAATTTCTCTAAATGTTATTACCACCATGTATACTTTTTTCCAGGGGGAGCAACGTAAGGGTGATGCGGAGGGACGCGGGGTTGACAGGCCTGTGCTGGTCAGAACCAGCCACAATCATATGAGGGCATGTGTTTACATGGCTTTAGAGAGGGTATTTCAAATTTCAATGTTTACTATCATACACTTTGGTATGTTCTTGTCTTAGGAGTTTGTAAACGGTGACTTTGGAGCCGTCCTAGCAACGAGGCACATAATAATTCAAAGTGTTTTTTAATCGGCCTTGTTGATTCTGGCGTTGATCCGCGTGTGTTCGCACTGTCCTTACCACTGATTGCTATATTTCCTATTAAAAATATCGATCTTTGGTTGGTTATCGCTCACTCGTAGATTGCGTCGGGGCCTACAGGGTTGGCTTGGTCGCTTTGATATACTGTCCCCCACTGAAAATCAGTTATATAACTGAGTGGGTAGACTCTAAATACAATTTATTTATTTATTTATTTATTTATTTATCATCACGTTGCATGATTGTTATAATGATATAGAAAACAATCTAACCCTTAAAGAATCAGGGGGGCGCTCTTCCCTACCCCTACCCCCTGGATCCGCCACTGGCGTTACCTTTGAGACGTTGTCCTCAACCCTGGTATCACGCGTAGTGTAGTCTATTATCTGTCTAGTGCCTACAACCAACTATTAGTCGAGCTCCTTTTGTTCGTCTACTACGAAGCTCTGGTCGCCTAGGCTAGGTTGCCGATCCCTGGTGGACCTGCCTCGCCGTGCATGCTAATTACCACCAGGTATTCACTGCCCGCGGCTAAGGTGTGGTCAGTCCAGCTAGGAACCTCAAAGCTGTTTGACTATAGCTTGGACGCTTCTTGGGCATTGTGTGTTGAGAAGACTTGCGTGTCTGATTTTGATGTACTGTTGATGTTTATGGAAATAAAACAAACAAATAAAGAGCTTTCAAGCCGTCCGCGGTGGCACATACGATTAGGGCCCTGGTCCGAAGCGTGTGGCTCTACGAGGACGTGGGTTCGAATCCCACACCAGTCATGGGTTCAATTAAATTGACCTTCATCGTCAGCTATCATCGATCATCGTCTCGAATAGCAATATTGCAATAAAAATCATCTTCGTCACCTATCAAGGGCATTCCCCATGTCATAAATACATGTTTTATTGTATTTGATTGTTTATGTTCTATTCAATTACACATACATAAATAGGGATACGTGAAAATAGCGTTTTGTGAATAGATGCTACAAAGCGCTATTTTTCGATTAAAACTATGGTTTTCCAGTCCAATTTCATTTTATTTTACATAGTACCTATTGTTTATAAACATTTTTATTCAGATGATATAAATTCAACCTTAGTGAAATAATTTTTAAATAAAAGTATTTAAAAACTTAATACACAAGATTTTGAAATAGATGCTACAAAACGCTATAAAATGACACTTGAAAATGCTATATAACGTATCTCTATTAATAAACAATGATATAATATAATATTAATAATATTGGCAATCGTGTTATATTGATTAATCTTTGTAGGAAACCTATTATTTTCAATGATCAAAAGCCTTTAATTTTCAAATTACGCTTGAGTTTCAGAAGAGTTATGGCTGTATGCAATAATTAATCATATGTTTATGAGTACAAATTTTGAACAAAAAAAACAAGTAATTTATTTGAGGATAAGTTTCGACTTTCAAAATACCAAACACTACAATTTAGACTGAACCGTTTAAGCAAAATGTGTAATTAACCACATTTTTCTCTCGCCTTGGGGTAATTCAGTTTAGTTCTTAATAACTAGTGACTAATTATTAATGACTAACGAGTGAGAATATGTGTCACAAGGGAGAACCACAACCAAATGTAACTTAGCTTTCTTGAAATTTGCACAAGGACCGACCCAGGTCAACAAAACCAACATTTCTTATTAGATTGGGTGGGCGTAGTCACAGAACAAGCTAAAGTGATATTTCAGTAATACGGGTTGTGACAGCTAATTGACTATATTAATGTGGCGACATACATCACGGCCGCCCTATGACAGCATAGCAACGCCATCTCATATTAAAAAAAACAAAAAAAACGATGAGTAACGCGCTGACGAAGGAAACATACCAGCGGTTTAGCCGCGGTCGTTTATAGCCGGTTCCCATTCGAACACCGAAGTTAAGCAACCTCGTGCGTGGTCAGGGGTAGAGTGAGTGAACGCTCTGCCCTTAAACTCACGTATACCGCTGGTTAGAGCAGATGGAGGGTTCGAGAGCTAGTGTAACGGCTTCGTTCTCCTCGACGTCTGCTCGGCAGTCCTGGGTTAGTGGAGGAACCTGTATGACTGTCGAGGTTTCACCGTCCTTTCGGATGGAACGTTAATCCGTTGGGCCCCTTGGTACATTTCGAAAGGAGTAGGCTATGTGCCGGTACCGGGTTTTCCCCTCCTCTTTTCTCCATTAAATTTGCACTAGCGGATTACATTATCCCTTAAATAAATAAAATAAATACAATTTATTTAAATTTGAAAAAATAGGCTATGAATGAATGCTTTATGTAGAATTGACCCCGAGTATTCCTATGCCAATCATGTCGAGAAAAGAGACAAAGTCAATCTCGCAAACAACAGCTAGTACATACTCCCGAAACTAGAGGCGAGCTCTGGCCTTCGACGTGCGAAACAACCTCTTCCCTCCCCTTGCCTGTGGCTGGATCCGTCCAGCACTGGCCTGTCCTCCCACGTCCCAACATCCCCTTGACTAGACATGCTCATAATGCCCTATCAGTTGGCGCAACCCTATTATATATATTATATATTAACCACAAAAAAACAACTAACATCCCTGGTAGAAATATTTGTATGCCAAACGGTCGCCAAGCGGTCACCAACAGATCACCAAGCTTATTTTTGATCGCCAACAGGTTACCAAGTGGTTACCAAGGGTCGCCACCGAATTTCAAAAGAAATATATGACAGCCAAACGTTCACCAAAAGGCAGCCAACGGGTCACCAACTCTGCAATGCAGTATTTTGACACAAAAACGACCTGTTGGCGACCATTTGGCTGCTGTTGGTGATCACTTGGCGATCACTTGGCATCAGTGGTGAACTAGTTGGTGACCTGTTGGTGACCACTTGGCAACCATTTGGCAACCAAATATTTTTACTAGGGATTGTCCAACAAACTCAATTTGTCTCTAGTTAACTCCTAAGTTAGCCCAGACATCTATCATTGACGCCCACCCATTCTTCTTCAATCTTCACTCGATCAACATCATCTGGCTGTCACCGCTTATTAGCGAGGAGGCCTTGAGTTCACAGGAGTGTCTTAGATTCACAGCAGATTCATCATCATACGCTGGTAATATGTCATGGGGTGTTGTAATAGTTGGCTTAATTATTCGCTCATGTGTTGGGTGAACTTTAAAGAACGGTATTTGATTGTCACTGTGGGACTGGCTAAAAGTCGTGGATGATTGGGACGCCGTTAGAGGCGCGTAGCTCGTAGTAATGTGGGTTCATATCCCACACAAACAAGGCATGGATGTTTGTTTGTGACAAGGCATGGATGTACACAGACATGCGTTGTGTACCCTGTACGCGAAAGTCAAATACCGTATCCATCCTCTCTCTGTCTTCGTCTTCGTCCCCCCGTCTGGGTCCGGGGAGCAGAATAGACCCAGAGCTTACCTCTTATGCTCATCGTACAAGGCGACAAAAAAGAGGACGTCGTCAGGGAACTTTCCCTCTCCCTTTGACTACCTTCCCTACGACAACGTCTTCTTCTTCGTCATCGTCTTTGTCTAGTCTTGTCCCTCTTCTTCTTCTTTCTTCTTCTTCTTCTTCTTCTTCTTCTTCTTCTTCTTCTTCTTCTTCTTCTTCTTCTTCTACTTCTTCTTCTTCTTCATGTACACAATGTGTCCTCCCCCCACCCCTCACCCAACATTGTCGCAAGCACCTCAGCCACCTCCCCCCCTCCCCCTCACCTACCTCCAGACACCGCGCCAACACACTCACCTTCCTCCGCCAGTCCGCCTTCAGGTGCCACGCGCGTCACACCACACCGCGCTCTCTCTCGCGCACCATCTCGCGCTCTTCAAACCAGTGATCATGATCGAAAGTGCTTCAAACTCTAACAGTTCCTAAGTGAAGGTAATTCCAATACAGTTCTCGGCTCGTGACATCCGAGTTTTGCAAGTGAGCCTAAATGTGCTTCAACATCGAAAGTGGGGAGGTTTTTAGTTTTTACTCTGTGTGAAATTAGTAACGAGTGAGTCTTAATGAAAGTGCGCCAGGATATAAGTCGTGACTATAATATCTAGACGTGTATTATTTTTTTTCTTAATGAGAGACTCAAATTAATGAAACGGTTATTAGTTTTTCGAAAGTGGTAATGATCTATCTTTTAAGGGGGACTTTTTGGTAAACGCTACCTATATTTTATAAGCAGGAAATTTTAGGACAAGTCTCTTGATTTCGATGATAATAATAAGGTGATTGTGAGTATGGTGTGTGTAGGGTAATGCTTAATACACCGTTACGTATCGTCACTACAACCAAAGATTATAAAGGCCTAAGTAGTCTGGACAAGAAAATGTAAATAATTACCAACTTGTACCGCTTTTAGTAAAGTTTTTAAAAAAATAGTAAATTTGAATAGATTTGACTTAATCGTAAGTATCAATCAACACTTGGTTGATATTACAAGATTGATTCAACAAGTATTTAATTACTAAAAGGAAATAATGGAGGACATAACCAAAAAAACATTTTCCCCCCAAAAAAAATATTTAATGTAAATTTTCAAATATAAATAATATTGTCGCGGTTTAGAAACATGCTAGCTTAGATTTTCAAAGCATCTAGACAAACAAATCTAATCTATATAATTTATAACTTATTTTCTGAGGTGCAAGAATTTGATTTTAGACACCAATGTCCCTCGTTTTTAAAAAGCGACCAAAACCAAAATTAACTAACATTTGTAATCCTATAATAGTATTGAATAATTTAATAGTGCATTGTAATGTTAAAATTATGAATCTTGTTAGATTAGGTTATGTTAATGATTATAATTTGTAGGATTGTACACTATTAAAAATAATTAAAAGAGTGGTTACACTATTTTAATGACTAATCAGCCACTTTCACAAGGTTAGTTCAGATTTGAAATATTGAACCAAGTGTTTTATTTATTTTGAGTAGGGTGTATAGACCTAAAAATTAAATCAGTACTATGCAATTTAAAAGAAAACCATCTAGGCCTATAGCTGGAATTTCAACAATGTGCCGTCTGCAGTGCAGTGACATACACGCATTGCAGCACCAATGTGTAGGCAGTCCAGGGTCCAGGCACGTTGTAAGTCGACGCGCTAGCCTGCACTCTAATTGACCGTACCGACGCGCGAGAAACGGGGAAAGTATGGTAATCGGCGAATAGATACTAATGTATGACAGTAGTTTGTTTTTTCTATCAAGGTTTCTACGTCACCTGACAATACATTTTCACGGGGAGGGTTTGAATTTGTGAAAAATTGGTGGGTAAAACCGAAAGTGATGCAAAGTTGGGGGGGGGGGATTAGGGAAAGGGGGCATGAGCCTAAATGAACCAGTGTGCCTCGTTGGTCTTGTGGTAGAGGCCCTGCTTCCAATGCAGAAGGTCCAGGGTTCGATTCCCGCTCTTGCCTGGACTCAAGTCCATCAGTTCTTGGCTTAGGAATTTGTGACTTTGGAGCCGTCCTAGCAACGAGGCACATAGTTAATTCTAAGGTGGTTCCGAATCAGCTTTGTTTATTCTCGTGGTGTCCGCGGTTGGAATCGTGTCCAGCTTGATTGATCGGTGTTTCCTACTTAAATATGCCGGTCTCTAGTTGGTCATTGTTCGCTCGTCGATGGTGTCGGCGCTTGTAGACCGCGGTTGACTTGGTCGGCTTTAAATTTGATGTCAGTTTTGTGACTGAGTAGGTGGGGCTCTAAAAACATTTTTTTAATAAAAAAAAAAACTCTTTTTAAAGGATGATAATGTTTTTTGTTGCTTAACGTCTCATTAAATGCACTAAGACTATTCCGAGACGATGAGTGGTGACAAGATGACGATGAAAGACAAAAAAAGACAAAAAAATACATTCCTTATGCGGGATTCGAACCCACTTTCTTGTAGAGCGATACGCTTCGGACCAGGGTCCTAATCGTATGTGCCACCGCGAGTACTACCCTCTTGGGTGACAGGGTGTTCGTTAGTTGTGAAGGGAATGTCCAGGGGGAAAAACTCTCAGTCGGGATTGCTAGTGGAGGGATTTGAACCCGTCACCTCTCGCTTAAGAATCTCGCGCGTTGCGCATGAGCTACTTCTATCGGTGTTTACCTGTTGTTAAAATCGAAAGTGATGCAACCTGGGGAAAATATTAGGAGGTTGGCATGAACTATTAATGATCTATTAATCCTCTCGTCAACGTTTGTAATTTGAGACTCTCAGATTCGATATACACCCCTGGCAATCCTGACTGAAAAGTGTGTCTCATTTAAGATTTTAAATTAGGGCCTACTTACAAAATCTCATACAATTTCCAAATTTAAGTATTGTTGCTGTAAAATATGATTATGCCTATTAGTTTTCTTTATATTTTTTTTTACTTGTTTAATATGAATCTACATTAAAAACAGAATATCCGGGACATCCCGGATTTTTTGTGCGTTTTCATGCAATTGAAATTTGAATCTCTTCGAAAAATCCATCGAACTGTATTGTTGAATAATTTGTTGTTTTTCGGTACAGATGACTTTTCGGAGAAATCCACTGACCTATATAAAGGGTTAAAAATATTGTTTGTCGACAAATAGGAAATGTTTTGGAACGGAAATGCGTCGTCAAAACACCGGCCGACTCGCGAAAGTTCTGATGTGATTTACAGCCGTCTGTCTGTCTGTCTGTCTTAAATGATTCCAATTAAACGATACTAAAAAACAAATACAGTAACTTCCGCGTATTCGAAAGAGAAAGAGATTGAACTAAAATGTCGTTATTATATAGAAAGAGTCTTTGTTTAGGCTATTGGTATAATGATCATTGATGAAAGAAAGGAAGGAAACTGAAATTTTTTAATATTCCCGGATTTGCTTCTTCTTATTTGTAACAAACCCTATAATCGTTTGGGTGGGATCTTCTGATTTAACATATTTTTATTTTCGTTTTTTTTCCCCTAGGTTCTATTTAATTAGTTATAATTAATTCAATTCACCTATTCAATATACTCATTTGAATATATTATCACACTGTTGTATTATATTATTTGGTGTACATTCATGTAAAAAAAATAAAATGTAAGGCATACACATCAGATTTAGCCGGTGACCGTATATTGCGGATAGGACTGTGAAGGGATGTCCGAGGGCTGTTTTAGAGGACTCAATCCATTGCATTCGCATTCGACTGAGGAAAACTTAGGAAAAAACCTTCAGTCGGGATTGCCGGTCTTGACAGGATTCGAACCCGGGACCTCCTGAATCTCTTCGTTATTGTCCTTATTTGTAAATCAGTTTTTATAGGCTAACTTAAATAGAATAAACGTTAAATGAATAAATTTGTAAGTAAAGATATAGTAAAATGTAAATGAAATGTGTGTCAGTGACTCAATGAGTTTTATGTTAGCCACGCGCCGAAATGTGTAAATGTCTTAGGTCGTTAGTGGTCACTAATTAAGTCTAGTTTAATTATTTAATGAACCTTAATACAGTCAGACATTAATTAACTTCATAATTTGTAAGCGTTTTACTAAAATTTATCTTTTTTTTCTTGCAAGTATTCAATTTTGGTATTATGATGTTAAAGAAATTACGGATAATTTAGAATTTTGATTACAAGGTACATTTTCAGGTAAAATGTTGTATTCAATGGCATGTCTGTATGGAAAAAGATTTATCAGTGTTTAATATAAACTTTGAATTTTGTGTCTCATTTACAAATAATACAAAATTGATTTTCGTGGAAACCCCACATTTTTTCGTTTTACCTCTTTTTGCGGAGGTGTATTTTTTTTAAATATCAATTTCAAATTTTTTTAAGTGCCCCACTGAATACGTTATTGTAAAATCGCTTTCATGATATTATGATCTGACCTTTGAAGTTCTGTAATTACTAGTTTTTTAGAGAACTAATTGCGATGATTCGGTCAAAAATAAGGCATGCAAATACAAACTACATGACATGATATCTCTATTGGTATAGATTGTATTAAAATGTTGAGTGATGGGGGGGGGGGGGGGGAAGAGGCTATTTTTAAATTTAATTTTCTTACGGACTTCACGACTCATGTATTTTATTTTATGCTAACAATCGTCTATCTGATTAAAATATCTACGTAGGTTCTGCTATTGTTTATAACAATCGTGTCAAGGTCAAATCTGTGAACGGTTTCAATTAATTATTCTTGTAGGCGGGTCAACTTTTGGCTAAGTGCCTATTGGTTAATGTTTTGATATTGTCCATGTTTAATTGTTCAACTTTTTAATTTATTATCCTATACAAATGACAATTATTTTTTAATGATACTATTCAATGCGAATAGCTGTTTTTAATCATTGGGAACTTGATTTCTGTGGCTTTACGTCTCATATAAATGCACTAAGGCTATTCAAGACAATGAGTGGTGATTGATGATGATGAAGGACGAATAAAAAAAATAATGCCATACTCGGGATTCGAACCCACGTCCTCGAAGATACATATGCTGAGACCAGCGCCCTAATCGTATGTGCCACCGCGGACGACTGTTGTAGTTTTGTCACGCTTAGTTCTGACCTATATACAGTATTCTATTAAACCAGGTTCGGTTCCTAACGTGGACATTTAGTTTCATTTTAAATCACACACTCGAATCAATAAGCTACCGATATACAAGAGTATGAGATAAAAAATGGCACAACTTTTCAATGGTCTCGCAATAATTAGTTAAATCTTTACACAACGTTTCCCCAGAAATATTGCATTTCGCTTTATCTTTATTTTAGTATCTTTGGGTCGTATTGCACTATTTTTTAACTTTGATAAGAGGAATGTGCATTGTGCATGTGTCCAATTAATGAAAAGTTTAATTTGTTATGTTATATTTTTATCAAGGGAATTTGCATAGGTCTAAATAAAGAAAAGTTGCATTTTATTATTGTTATGTTTAAATTTAAGTAATTAGCTTTGGCCCTATTTTAGAAAAGTTGTATTTTTTAATGTTGTATTTAAATTAAGGGAATTTTCATGACCCCTATTTTGAAAAGTTATTTTTTAAGGAATTTGCATGGGCCTAAATAACGAAAAGTTGTAGGCCTTCGTATTAATAATTTAATGAATGGAGCTTGTTTTATTTTTTTAGGTTATATTTAACTAAAGGGAATTGGCATGGGCCCAAATAAAAAAGTTTTATGTATTATTTTTCTAATGAAAGGAATTTGAATGGTCCAGTTAATGAAACGTTTAATTTTATGCATTTTAAATCTTAATTCAGATTAATTTACATGGTTGTAACAGGTTACACCAATACAGAAACAAGAATGCAATGACCTGCTGGAGCTTTATGGTGTTGCTCGGCGAAAGTGAGCCAGAGAAATGACTGTTGTTTTCACGCAGCTGTTTGACCTTGAAACCAATTATTATTATCCTACTTGTGTCCAATTTAGAACAGTGTGTTATTTTTGAAAATCGACGGAATAACACGATTTCAAAATCGTTTTTCCAAAATATGTCATTCAAAATACAAAATATTTACACTATCTGGGCTCTACAAAATTAGGGTTATAACCTTCACCAAAAACTCTTTTCAATTTTAACTTTCATTATTATATTTTGTTAATATTTTATTGATATGTTATTTTTAGAATAAAATTTAAATGATTATTATTTCGTTTGTATTTTTCGTAAAAATCATCGAACCAGCGACCTTTCGACTTATAATCTCGCGTGCTAAAAGTATTGTATCTTTTCAGATAAGTGCTCGATAAGTTCTCAATAAGTGCTTTATAAGTGCGAGTGAGTTCAACAATCAACAGTTTTATCTGACAGTTTCTCGACAATTCTTTAAAATGGTGATTTACATTTATAAACATTCTACACACCACCTGGTTTTGGATACAGTGTTTGGGTTGAATTAAACAAACCCCACAGCATTTATTGGCGCCACATCAAACAGGTAAATTGTTTTATTTATTTTATTTATTTACTTATTATAATAGTGATATCCGACCCTGTATCCAACAATTAAGTTGGGTAGGGAGTGGGAGGGTCCCTCTAAACACTTGGGCCCCTGGGTTTGTGAAGCCGGTGCCATGCCTTACTTATTTATGTTACTTATGACTTTTTATTTATTAATTTTTTAAAAATAATTAATTTATTAAATTTTGAATTAATTAATTTTTTTTTAAATTTTAAATTTTCAATTTATTTATCTATTTATTTATACATTTATGAAAATATTTATTTATTTATTTATTTATTTATTGACCTTGGTTATCCAGAGATGCGAGAAAATAGCATTTTGATTTTGATTATCTCTTCCATTTTTAAACCAATCATTTTGAATTAACGGTTTTTCGACGGGTTTTGAACCCGGGACCTCCCGAATTAGAGTAAATTTTCTCATATAAATTTACGTCATAATTAATTAACTACCATTAAATAAGCAAATATAAGGTATACATAATAAGGTATATTCTGTGTCCTTTGAACATATGAAAAAACTGCGAGCCTGAGGTAAAAGCTCAATTACCGGTACCTTAGAAATATTGTTCTGTTTTATTAATAAACGGCCTTCATTATAATGTTTAATGTATCTATGAATTGTTATTTAATATTAATTATTACCTTTGGGTTGAATAAAAGAATAACTTGATAATGTGTTAACTTGATTTTGGAATTACTATTCTTGTATTGGCCTACTTACTGAAGGTATGACAGGTGTTTTATATTAAGATGAATGTCATGTTTGCTGATTTGTAAGTTGTAACTGAATTATTAAAATTAAACTTTGTGGAAAGGAATATTAGTATATAAAATCATAATTTACCTTTGATAGGATAGGTATTTATACTGGTATAAAATATTAATTTAAAGAAATGTAATATTTCGACCTTGTGCTTTGTAAATAATCCATTATTCGATACAAAAAACTATAAATCAATCCAGAAATTACAAAACTCCATCTCAGCCGGATATCGATCACCGGTCTCCCGATTGCCGGTCGAGTGCTTTACCCCTAACCTACCGAGACGGTTAACTTCATAACATCTGGATTAGAGTGAGCGCCGTGATGACTTTTTGACTCACGCAGGGTTTACGATCACGAGCGAACATTCTCTAATCACGCAACACTCACGCACGAACGGTATTATCGCTACACGCTCACGCACCCCCAAAATCACGCCTAAAAAATATTTTTTCCAAACGCACTCACGCCATGTCACACATCGTATTCAGTCACGCACAAGTCGACTTTCCTCAGGTGATTTCAATGAATGTGTTTTAGGCCTACAATGTTATTTTAGCAAATACTCAAGAAGTATCCTGATTCCTGACAGGCTAAAACAGCAACGAAATACGATGTTTGTTTTTTGTGCCTACCTTACAAATAACACTACAGAGCTTGAAACAAATCACAACACATACAACACTACGAGCAAAGCACAAGAAATAAAATGACCAAAGATTGCAAAAGCAACGTACTGCACGAACCGCGATAAGGGGACTCTGAAATAGGGTAAAGTGTAGGGTTGGTAGGAAGGTAGGAAGGTAGGTTCATATTTCTAGAAAAGGTATTTATTTGTCGATTGATAGCCAAATAGGCCTAGATAACGTGACACGCACAATCACGCGTGTCACGATTCACGCGTGAGTCAAGTATCTTGTACAATCACTCACGACTAATTCCATTTAGTCCACACTCACGCACACTCACGACACGCGCTCAGCTCTAATCTGGATTGTTTTTTAAGGGTAAAGCACCGGAGTTCGATACCCCGCTAAAAAGAATTTTTAAATTTTTCTGGATTGATTTCCATATAGGTAGGCCTGATCAATTGTGTGGCTCGTTGGTCTTGTTGTTAGCGTATCTGCTTCCAATGTAGAAGGTCCAGGGTTCGATTCCCGCCATTGTCAGAAGTTTTTTATCTTCTGATTTGGACTTAAGTCCATCAGTTCTTGTCTTAGGAGTTTGTAAACGGTGACTTTGGAGCCGTCCTAGCAACGAAGCACATAATAAATTCAGAGTTGTGCTGAATCGGCCTTGTTGATTCTGGCGTTGATTCGCGGGTGTTCGCACTGTCCATACCACTGATTGCTATATTTCCTATTAAAAATAACGATCTTTGGTTGGTTATCGCTCACTCGCCGATTGCGTCGGGGCCTACAGGGTTGGCTTAGTCGCTTTGATTTAAAGTCCCCCACTGAAAATCAGTTATATAACTGAGTGGGTAGACTCTAAATACAATTTATTTATTTATTTATTTATTTAATTACACCTACGGAAGTGTTTCCCGATAAATGAAATTGAGAATTGAAACTAACAAGTTAATACTGGGTGAAATATTATCGGCGACTTTCTTTAGTTTGTAAATTAATATTTGCCTGATCGATTACCATTATCTTGATGTCCATACATAGGGCCTATATATAAATAATCCTGCAATTAAATAAAGGTTAAACAATAGTTTTCAAAAAATCGTCTATGACATTTTAAAATTTGATTAGAAAGTTTTAAAACGTTTAAGCCTAGGCCTACTGCTATTTTTCCTAATTAACTGAGAAAATTTATGATATTCTAAGAGTATAAATATTTGTATATCTTTCACCGTTTTGCTAAGTTTCTATTCAATCAATATTCAGGCACGTGTACTGAAGGCCGACAGCTGTGAGCTGGCGAGATAAGAATACACCTAGACCCTTCCCACCTATTTGCTGTTATAATATAGTACTCCTTACATAGATTTCAATATCATTATTGTCTCTTGAATGCAATTAGTTAGGAGTTACAGAGGAAAGTGACCTTGAAATGCATTTGGAATTAATGTAGGCCTACAGCGCTTTATATTTTTCTACATACATCTATACCACGAATGATAGACTTAGTTAGGTCGAAACTCGCATATGGCACAGATGTTAATATTTGTCCATAATTTATCCATCTTTAAATATCGTAAATTTTGATAATGTTTTTGTTTATTTATACGAATGCTAATTTTTGTTCAAATAACATGTGCCCCTTTTAAGGAGAGGGTAAAGAAATTGTTTTTATAAGGCCATAATTTGTTTTTAAAACAATTTTTGTATACGTGAAGGTAGTTCTATATTACTTCAATGTTTTATGCAGTGTAGTTTTGTTGTAATTTGTTGCTACTAAAATCACTACCAACACTTTTCTGAACGTGTACGGAAATTGCGGCAAATTGCATTATCGGTACGTGACTTATATTTACAAAGGGAAAATGTATGTGAATATTGATTTCGTGAACGGTTAGTTAGTCAATTCAGAGACTGATATTTGTGGTACAAATAAATAACATCTTAGTTTTGTTGGAATTGGGTTGAAAACATTTGCAAATTTCTTTTTAACAATAAATACCTTCCTCTAATAAATTTAAACCCCTTCTCTTATCTTTGCACCTATTAAAATTGTCTTCTTTTTTCTACTCTAATAAATTTAAACCCCTTCTCTTATCTTTGCACCTATTAAAATTGTCTTCTTTTTTCGTTCATTTGATTCTTGAACTGTCTAAAAATACTAATTATTATTGACATTAAAAATTTGTAATTTTTATTTTATTTGTTATATTATTGTTATATTAATCTTTGATTGCCATATATATGGATTAGTTGTATGTCCTTTTTTAAAAAATAAATAAATAAATAAATACATGCATTATTTAATAAATAAATAAATAAATAAATAAATCTATCTAGGTAGCATAACGGCACCTCCAAGAAGGAGCTATCAGCTACCTTGGCTTGGCTACCCACACAACATGTTTCGAGATTCAATTAACTACCCACACAACATGTTTCAAGATTCAATTAACTAAATCCAAGCCTAGTAGCTGTCACTGATATCACAACTTTCCATTTGCATTTCACAATAGTTTACTCCGTCAAGAAAACAATTTGTTTTGAGTCAACACCCTTCATAACTAATTAAGATGATGAAAATAATGAAAATCAACTTCTTCTATTTCAACAGAATTTTCAATTACAATACTTGATTGTTATTTGTGTAATTGTTTTGCTGTGTGTTTAAGCTGTCGGCAATAACTGTGTGGCTCGTTGGTCTTGTGGTTAGCGTCTCTGCTTCCAATGCAGAAGGTTCAGGGTTTGATTCCCGAGGCAAATTTTTTAAAATTTCTGATTTGGACCAAGTCCATTTTTTTTTGGGTTTAGAAGTTTGTAAACGGGAATTTGGGAGCCGCCCTAGACGACGAGGCACTTAAAAAATTCAAAGTTGTTCTAAATCGGCCTTTTTTGATTCGGCGTTGACCCCGGGGGTGTTCGCACTGTCCATCCCACTGATTGCTATTATTATTTCCTATTAAAAATATCGATTTTTGGGTTTGGGTTTATCGCCACTTCGCGTTTTCGTCGGGCCTACGGGGTCCCCTTTGGGAAAAGTTCCCTACTGAAAATCAGTTACGAGTGGGTAGACCAAAATTTACAAATTTTTTTTTTTATTTTTTTTTGCAAAATCGATTTAAAAGAAGTGAAAAACAAGCCATTGTTCAAAACTATCTTGTGGGACTTTTGCCTGTTGTTATGGGGCCCAAAAAAAAAATTTTAATAAAAAAAATTTACAAAAGATAAAGCAATTTCGAAATTTATGGGGCCAAATTTTATAGGGCCCTCGCAAAAAACTCTGGTACACTTTTGTTTTTCCAAAAAAATTGCTATTTAAGTAAGAAAAGTAAGTAAGTTTTATTTCCACACCATAGCATTTTACATAAAAATTTCCCTTTTGTGAGACCTCTAAAAAATTATTGCGGAAAAAGTATTTATTTACTTATTCCTAAAAAAATAAACTTTTTTATTGAGGTTTTTGGAAAAGGTACATTTGCGATCAAGAGGATGCAAATTGAGATTACTCCGTCACATTTCATCCAAAAAATAAGTTACTTGAAAATTTAAATGCCTTAGTCTTATTTTTGTACATATCATAACAATTTTCTTTTGGCTAGAAATAAATTTGAGTGCCTCGTAAAAAGGGAAAAATACTAATAAACGAGAGAAAAATATTTGTCTTTTTTTTCTTGGGGGGCCGAATTGGTTTCAATTTGGGCAGTACATAAAAAAAAGAAAGACAAAAGAGAAAAAAAAGGCAAACAAATTTTAATAATAATCAGATTAAATGAATTATAAAAAATAAGAAAAAATTTAAAACACAAGACAAAGAAGGGGCCTACCATACATATATTTTTGGCCTATTTGGGGAATAAAACAAAAAAATAGTACAAAAATTTCTATATCTTAGGCCTATTTGAATTTGTAGTATAAAGATAGGCCTAACAGTGTTAAGTAGTTTGTCCTTAAAAAATTCCTCAATAGAGTTATGCTTTTTACATAGGAGTTTTTTTAGTTTGTTTGTAAAAAGCCCATATTAGAAATTGCTTTTAGACTTGTCGGTAGTTTGTTAAATAATTTAGAATTATAAAATTGGATTTAAGTTTAAATGTTTTCGTTTTGGATAATTATGTGTATTTTTTGCTTGTCTTGTTTTTGGGGCTGTAAATGCTTTTGTTCTTGTCAATTTCTTCATTAATCAAGATTTTTTAATTTAGTCGGATTAAAATATGTATAACGTAAAAGTGAGGATTTTGTGTTTGAAAAGTGGGTTTTACAGTGAGTTTAATGTAAAATTTTTTCTTTTTTTTGGTCCAAGAATTTTTCTATTGCTTTTTTCTGTATTTTTAAATATTTGTCCGTTTTTACAGAGCGGGCCCCATATTTTGATGCCGTACCTCATATGTGATTCAAGTTAGCATAGTAAGCTTTTTTTTCAGTTTTGTGTTTGGATTAAATTGTTGTTTTTGTAAAAAGCATGCAGAACTTAGTTTTTTGTCATATCGCAATGTGGTGCCAGTTTAGATTTTGGGTCGTATGGGATTCCCAAAGAATTCTGTTGGTAAACCCTTTTTTTAATCACGGTGTTTCTCCCGTTTTTATTGATTGTTTTTAAAAATTGTTGTTTTGACTAGATTTTGTTTCTTGGGTGGAATTCTATGAAATTAGTTTTTTTGGCTTTTAGAAAAAGTTTGATTTTGGAACCACTTAGTTACTGCGTAAAAAGCATTTCTTTCGCTAATGACTATCAGTTTGTCATGTATTTTGCTTCTTATTGGGATACTGGTATCATCCGCAAATAATTAAAACCCTTTATTTTTTAAAGATGTAAGTGAGATCTTTTTTACATATTATAACAATAGAGGGCCTAGTATGGAGCTTGGGGAAAATAAAAGTTGACTGCTTCACCACAGTAAAAACTTTTTCTCGTGATTGTATTCATCTGTGGTTTTAATTTTCTCATGTTCCCTCCTGTCCTGGATATGATTTAACTAGTTTATACCATGACCTCTTATCCTAAATGCAGTTTAGCCGTATAACGCGTATCTAGCAATAAAAGCTTTCGAAGGTCCAAAAGACCAATTAGCGTTCTTTTTTTTTCCTTTCCTTGGTTATATTTTTAATAATTTTTTATGGTATTGTTGTTGACCTATATTTCCAAAACCCATTTGGTATTTGAAGTAGATGTTTTTTTTTCAAGGAATGAAGTAATTTTTTGTATGGAGTTTTTTTTAAAAAAAATTTTTTAAAAAAATACTGGCATAGAGAAATTGGTCGGTATTTTATTTCCACCGATTTGCCCCCTTTTTAAATAAAGGTATTTTTTTGAAATTTTTAATTTCTTGGGAAAATATTGATTTTAAATACAGAAATTTAAAAAATGTGGTTAAAGACGGGCGCTATATTCGTATAATTTTTTTTGACTTTTGTCGGGTATTTGATAAAGCCCACAAGATTGGATTTTTTTCATTTTCAAACTATGTCCATTATTTCATTTTCTTTGGTATGGTTTACAAAAAAAGATTTTGAGGGCTTCCCAAATCTGCTGATATTTAGCAGAGCTTTGCCATCAGTATTTAGATGGGGTGAGATTACCTGCCATTGTTGAAAAGTTGTGATTGAAGTATCTGACACTATTTTTTATCTGTGATTGTAGTTCCATTTACTTTTAGATTTATATTAAGTCGGCAGGTTTTTTTTGTTTATTGATTTTTATTTTGTTGATTTACAATTTCCCATACCTTTTTTGACTTATTTTCACGTTAAAATTTTGTTTTTAAAAATATTGTTTTTGGGGTGCTAAAAGGGTTTTTTTTCATATATTTTTTAAAATTCTTGTACATCTCCTCTGTAAAATGGTTTTAAAATGTTTTTTTGGGCGTACGGCATTTAAGTTTTTGCGGGAAATTTTTTTAATGTTTGTGTGACCCAGGATGTTTAATGAATTCAGTATTTTAATTTTAAGGGTCCTTTCTGGAAAACTCATTAAAGGCAATCAGGAAGGTATTCTCAAATTCTTATTTTTATCTCAGGAGTATTGTTTGGAAATTTTTCCCCATTTTTGTTTTTGTAAATGATCATTTGTTTTGGTTTTATCTTCTGAAACTTTTTTTTTGTTATGTTTTTTTTTTTAGATTTTTATGGCTTCCGGTAGAAAACAAGTATAGTTTGTGCAAGATGATCTGATAGGCAATTTTTGATACATTCGTCAAAAAGGATTCTGGGGTAGATTTGTAGCGATATTGTCAATCGTCTTTCAGATGCATAAAAAGGGTCGATTCTTTTTTGGTTTTTTAACTTGAAAGTTAGATTATGAGAAGTAAAAAAATTTCCAGTTGTTCTTGTTTTTAGATTTAGTTGAAATCAATGTAAAATCACCTAATAAACTATTTTTTTTTTGTTCACCTATATTTTTCTAAGTAAGTATTATATTCTGGAGGAATGTATGCATGTCTCCTTTTTGGAAAAACATAAAGTTTTAAATTATAAGTTTATCTTTTTTGTGTGATTGAGCAATTTTTTTCAATCCCTGTGATTTCTATATGTTTCTCATGCAGATTTTTATTAATATCCTCCTTGTTTAATGTTTTTACCCATGCTTCACCACAAATATTGCAACACCACCATGGGTATGAGATGATCGGGAAAAATACTTACCTTTTTGTTTTTTCTGATTGTAACGATTTTTAGATTACTTTCGTGACCAAATGCTAAAAAAGCAAAGCCACTTTTTGGATTTTTTTTCATTTTGGGAGTCCGGGAAACACTTCAATTTTTTGTTTTTGAGCAAACTAGACTCTGAATATTTTGATGAAGGATATTTAAAAAAATTTAGTATGTGTGTTTTTTTTGAGCTGGGGGGGGGATAGCTTTTTTGTGACTCTTTTATTTTTTAGTTGTTTTTTATGCTTCCTTTGGATTGTTAAATTTGATTGGTTTAGGTTAATGTTGGGGATGGATTTCATTTAATTTGGCATCCCAGCCTAGTGTGTTTTGTTTTAAATTTTATAAGGGGAAAAAGTGAACTTTGTTTTTGGGTTTTGTGTTGATGGTAATGATTTGGGATTTTTATGGGGTTTTTTTCTTGGGGTGTTAAGCTATCTTAGTTCTTCCCAGGCACCTTTGGCCGAAAGGGTGAAGAGACTTTTATGATAATTGTAAGGGGGTGGTGACTCTAGGTTTATCTAAGCAAAGGTTTTCTTTGCAAATGCGAGATAGTGTTGCCCTACTAACTACTTGCTTTCCCGGATGAAAATGGGGTCCGGGGCCCGAGGTTTTCCCCCTGGGACTGCAAGCATCGGTTTCCCCTTTGCAGCTGAAGGGTCCCGAGAGCCGGGGGAAATGAGCCGTTTGTCCAGTTGAGGGTTCTGT
This sequence comes from Sweltsa coloradensis, assembly GCA_024449915.1. Lineage (NCBI taxonomy): Eukaryota > Metazoa > Arthropoda > Insecta > Plecoptera > Chloroperlidae > Sweltsa > Sweltsa coloradensis. Next base: position 98,963 of record JAMZAV010001178.1, read on the forward strand.
GAAGATGGTTTTATTCCTCGATCTGGCGAGCTCTTATGTGGAGGTGTGCGATAATCAGTTAACCGGTTTTACAATTTTATTCGGGAAATGGGGATAAGGGGGAAATTCACATTTGTTTTGTTGGGGTCTTCATTGATTTCTAGCAAAGAGTCATTGAGCATAGGGAATCGGTCCATGCTCTTGTGTGAAGGCGAGATGATAATCTTTGGGCTCACCTTTAAATTTTTTTGTGTTTTTGACAGGTTCTTTTGGAAGGTTAATAAGGGGGGAATCACATTTTTTTTGCGTTGGTCGTCACGCTTTCAAAAAAGGTGTCGTTGAGTAGGGAAAACACTTCCGGTCTTTCCTGGCAACGGAGTGGAAACCGGAGCAAAGAAATCTTGCTTTTCGGGGTTTTGGGAAAATGCCAAATAGAATTTTTGTGACTTTAAAAGGGATTGCCTTTTGTGCATCAGTAACAAGGCCCCTTTCTTTGGGTTTTTTGTGCTGGGTTGTTTTGCCACCATTGGGCTAAGGGCGTTTTTGTTAGGGGGTGGTCAGTAGGCTTTCTAGAAATTCATCCTTTGGGAGGCCTAAAAGTTGTTTTGCTTGCTGATCTTCGGGAAAGGTGTGGCGGGTCGTCCCGGTTGCGAGTCTTGCCCATCTTCAAAAAAAATCCCCCAGTTTAGGCTCCTTATATGTAAGGGTGGGGTCCACTTTGCTGATTCGCATCATTTTTAAGCAGTTTTGGGGTTAACAAAAACGCTTTTAGGTCTCACGGGGAAAATCTAACTGCCTCATTTATGTTGTCTATTCGTTTTTTTTCCGTATCCCCGTCTATTAAAATTTTGGCCGAGACCCCAACGTTGCATTTTGATACCTCTTTTTTGGGAGCATCTTTCCAGTGGTAGATATCATCCATGATTTTTATGTTTTTGTTTTCTTTATTTTACTAGGGTTTGTCCCCAATGGCTGCCGCAAATTCAACATTGGGTCGTGGCATACTTTTTCTCTCGATGAACTTTGCAGTTGGGTGGGCTTGGCTCCTGAACAAGCACGTAGGATGAAAAATTCGTTTTTTTTATGCTGAGGCAGTTTCTTATTTTTGGTCTCCCCCGAAAATCATTTTAGGGGGTTTTTGGGTTCACTTGTGTCTTTTGGCTTGCTGTTAGATTCTTTGGGGGCGCGTTTTTGCCCTTTTAATTCTTTAATGTAGGCCACAAGACAAAGTGTTGGTAAACACTGGCTTTTTTATTTGTTTTTAAGATATCGGTAGTCATTTCTGTGTTCACCATGTCTCGTGCTGTATGTTTAGTTCTCCGCAAACTCGCAGTCGCAGCACTTCAAATCTATTTTTTGTTGGCACTTTTATTTGTTTTACATATTTTTCATTTCCATGCTGTCGGTAGGATTTCGGATCGCCATGTCTTCTGCTGATGTTTGGTTCCCGCAGTCTCGCATCCAGCACTTCAAATTTATTTTTAGTAGGGACTGGGATGGGCGTTGACTGAAAGGCCCAAAATTTTTCTTCATTGCAACTTTTGCCAGACCTATTTCTGCATCACACATTCCCAGCTGGGTTCCTTCCTTTTTTTGGGAGCACTTCTTTCTTCTCTTTCATATAAATTGTATCGGTTAAATTCGTTGGGCGGTTGTATACCCTAAAGTTTTTTTTCGTAAACATAAACGATTCAATTAGAGGTTTAACTTGGCGCCATCAAGGTTTTTCTAAACCCCCATCCAATTCTTGGTAGTGGAAAGGTCTTTAATCTCATAAATCTCGCAGTTTTTTAGTTGTGTTTTAAAGCTTTAAAGAGTGTTACCCAAGTAGGGTATTTAGTAGTGGTGTTTGAAATCATATGAAGATACACGTTTACCGTTTTTTTCTACTCCCTTTTTCCCATATTTTTTCCCCAGCTGGAGCAGTCGATCAGGTTGTTGGACATTTCTTTCAGTTTTTAGGCCACTCCCAGGCTCTGCGGAAATCCGCCCATCACAGTGGGCAATTGATTTTTTGTCCGGGCTTCCCTCAGGGCTCCACTTACTTCTCTGAGCGGGGGGATGGGCCTGTTCTTTTCTTTTTTGGCCTTTTTGTGTACTATGAGGCTCGTGCACCCTTTGAAAATGTTTTCGGGCTAGCGCTGGGTAAGGGCATAGGCCAAGATGGGTTTTTCAATCCAGCCTAGCCGGGGTTTGGCCCATTTTTGGACGGGTCAGGTTTGTTCCCCAAACCTTTTAGGCCCAGCTCTTGCATTGTGGTTGTTTGTCGGCCTAGATTAGGGAAGGCATAGGCCCAGGCCAAAATGGTCTTTCAATTGGCCTGCCGGGTTTTTGGGGATTTTTTTGGAAGGTCGGTCTAGGCTCCAACCTTTGGGACCTAGCTCTTGCCTTGTGGTAAGATTTTTTTGTGGACGTTCTAGATTGGGTAAGGGGAGGGCCAAAAGGGGCTTTCAAACCCGGGTGGCCCGGGTTTGGGCCATTTTTGGACAGGGTAAGGTCTGGCTCCAACCCTTTTTGGGCCCCAGCTCTTTCCTTGTGGTAAGATTATGTTTTTGGGGGTCCTAGAGTTAGGTAAGGGGATAGGCCAGTCCAAGTGGTCTTTTAAACGGCCTAGCCCGGGTTTTTGGGCCCATTTTCGGGGCAGGGCAGTCTAGGCTCCAAATTTGTGGACCCAGCCGCACTTTTGGTAGATTATGTTTGTGGGCGTCCTAGAGTTGGGAAGGGGATAGGGCCAAAAAGGTGTTTCAAACCGGCCCGGCCTGGGTTTTGGCCCATTCTTGGGCAGGTAAGGTCTAGGCTCCAACCTTTGTGGGCCTAGCTCTTGCACTTGTGGTAAATTTTTTTTGGGCGTCCCAGGTTTGGGGAAGGGGATAGGGCCAAGATGGTCTTTCAATCGGGCCTAGCTTTGGTATGTCCGATTCTTGGACAGGCTCAGGTCTGGCTTAGGCTCAGACCTTTGCGGGGCCTAGGGCAGGCCTGCGTTTTTTTCCAAAAATTTTTAACCCTATTTCTTCTTTTGGAGGTTTACTTCCGGGCTAGCTTAGGCCAACTAAAAATTTTAATTTTTTTACTTACGTGGTTTTAGCGTGACGGGGGTAGACCTTTGGGTTTCGATTTCATCCCAATTGGCCCCTCTTTATTCTTTGCTGATTTTTTGTGTATACCACTTCACGTAGGTTTGCTTATGTGTCTTTTGTTGTTTTTTTACTGGTTTTCTGTTTACAGGCCTAAGCGTTTTAATTTTAAAAGAACCTGGAGCCATTTCACTTTTTGTATCGTGTCCACCCTCTTTGTTCAAAATCTTTTTTAAAAACTTTGTAAAAGTCAAGTAGTTAAATTGAATACATAAATTTACACTCACAATACCGCATTATAGCATAATAGCCTACAAATAAAACGGGCCCCTGATTTGCGAAAAAACCTTTAAAAATTTACAATAAAATCAGCGATTTTATAAACCGAACTTTGTTTGGAGAGGAAGCATAATATGCATATGTTTCAAGCCAGGATAAATGAACGTCCCTGTTAATTTTTATTAACACGCGACGAGAAAGGTTTTGTGAAAATTATAGATTTTACAAATTTTCAAAATCCAAAATCGTAAAACTCAAATTATTTTTGTACTGTTTACTTAAAATATTTTTTTAAAAGATTTTCCATGTGGCCTTTTTTTCGTCTATCTTTCGTACCAACTTAAAAAAATTTGAAATCAGCTGAGCCAAAGATATTTAACATCATATAGGTTAATCCCCAAAACTCCCCCCCCCAAAAGGGGGGCCCAGCGTAGCAAATTGACCCATTCAAGGGGGCAATTTGGCGTTTCAATTTTTGATTGACATTATGTTTTAAATGCGATTAAGTATTTTTCTGGATTGTCTTGATATGGTTTTAGCTTGTGCAGCATGGGAATGCACAAACAGAAACAATAAGAAGTTATTGCATAAGGGAATTTAGTAATCATTCCATTTTGTGTGAATGGCTAATATGCTCACCTGTCAACCTGACAGCCATCTTGAAAAATATATTAGGCTAAAAATCGCAACAACCTACTTTAACATGCAAACTGACCTATTGAAAATGGCTTCTAATTGTCACGCCAGTGGACCAATGACTGGGGATCTAGCCTACTATAGATGTTAAATATCATTGAAATTATAGCCTACAAGTACAACGTATGTCATATCCTGGGGAATCCCTAGACCCAAATATGATTTCTAAAGAATGCAGTAAAAACGTCTGAAAAGTAAGTAGAATGTAAGAGGAGCTCAATAAAAGAGCGGATTATTTTTTTGAAATTTTTTTGACGGGACAACCTCAGAATCAACAATTGTATTCAAATTACTGGAATCAGTTGCTCAAGTTCAAAATTGAATTTTTAGCTGCGGTGTTTTGTATATTGTTTCTACACTCTTTTATCTACAACCTAAATAAAAGGATTTTAATATTTATATAGTTTGTTGCGTTGCACAATTTTTTTCGCCTGCCGGTACAACTTCAAATTTTGTACCGTTTGACGGAAAAAATCGTGCAACGCCTGAAATCATATAAAACCAATAATACTTATATTTAGGTTGTAGATAAAGGAGTGTAGAAATAATATACAAAAAACCGCTGCTAAAAATTCAATTTTGAACTTGAGCAACTGATTCCAGTAATTTGAATAAAATTGTTGATTCTGAGGTTATGTCCCGTCAAAAAAATTTCAAAAAAATTATCCACTCTTTTATTAAGCCCCTCTTACATTCTACTTACTTTTCAGACGTGTTTACTGCATTCTTTAGAAATCATATTTGAGTCTCTTAATACGTGCGTATTCTAAACGTTAGGTGTGTCTCTAGTTGTAACCACTAACATTTCTTTCATTGCTGGTAATCGATGCGAAACTTGTCAACTGCGGTGGTTCTGTTAGTGTAATACATGTAATTACATGCATCTTGGCTGCAGTTACACGCTCACTTGCTCTAACCATGTTCTTGCTTGCTCAATTGCTTCAATTCTTACGCGACACTGCACACACTCACGATAACACTGATGACAAGTATTATTGTGGTAGAACTAGTGATGGGAATTTTCATAAACATTTTCAATTCATTGGTAAAAAAATGTCAATCTATTCTTTGATTTACTATAAGTTGTTTGTTAAAATTTAAATTTTGAGAATCGGTTTTCTGGATATAGTTTCCAAACACCTGTATATTCCACCTAAGTAAAAGGAAAAATAGGTTTCTTTAATAACAGTTGGAGTACGATTATTGTTGTCAAACTGTACAATACGAGTTTTTTTCTAGTTTTAAACCAAGGCAGTGCTCTCAGTAGTAAACAAACCATCTTCTTCTAACAAGGCCTCGTCGGGTAAACCCTTTTTATTGACGTGAGAACTCTTCACACACCGATAGTTTCTCTGGATTTAGTAACTAGTAATGAAGAGTTGAAGACAATAAGAAGAAGAAGAGTGTTCGACTTCTCACGTGCATCTCATGTTCAGTATCTTCTCGGTATCGTTAATGGATTGTTTCAGTTTATTGAATGGATCTAACACGTTCTCTATTGAAAGTGCGGGAATTTTGCTACCAGGAGTTTAGAAAGAAAAAGAAATCGAATTCTTAAAGTCAAGGTTAAAGACTAACCACGCGAAAATAACAGTTTTTTTATTGATTTCACGAGAACTCTGAGAAATATCGCAAAACTGATTGTAGACAGCTATGTGGTTTTCTGAGAATTATAGCCTGCACGAAAAAATAAAGTAATGTGATGGTAATTAAGTTTTTTATTTGATATTTATTTAATTAAATAAATAAATAATAAATAAATTGTATTTAGAGTCTACCCACTCAGTTATATAACTGATTTTCAGTGGGGGACTTTAAATCAAAGCGACTAAGCCAACCCTGTAGGCCCCGACGCAATCGGTGAGTGAGCGATAACCAACCAAATAAGATCGTTATTTTTAATAGGAAATATAGCAATCAGTGGTATGGACAGTGCGAACACCCGCGAATCAACGCCAGAATCAACAAGGCCGATTCAGCACAACTCTGAATTTATTATGTGCTTCGTTGCTAGGACGGCTCCAAAGTCACCGTTTACAAACTCCTAAGACACGAACTGATGGACTTAAGTCCAAATCAGAAGTTAAAAATTTCTGACTATGGCGGGAATCTGAACCCTGGACCATCTGCATTGCGAAGCAGATACGCTAACAACAAGGCCATAGTAGAACTTCCTTAAACGCATAGTAGAAATACAAACCGCACCGATTATCATATTTGAATATAATTGGCTTGCATTATATTGGCCTAACAAAACCACATAAGAGGGGACGCTGAGCTTGGCCCAACTCAAATGCGCGCACTCAGATATTGCTGATTTCTGCTGAACGGTTGGTAATATAATTACCAAATTTTGCATGAATGTTAATAAAGTACTTTTTATTGACATTTGCAATTGGTTTAAAAAAATAAGCCTAAAAGATCCATTGCGAGACATAAGTCCAAAACGTGAAAAATGGGAAATTCAAATACAATAATGGTCTTTTGTAAGGTGGCTGTTGTTCGTCTTGTGGTTAGAGGCTCTGCTTCCAATGCAGAAGGTTTAGGGTTCGATACCCGCTCTAAGCCTGGACTCAAGTCCATCAGTTCTTGGCTTAGGATGTGTAAGCTTTGGAGCCTTCCTAGCAACGAGGCTCATAATAAATTGTTAGGTTGTTCTGAATCAGCCTTGTTGATTCTTGCGCTGTCCGCGGTTGGAATCGTGTCCAGCTTGATTGATCGGTTTATACTGGTCTCTAGTTGGTCATTGTTCGCTCGTCGATGGTGTCGGCGCCAACAGATTCGCTTTAAATTGAAGTCACTCACTAAAAATTACTTATGTCTCTAACTAGGCTAAAAGCTAATTAATTAATGAAATAATTAAAGTAGCTTCGCTCTTTATTTTGCATATTCTTCTACCTTTGTTGTTCACTATTCAAGGAGTAAGCTACACACTATGTTGCAACTTATACAGTTTCCACGTCGTTACCGGCACAACTCATCGCACAGCATTGCAACACTGTTGTCGTCGTCGTAGTAAAAGTCACACCAGAATTAATTGTTTTATTTGATGAAGAAGAAAGGAAAGCTAAGTCACATAAACATCTCACCTAATGTTTATTGTTGTGGCTTCCCTGTGTAAAGTAGGCCTAGCCCATATCAACATTGGCATTTCCGTTCGTATTGTTGTTATCGACGATCAATTCAATACCGTTTAGTTCGCCTTATTCTCATGTTTAGGTCACACGACTTAGATAAGGTTGCCAGAATGTCAATTCTAAACAATCAAAACGATGGGGGGGGGGAGGGGGAGTGCTTAATTTTCCTTTCAAATGCACATTCCACTTTTTCTTTCTCACTTTTTCCAGGACTTTCTTCGGACATTTTTGATACCTGTTTCGATAATAGATTACTCTATCAATTCTGAAGGCTTTGGCATTTTTTTTTGCAGAATCATTTTTATAACAACTGTAATTGGTTAATATTATTTTAAATTAAGTGGTCACCCAACAATGAATGGTTCGTCAGCAGCCAATAAATTGGGTATCTCTCTCATAGCTTTATATATTGAGACATATACCTGTTAATGGATAATGGAGCAATTAGTAAATAGAAAAATAGTCCTGTCATACACATTTTTGTTTAAAAAAGTAATTGATCGGTATTTTTTTTGTCAATAAAGCATACATTGACAGCCCCAAATCGTAGATTATCAATAATGTTTTTAATTATCCAAAAAAAGTGTACAGACATTCTCAATCTTGGACATTGCTAAACGCTCCAAAATCGCAAAAATCAATTTTGTCTTTTTAAATAATTTTAGAAAAGTATAATTTTAGAGCCTTTTATTTTCGCTTCCTTGACAAAACTGTGCACTATTTCAAACAATTTGCCGTGTCATTCAGTCGATCAACTATGAAAATGGAGCATGAAACTAACAAATCAAAATTAAGTATAAAACAAAATGTAAACAAAAAACGCACGACCGTCAATCGGGAGACCCGGGTTCGATACCCGGATGAGATGGATATTTTTATTTCTGAATCTACTTACATTTAAACAAACACGAAGCCATGGGACCCTCAAAACGCTTAAGTGGGAGACTTGTTATGTGTTGTTTATATTGATGAAAGCGACCTAGACGTCAGGATCGTTGTTTCTCTGAGCGTCTTCATTCTGCAGTCTGGTGAGGTCTACACAAACTGCTGTTAGAATAGTCGAAGGTTAACATCTACATAACTGCACCGCTTCAGGGTCGGCTGAAGAAGTTTACTTAGCATTATCACGTTTTGTGAAATAACATTTTGGACTGAACACCTGTAAACTCAGTTGCGTAGGGTTTCCATGTTTATCTTATTTTTTATGTTGTATCTACAGCACATTGTACAACTAGAAGTGGACGGGAGCCAAAATAGGCCACTGAATCAACATATCATATCTTGACTCTGATTCGGGAGGTCTCGGGTTCGAATCCCGTCGAAACCGGTAATTCTCACTGAAGATTTTGTCTGAGGTTTTTCTCAGTCGTTAATGCGAATGCAATGGATTAAGTCCTCTTAAACAGTCCTCGGACATCCCTTCACAATTTTCCTATCCGCAACATACCTAGTTCACCTGAAGAGATTGATTGATTGATTGATTGATTGATTAAGGTCTTTATTATAGGCGGGATTAAGGCCAGTGAGACTTTTTCTTACATCCAACCTTTGAAATGTGTGATACAAATTATAATATGACAGATTACTACCGATTACTACTACATTACTATTGCTCCCTATAAAAAAATTAATTCCCAACGTGAAAAAATAATTTTCAACAGATCAAGGAAGAAATAAAAACGTTTGTTTCGGCCTTTCAAATCTGGTTGTTGGTGGAGGTGCCGATTATAAATATAGATACAAAAATAAATTATTGTTTGTGTGCCAAGTAAATGACATTTTTTCAAACATTGCTCTAGCTTTATACCGTTATATTTACCGCGAAATAGCTTTTGTTAAAATCCAGTTTTTGTGAATGAGTTGTTTGACAGAATTCACATTATTTATTTAATCACATGTTAAAAAACATGTTTTTCATTGTAATTTAATTCTGTCTATTCATGCAAACTATTTTGATTTTTCTTTCCATGTAATCTTTCATTATCTTACATTTTGAAAGCACACATACTATATTTTTTACTTTGCTATTAAAATTCCAAGATTTTAAATATATCTCAAGTAAATCATTATAAACCTGCTTTATATTGATAATTAAAGGACCACTCGGAAGATATGGTAACTATCTCTAAAAATTTGCATAGTCGTTTTAAGGAAATGTTGTGGATATCGTTTTAGGAATCAAATATTACCTGTGGATTTATTACTTGTCTACTCAATAATTAACTTCGACCAGTATAATAATATGTTCCTCGCATTAAACCATTATCATCCTCAAATTATAATATATTGAATATTAAATGATAATAACGATTATATAATAATAATCTTGAATGAGGAACTAGGAGTAACGATTTCTTCTCCATTATTAACTACTTTTGCGCATTAATTTTAACGAGCCGTTGTTTGGTGCTAGACTGTACAGTTTACGTAAATCATAAGTTAGAAAGTGAAATGGATTGACATTTACATATAATGCCAGCAAATTAATTATGTATATATTTATTAATCTATAATATTATTAATTAATAGAAATAGAAGAGAATGTGACAGGCCTGGCAAGCCGATGCCAATAAACTATGTGTGTGTGGCTAGCTACTCCCTGAAGTCAATTTATGTTCGAAAGTGGAGTTTTCAATAAAAATATAGGTATATATTATTAAATATTATATTACCAATATTTTTGCTTTCTTTTATTATCTTAAGTTTCAAATTAATATCTAATAACATTTAAGTTGTTGGATGAGCGTAGCGAGCGAAGCAAAGATTCCATTTCACTACACTGGAGAAAAAAATCCGGAATGTTTTTTTTCTTTTTTTTGTATTTTTGTGTGTCTGTTAACACGATTCCGGCTAAACCGACACTCCGATTGCGATTAAATTTTATGATGGCCTTCGAAATCTCTGAACTTAGAACTGCCACGTTTTTGAGCGCAATCGGGAAATTTTTTCTCATAAAAAACGCAATTTTACGATTATTTTCGATTTTTAAAAAAAAATTCTTCGACTTATAACACCTACATGCTTTATCCGATTAATATTTTTCCACAGAACCTTAATTTATGAATAAAATATTCGTGTGAAATTTGAGCGCGAAATCGAACTTATTTCTCATGAAAATCGAAATTTTACGGGTTTTTTCTTTTTAAAAATTCTTTGACTTATAACACTACATGCTTATCTATTAAAATTATTTTTTCATCGGAACCTAGTTTCATGATTAATAATTCGTGTAAAATTTGAGCGCAAGAATGTTATTTCTTAAGAAAATGCAAATGTAACGATTTTGCTTTAAAAATTACGATCAATTCAAAACAATTAAGTTATTATCTATTTAATTAATTTATAAAAACTTCGGACTAGTATGTTTTTCCGAACAAAAATCGCGTACCTATGGAGCTAATGCACAATTACGCTCATCCAACAACGCGGCGGGACTTAAGCGTTTTTCCTAGTTTAAATATTTACTGTGGCTTATGTTATTGCTATCAGGTAGCTATAGTAGGGTGTTATATTAATTTTCTAACATCCTTTTACATACGACTTGTATTCGACAATTTGTGTGTAGGGCGCCTATATACACTTGAATAAAGAATGCAACCATATAAACTTAGGGCCTCATACGCAATTTGTCCTTAAAAATAATTGAAACGTGAATTAATCTAGGCCCTACATTTGAATTAGAATTGAGATAATTACAAGAAATTTTTGATTGAAATTAGTTTTTATGAAATTGAAAATAAAGATTAGTTTTCGAAAATTGTCCACGCAAACGAAATTATCCAAATTGTTGACTACTATAATAACGGGTGAGTGTTTTAATTCAAGCTCTGCTATTAAACATTTTGTACCTTGAGAAACTCCGTAATTAATACATAACCTAATTTACTTCAACGCTATTTCTTTAGAAAGTAAATAAACATTACAACATCCTCTATTGAAGGTAAAAGTTATCTGTAAATAACAAACAATCAATATAATTGTGTAGGTATTTATTTAGGTATACAATATCAATTACCTTCTTTACTTCACTCTCGTAAACTTCACTCACATAAAAGTATAATTTCTTGTGGGAAATTGAATTAAATTGTAGAATAGTTAATCGCCTTATGATTATTATGTCCTCTCGTGAAAGTGGTGATTATGTTATTGTTATCATAATAATTAATTTGAAATTGATATTGTGAAGGTCGTCTGAAGAGATGGAGACCACTTCTCCAGATTTGGGAGGTTGAGTTTTGGAACAATTACTGGACTAGCTTCTTGATATGGTCAGTCTGTTTAACGTTGTGTTGCTGACCGCATGGTGAGGAGTTTGTAGTAGCTACTTCATTAGCTGAAACTGGCTGGGCTTACCCTGTAAGTACACATTTTCAAAACTTTATTTACATTTTCCCATCATTCTCGGTACTTTATACCTATAACATAACCAAATTGTGTACACTTGTTTTTTACCCACTGGAGTACCATTTAATTTATTTCAGAAATTCAGGTTCTTAGGGTACAATATGAAATTGTAATTTTTCTGATAATTTAAATACTTTATTTCGGGACAATATTTTGAAAATTTTGAACAATTTTGGATTTGACGTAGCCCATTAATTTGAAATAAAACAGTTATTTTCTATGCTTGTCTGGAAAGATGTTTTTCCTGATTTTTTCATACGTGCAACCATTTTTGTAGTTAAAAAATTGAGCATGTTAGCCTTTTTCGAAATTACTGAGGTTTTCAAAATCTCTCTCTGTTTTGTTTTTTTCCACCCTTTTGAATTTAGATCATGAATAAATTCATACTAGCCATGCGAAACTCAAGATTTTAAAAACAAATTTTGAACGACAAATATTTTCAAAATTTTGAAACATGTTTTTAAAATTTGGATTTTTTGTATGTTTTTCATTCCTTGAAAGTTCCTCCGAAAAATGGTCGAGTAGGACTCGTCGAAGTACTCCAATGCGTTAAATACATTTTGGTAATTTATCATGTTCATTTCGTACTTTATTTATTAATTTATTTTGAAAATTTAAAAGCAAAGTGCAGCCTAAAAGAGGTTTTTGAGTCTCGCCATTAAATTTATTCATAATTATTTATCGTTTTCATCTTCATATTTAAGCCTCCAAATTAAGACCTTACGGTCTTACGGAGAAATGAATAAGTACGTCATACATACCGGTACTTAACACCTAAAATAAACGTCATGTCTTATAATGAAGCAGGATATCATTCATTGTTACTTAAAAGCCGGACCAAACACTTCGAAACATGTTTTTTCATCAGGAACTAAAGCTTAAGACTTGAAATTGTTTTATGGTTCCGAGACAAACCCAGACAGGCCTGAGGAAATCGGTGTGAAAAAACAAATTAGTCTAATATACAAGTCGGAACCACAGCTCGCTATTCAAATCAGGAACTTTCCCTTGCGGAACTACTTGGAAAACTTAATCTGGGCAATACAGAACACAATGGCTGTATGCATGGTCGCCTTGCCTACCTCGTATTAATTTGGGGGGTGCTCCTGAGCCCTACCTTGACCATGTTAGTTGACTAAAACATACTCTGGGGAAAAAATGACTGACGAATGATTAGAGATAGTGGGTTATACTTTACACAAAATTGATTATTTAGCTTAGATCTATGCTTGGATGCCATTTAGAAGTTGATTTATTAACAATTTGTTGAAATATACAAAAACAATGTGGTCAAAACTGACATTTTGTACAAATTCGCATGACAACGCATTAACAACTGAAAAGCTAATAGCATAGGAGTAAAGATCTAGATTTCCTTTATAATCCAGAGTTTAGGCTCTATGATTATCGTTGTTGTTGTTGTTGTCGTCATTTGCTTGGGTGTTTTTTTGTCTATTTGTTCGCTCTCTACCGGGAAAACGGCATAATGAGCGATCTTGATGAAAATTGGAGCGAACCTTCGAAATCTCTAAGCTTAGTTCTGCCAAGATTGTGATACAATCGAAAAAATATTTCTCATGAATATCGTACTATTCCGATTTTTTCCTATTTTTGAATGCGATATTTTCGAGATATTTGGCCCGCGACCGGGTAAACCCGATCCGATCCGATCTTGATGAAACTTAATGGGAACGTTTGAATTCACTGAACTTAGATATGTTATGATCTTAGGGACAATCGAAGAAATATTTATCGTTTTTTTTTTAAAGCAATGATAATCAACCATAAAAGCTCATCCATCAACGCAATTGGAAAAAGCGTTAGCGAAGCGGCCTTAGTTGTAGTTGAGGTAATAGTATCTATTTATAATTGTCGTTGTTTTAAGTTGTTGTTGTTTTATTGTTGGTATTAACGGTTCTCGTAGTTCTTTGTATTCCTCGCATTGCATCACTCTCGCCTCCAGCTCTGATGAGCATCCCAGATAGTATTCAGCCCAACACTGCATGTGGTGTACATGATGAATGAGAAGCAACGCATGAAACATTGCCCTAGCCCATCAGGTACAAGGATATCTCTGTATCATTGGATCATGGCCCTAGCCTAGCACGTAACCATTGCACGGAAGCTGGGGGAGTGATCGGAGATGTGATAGCGCAAGCTAGGCGGGAGTAGTTACCAACATTGGACTTAAAACAACTAAAAAAAACTTTTTCGTAAGGATGCCCGCTGTAGGGTACACATGAAAGCTAATCGATGTGACCCTCCCCTCTTCAAGTGACTATGACTATAGTTACTGGTTAAATTATTAGCCATTAATCCAGAAATTGACATCAACCACATGAAACTTCAATTATTTAAAGCAGCTGTTTATGCCAGTTTACCAACATGACTCATCACTCTTGTCACCTAATCAACTTTTCACTAGTTTTGTATTTTATAACCTCATTTTTTCTTCATTCATCTTGGACTTTTAGCCTTTTTCATATATATTCTTTTGTTACTCAATTTTTTCTTATTTAGTACTTGTTGTAAAATCTTAATTTTATAGTACTTAATTTTTATAGTGTTCAAATTGATTTTTATAGGAAACGTATTTGTATTATTTTGAATTGTATATTTTTTTAATTGTTTAGTCTTAGCTATACCTAACACTTGTGGGTTTAGTACCTGTTGTTAGAGATAATAAATAAATAAAAATAAAAATAAATAAATATATTGGAGTTAAGACATAAGTATTGTGAAGGGATGTCCCAGGGCTGTGTAGGAGGACACAATCCCTTGCATTCGCATTAAAGACTGAGGAACTCCACGGAAAAAACCTTCAGTGAGGATTGCTGGCCTCGGCGGGATTCGAACCCTGATCCTCCTGAGTCCTGAATCAGAGTCGCGCGCTTAACGCCCGAGCCAATACTGTCGGTCTTGAAAGAGCTTTTGTTGAGAGATCAATATGTAGATCAATAGATCAAAATATAGAGAAGAATTTGTAGTGTTTACATTCATTGTGGCCACATTTAATGTGGAATGGACTATAAATATTTTGCAGTGATTGTTGTGTTTTAGTGATTTTAAAGAATCATATTTGCGTTCGATTAAACGCTCTTTAAGAGAATTTCAAAAATCATATTATTTATAAATATATTATCAAATACTAATGCAATAAATTTTGCACATTTTCTTTGTACTTTGAAGTCATGTTGACATTGACAATGCAGTGTTCAACAATACGTACACTTTCCAAGATATCAGATGATATACTATGACATGACTTGACACAAAACTTACTTTATTTTCTTAATTTAATATTACATTTTTTGATGAACTAAAAACATTACTTATTACGAAACTTTTAAAATTAAAACACTTAACAAACTCATAAAAACAACTTCAGAACCTTTGCATTATAATCTAATTCATTCATCTCATAAAGAATTCAACATCATAAACTCCAACTAAACACACATACATAAAATATCTGTCTCACCACATTCTCATTCCATAGGACGTGTTTAATTGTTTGACCAGAATTATTTCACTATTATTTCAACGGATCAAAAATATTCACACCGTTATTTTCTTAGCTCAAGGCGAAAGTTGTCTGATAGTTTCTCTTTTATGTTTTGGTCGCCTAGTTTTTGCTGTTCATTAGCTGGATTATGCTTGAATTGCACTTGTCTCAAGTTTACTGGAGTTGTTAAACAACATCTTAACATAACAATGGTCTTAAAAGGACATCTTACTTATTATATTATTTCATTCATAATATTTTGCTAAATATTTTTCATTAATTAATCATCTGTTACGCCAGTTTTATACATATCATTATTTTGTAAATGCAAGTACTACTCATTTTATTGATGTTTTTATTTGTTAATTTAGGAACACAAAACCTACCTCGATTAAATTATGGGGTGGAGGCTGGGGGGGGGTGGAGAGGGGTAATTCGTCAGACAAGAACAAATTGCCAAATTATGGTAGACGACTGTTGCACAGCATTAAAAATTTAATAGTTAACAAAATTTGCACTAATATTTACATTTTTTATATTAGTAGCTATAATCTGGTAAGTAACAGTATTTATCTAGTAGGGCCTCTGTATTTTTAAATAAACATTCTGGAAATGTTTTAACCTATACAACATTAGAAATTCGTGACAATATGTCCGGACTTTTTTTAACTTCTTTTTTGGTTTTCCTTTTAATTAAATTTCAATTTTGAGTACAAATATCTGTCTTAAAAATCAATTATAGAAAAGATAATAGTAAGCCTACAATAAAAAACATTTGCAAAGATCCTACCGTTATCAATAGCTTTTTGTATAGCATCAAGATATTTGTAAGGACAAGATTGTGTGTAGTGGGAAGTATAAGTTAGTAGTTTTGTAATCCCCCCTCCACCTCCTCCACCCCCTCAATAGTTACACCACAGATAACAGATAGTTACACCTATCTCCGATTACCTCATAAACGCCAACTACGAACGAACGTACCTACACAACAATCTTAATATTACTTCCAAAACCATATAATTATCCAATGCCGGAAACTTTCCAGCTGATACATGGCTGGTAGTACTGACTGTCGCAACACTCGAGGCTAGGCCTACTTCCACTGACTCAATCACCACACCTTGACAGTGTTGCCATGACAACGCCTAGACTTAAATTAGCGCTAGATAGCAATTTTTCCTTTAAAATCATGTTTAAAGATTAATTTAATATATTTAGGTCTTAAGCGATTAAAAAATATCTAAATTATATTCCAAAACGCATAAACTTAAAAGGAAAGACTACCGCCAACATTAAAATCATGCGAAATTACCCTATTTTTGTAATATCTCACAAAAAGCCACGCAAAATCGAAAAAGTGGATAATTGACCCAATGTAGTTGTGTTAGAATTATACCCTGCAAGAATGTTTTTCAAATATTAAAATCAGTGGCGTTTTTAATTACAGAATTAATAAATTTAATTTAATCCGTAGCTTAAATCACTATACTGATCCATATATTTAAAAAAGATTTTTTGACGGGTATAGTTCTAACGAAAATACATGGGCCTATTATCAACCTTTTTAATTTTGAGTGGCTTTTTGTGAGATATTACAAAAATAGGGTATTTTCGCGTGGTTTTAATGTTGGCGGTAGTCCTTCCTCTTAAGTAAAATATGTATTTTATTTCTAAGCAGTATCGTTACAAGGGTTATGTACTTTATTCATATGATAAAAATGAAACTTATTAAACTCCTCAGATAGATACCAAATAATTATCAAAGTAAAAAACATAAAAAAAAAACATTTAAAAATACAAATTCAGGAAATTTTGAATTGACACATTAATTGCAGTAGATTTTCCGTTAACCTTTAGACAGATATTAAATATTAATTGTCCGTGCATGAATAAACAAACATGGCATGAATAAAACAAACAGTTTTAAGTTTTAACGGCAGTTCCGTCATGTAGGCAACACTGCACCTAGCGATAATTTCACTACTCCTCACTTGGCGTGGGTATAGACATAGAGCTGCGCATCACATTCTTTAACAGTTGGTTTTGAAAAGTGAGATCGGAATTGTTCGGTTTTTATCGTTTCCGTTCGGCCTAGTTTAATAATCGGCCTTCGGCAAATCACTTGGCTTGATCCGATTGTATAGGATGAACCGAAGATGGCGATTAAGAACAATTGGGTTTATATAAAGTTAATTTTTTAAAGTTGTGTTTATCGTTTGTATGAAAAATTTTAAACATCTATGCCTTATCCATTTTTTTTTAAACTTAAACTAAATTTGAGATTTCTGGAGATTTTTTTTATGAAAACAATGTTAAAAAAAATGATTGAATGGGAACTTGAATTAACTAATAATGACGACATTTTAAGATGTCTGGATTCAATTTCCTATCTTATATGCTAATTAAATTACTAATTAAGTGTTAGCCAAGAAATAAGGCAGCTGTGAATTATGGTGGGATGAAGTTACGCTATCTTAGGATGGGTGTGGGACACAAGATTGAATGACTAATATAATGAATATCTATACATATATGGATGGAGATAGGTGTCAACAGCTTACTTGAATACATATAGAGGTACTACAATATAGACCGATTCGTTGTAGACATAACTCATGTTGAAAATATAAGTGTGAACTGTCCATAAAATTGGCATGGAGAAAAAATGTTTTGTTAATAAGTCACAAACTACCAATAACTCCGTATTGAAGAATTTAAGTAATTGGATGGATCGAGGAAACAATGGATTGACACACTATTGTTGAAAGGGTTATAAATCGACAACTCAAAAATATAATTTTTAATAGGAAATCAGGACGATTGATATGATTTGAGGATATTTCTGATGGAAAGTCCAAGTGTTTCAGGACTCAGTTAATTAGGGACACCTTAAAAAACTTTAAGTAAGGATGGATTGCCGGCGGATGGCATCGAACCTTAACCTACCTTATCTTGCACGCATGAGCTATACGCATATCGAAACGTTTTAAATAAATACTAACTGTTAAAGAGAAGGCAGCTTACAAATATTATACATTACGTGTTGATTGTTTAATAATTCGAAGGTTGTCCATATTTTACCGCTAGCTATACCTCATCACCTAGGCAGCTTGATTTAGCCATTACATCCATGTTGTTTTCAGTTATCCAGCTTGCTAGTCATAAATATTAAAGCTAGGAGGTTAACTCATCTTTAGCACGGACATCGGCTACTTTCATCTCACCACGTGGTCACAGAGGAGGCAGGTTATTGGTCAATCGAGACGGGGAAGCTTGCGTATCATAGGAAACTGTGGGCTATAGTCGGTCAACGTTTTTTTTATTTTTATTATTGCAGTACACTGATACGTGCATAGTTGGTACATACATTTTTGTTTTTCTTTTTCTTTTTTAATGTTTTTTTTCTTCTTCTTCTTTCTTTTTTTCCCTTCTTTCTTTTTTATTTTTCTTCTTCTTTTCTACACTCTTTTTACATATTTTGATTTTTTTATTAATTGCATTTAATATCCTTTTTATTTGTTATCAAATTGTTGTGTTTTAATGCATTTTTGTTGTAATGTTACTATTTCAAATATTACTAAACTGTAGTTCATTGTTGTGTCTGCATTATTTAATTGTCTTCCTTTGTAAATCAATTTTTAACCGAATAGGATAGACGTTATATAAATAAATAAATAAATAAAAATTATAAGAGATGCGTGTATATAGCATTTTCAAGTATCATTTAATAGCGTTTTGTAGCATCTATTTTTTGGCAACCTTCAAAACCTTGTGTATGAAGTTTTTTCAATATTTTTATTTTAAAATTATGTCATCAAGGTTGAATCAATATCAACTGATTACAAATGTGTTTATAAATTTAAAGATACTATGTAATATTTAATGAAGTAGGACTGGAAAACCATAGTTTTATGTGAACAAAATAGCGCTTTGTAGAATCTATTCATAAAATGCTATTTTTACGTTTCTCTAGTCAAAATACATAATATTAACATAATACTTGTAGTGCAACAAATAATAACAAATACACAAACACAAAAAAATAACTACAACACATAATACAAAATATGAACAAGAAATGCATTAACAAACAGTTGAAGTTTTTAAGAATCAATTGTCTATGGATACAATTTTTTATATCAAACTTTAATGATTTAGATTGTTTCGGGGGAGATAATTTGTAGGCTGAAGTAGCTTAGACGGAATTTATAGATTTTTAGTTAGTTAAATGGGTGAAAACAAAGAAGTTAAATTCAGATAAAAGCTTTATTTAACACGGTTTGTTGAGAGCTAAGACATTTTTTACAACTTTAAAATGTCCATTTAAGATTCGCTTGGTCGTCAAATTCGGTAAATTTCACATATACATTCTGGCTCACTTTTGACCTCTAATTTTCACCAAACAAAAAGATAATTGAAAGGTTATATACAAGGGTTGAGTTGTCAAAGCTCTTCTGCCTGTAGCGGTGCTCGAATCCTGGACCTTCTGCATTGGAATCAGGAACTCTAACCACTAGACCAACAACCTTGATTAGCAACCAGAAATTTGCGGACCTTACAGAGAAAAATAAATAAACGCTTAAGTCTTAAATAATGACACCTAAAGTGGGATCGAACTCGCGACCTCTCTGTATAGAAATGCGTGTGGTCTCTGTAGCTCCCCGTTGTCCAAGGAATCTTCCTCATGTATTGTATCAAGATAGTGTTGAATGTTATTAATAGTAATAATAATAACAATAAAACTTATGATTGATGTATCCTTGTTCTTCCTTATAAGGGAAAGCGAGTTGTGTTAATATGTTATCGCCGGGAGCCGAGCGAGGAAGTGGAGCCGGGCAACTAATATGTTTTACTAACGGAAGTAGAAAGAGTAGAGAAGGCATGCCAACATTGACAATATTAACACGAACTCAAAGATATATCATTTATTTTTATTTATTTATTATTTGTTCCGCAACACATTCATTGATTAAAAACGTCACGAGGATGGCAGAAAAATTAATGACTGCCAAATTTAAACAATACATTTGTGTTCAAAAATATAACAACACTATAAAAATCATTGGCAATAATAATAATAATTTTATATATATGAATTAATCATGATATTTCATGATCAAAAACTATAATTCTAGTCACAAAATATATTTTTACCATCACAGAGTATCTAAAAGTACCGAAAAATGAATGGGTACAAGTCAAGATATTAATTTTTGGAACCTAAAAGTATAGCTTTCATAGTCTACGGTTTTAAAGAGCACCAGATCAAACAGTTTGTATGTTTGAAGATAGTAATGAAGTTTATTGTTACGGATTATTTTACATTTAAGATTATAATTTTCCTCAGTCTGGGTCCGGGGTAGAATCGACCCAGGGTATTCCTCTGCCGATCGTATAAGGCGAGAAAAGAGGCAAAGTCCATCTTGAAAACATCCCGAAACTAGAGGCGAGCTCTGGTCGTCAACGTGAGATACTTACCCACATTCCCTTCCCTTGCCTGTGGCAGGATCTGTCCAGCATGAGTCTGTCCTCTCCTCATCCTCTATAAGCTAGAGTAGCGCATTATGAACTAACGGTTGACGCGCCCTTAAACAACATAAAGTTAATAAACTTAAATATTAAGTTTATATATTAGATTTTAAAGTACCGGTCGGTATATTATATTATGATGTATAAATTAAAATTTTAACCTTGGGAATTAAACCTGCTTTCGTGCGCAATATGCCCCTCTTCCAATGTCTAACTAGGAATGTTGTGGATTGTGAAGGGATGTTTAACGACTGAGGAAAACCCCCTGACTAAATCAGGGTGTCAACAAGACTGGAAAACCTGGAAAAGTCAGAGAAATTAATAAATCTGGAAAAGTCCAAGAATTGTTAGTTTTATTTTACTAGATATGTAAAAAAATCAATATTTTAGTAATTTCAATACCTTTTTTGTTGCTGAAAATAGGAATTCTCAATTAAAAACAAAAAAAAACAATTCTTAAATTATTTTGCCTTGTCTGGTGTTTAAAATTCCCGCCGAAATCGACATTGAATTTATAAACAATTTTTCCTCCATTGTGTGGGAAAGACAAATTTTGCAGTCTGGAAAAATAAAATTTTTGCATCTGGAAAACCTGGAAAAGTCAGGGAATTTTGTAATGGAAAATTTGTAGACACCCTGAAATTATATTCTCTAATCGATTACAATATAAGTGAGTTATATAGGTCGGTAGGTTGTGAATGAGGTCTCGAAATAATGACAGTTCAACGCCCATTAGTTCATAGACATCATTAGTGAAGAATTTCTCATAACTGTCACATTTGTGCACCGTACAGCGTTCAAGTTATGGAGGTATTAAGTGAAAGGACTTGCTTAAGGATTGGGAGAAGGTTGGTCTTGTGGTTAGAGGCTCTGCTTCCAATGCAGAGGGTCCAGGGTTCGATTTTTTCGGTTTTTCGTTCGGTTTTTTAACTTCTGATTTGGACTTAAGTCCATCAGTTCTTGACTTAAGAATGTGTAAATTCTGGAGCCGTTCTAAACAAGGCACATGGTAAATTCTAAGTTTGTTCCGAATTAGTCATGTCATTCAGGCAATGACTGCGAGTGGAATCGTGTCCAGCTTGATTGATAGGTGTTCCCTACTTAAATATGCCGGTCTCTTGTTGGTCATTGTTCGCTCGTCGATGGTGTCGGCGCCTACAGTGTTGGCTTGATCTGCTTTAAATTTAATGTCCCCACTGAAAATCAGTTCTGTGATGAGTGGTAGACTCTTAATACGATAAGGTAATTTTTTCTTTCTTATTTAATAGTTTTTTCTTAGAATATTGTGACTTTAATTTCGAAATGCCCAAGACAAAACCACGTATCAAATAATGTCCCTCTCTGAAAGTAAGTTATGTGACTGAGTGGGTATATAGGCCCTACTCTAAATACATATTTATTTATTTATTAATTTTATTAATAAACCCCCCACTCAATGTAACATCACCTCTCACCCCGTGGACCACGGAACTGACATTGAACTTTTCTTACATGTTTCGACTTTCTCAAGCCTTATTATATAACAAGCAACGAAAACACAGTACACTGTAAATATCACTGCTAGGGCCTCGCTCTCTAGCTGGGCATAACCGGTTTCTGACGCGGTTCTTGCAATAACACATGCTGCCGGCTTCTGATTCCTACCTGTGCTACACACAGTGTTTTCCTGTTTTCTCCGTGGAGACTGGAGGAAGCAAGAAGGCTACGGTATTTAATACATAGTAGGATTGTACCGATAATTATCGATAAATTGATTTTGGATAATGGATGGATCATAGATAGTAGATTTTGATAATGGATTAATCGAAATTTTGTCTAACAGTTATCAAAAGTAGCATAAAAAATAAAATAAATAAATTCGTATTTTGTCTACCCACTCAAGTCGAATGGAGATTTTAATGAACAGTATTTTCGAATTCGAATAGTATTATAAGGTACAAAATAATTACAATTGCGCATTACCAACATTGTTGGCTCAAGCGTAAAGCGCGCGACTCTGATTCGGGAGGTCCTGGGTTCGAATCCCGTCGAGACCGGCAATCCTGACTGAAGGTTTTTCCGAGGTTCTTTTGAGTCGTTAATGCGAATTCAAGGGATTGAGTCCTCTTAAATAGCCCTAAGACATCCCTTTACAGCTGTCCTAACGGCTCAGTCTTAACTCGGCTATTCTTAGCTCGCCTACATCAATTAGTAGTGGTATTTCAGGTGTAATTGCCCTCTTCCAAGAACCACGTATCTACTTTAATTGGTCGTAGGAGGGGTTTTCTTGTCTCGCCTACGCCAATGGCAGGGAGCCTTTCAAATGGTTATGCGACCTGACCGGCAAGTTTGAATTGTTCCGAAATTTAACGTTGACATAGCACTTCCCGGACAGAATTTCGGCCTCCAATATGACACATCTCTCTTCGATGCGCCAGGCAATCATCACCGTCAAGGGGAACTGCCCAACGTGCCCAATATCAAGTACCCAAATATTAACAATAGACTACAAAATTTAAAATTACGGCTACAGATTGGTGACTCGCCTATTATGATGCAGTTACAGTACATCCTCAAGGATATGAGGGTGGAGTGATAATGTAGTAAAGAAGCTCAAGTGCATACTTGCGGAAGGAACTTTAAAAATTAATGAGTTCCATTTTTCTGTAACATTTTAAGGAGCGCGATCCTTTTTAGTGTTGAGGAACCATCAAGTGATTAAGTTAACATTTTAAGGGATTTTTTTAAGAAAGCTTTACTTTCTTTTATAAGGAACTTGAACATTTTATTGGTAAAGATATAAAAAGAAACTTGAACTTCATAAACGTTATTTTATTGATGAATTGAATCTTTTAAAAGTTCTCTTTTACCAAGTATGCTTAAATGTACGCGCACTGTATGAGTGAATGAAGGCTGCAGTTTTTAATGTAAATTTAACTATTTTAAAGTTATTTAATGTGTTTACTTTGATATCGTTGTCTGTTTCCCTATCTTTCTCGACAAGCGATTATTGACAAAAACATTTTTTAAGCTTGATGTGTTAATAATAAAAATAAAAATATGTGTTAACCCAATTGTTATTTGAATAATCAGAGTATTAAAAAAAAAATTATATCCCTTTACAAATATCTCACCAGTGTTTCCATCGTCTATGTTCGCTTTACCAATAAATATTTCATTAAATTTACTTATTATAATTTTGACGTGACTACATCTAGTTTACTTCTTCAAGTCAAGGCGTAAGTCACAATAAGAAAATGGAAAACATAACCTAATATTCTTATTATTTCATAACATTTAAGATAATATTTTCTTGTATTGATATACCATTGCACTTTAAGACAACCTTGTATTAAATAAGAAAATAATTAAAAAGTCAAAGTGAGCAACGTTTTGAGCAAAATTCTGTCTGGGAAGTGCACTGTCAACGTAAAATTTCGGAATAATTCAAACTTGCCGGTCTCGCATAACCATTTAAAAGGCTCGCTGCCATTGGCGTAGGCGAGTCAAGAAAACCCTTCCTACGACCAATTAAAGTAGATAAGTGATTCTTGGAAGCGGGCAATTACACCTGAAATACCACTACTAATTGATGTAGGCGAGCTAAGAATAGCCGAGTTAAGAACGTACCGTCCTAACTGCGATATACCTACCTGAAGAGGGTCATGCATTGCACCCTGGGCAGGTTTCCCATGAAAAATTATCAATTATTACTACTGCGCACGTACAAAATTTAAGTAGACTAGTTACAAATTTGGGAAATAATTACACAAAACTGTATATGACGAGTGACTCATTTGATATTTTGCGTTATCCTTTTCTATGCTCTAATCAAGATTTGTATGCTTTTCGCAATTGCAGATTCTTCTTAAAACATCCTATAAACACATTTGCAACAATCAATGTCAATCTTAATTGCTTAGGAATCTCTTTTCTTAGTTTTTAAAAGATTCCAAAAACTTTCAACATAATGCAATAACTTACCAATTAATGTATTTTCTTTATTTTTGTTTAAACTTTTATGGAACGTTAATTTTGTTTACGTACATAATATAGATGTAACATTCTGTAGCACGTAACAATTCGCATCACTTCTATTCTCAATCAACTTAAAATTCCAGCACGTTTCTATGATAGGCACACGTGTGAACCGTAGA
The DNA here is from genome assembly GCA_024449915.1 of Sweltsa coloradensis. Lineage (NCBI taxonomy): Eukaryota > Metazoa > Arthropoda > Insecta > Plecoptera > Chloroperlidae > Sweltsa > Sweltsa coloradensis. The sequence goes on from JAMZAV010001178.1 coordinate 123,702, forward strand.
TGACTTGTTTAACATAAATAATATATTTCCAGAAAGAAGTATTTAGTTTGTTTTACCGGAATCTTTCGTTAGATATAGTAGTGAATATTAAGCATAGTTACAAGTTACAACAAACAATGAGCGAAATATTTCTTTATTTTTATCGACAAGGTTCAAAATGTTTTGACTCATCTTATCAGTTTAAACCTGCTTCAAATGTAAACAATATAGTGTAATAAAGTTTCTGTAAACATTTTCTTAAATAGGCATGTAATGTAAATAAGTAATCTGGTAATAATATGTTTTGAACCTGCTGCTATGCGAATACCAAACATATTTTTCCAACTTTTAGCTTAATCTACCATGGTCTTGGGCGTTGATTTTATTTTAGAATTATTTTTGCTACATTATGACGTGTGCATATTTTACTTAAACGGCATTTGTAGCGATTTTGTACCGAGAAACGAAAAACAAATTATCTTGTATTATTTGTATCATAATCTGAACTTTTAAAACATAAGCACTTTAAAATATTTTTTTTACAAACGTTTTATAATATTATGCACCATTGATATTTACAGTCACAATAATTCAAGATAAATAATCTATGCCGTCTTGCAATTCACAAATCACTAAGAGAAAGGTTTAAATGTCAATAAAACAGATGCAGCTAATTCTTATAAGATCAACTGGATTCTTCGCGGTCTCATCTTTGATTCTCTGTGAAAAACAAGATGTAATGATCACACGACCAATTATCTGTCACCCAGTGATTGAACGTGGCAACATATAACTAGAATGCCTAACTTATTTATTTGTGCAGATCATCTAATCTGCGTTTAGTAACTTGTCATCAACAATTTTGAGAGTCACCATTGCGTTAATAAATTTATTGTGTAAGGTCTCTTAACTTTTTGTGAAATCCTTTGATGAAAACACAATTACTATGTGGACGAATTTAGGCTCAAAATAATTATTTAACCTACAACAAACGAAAAAAAAAATTGTTTTGAATAACTTCATAATTATGATTCGTTTGGAAAAACATAATTAGTCATAACATCATTATTGACGTTATGATCTAACAAAAAAATACTAGTTTTGTAATCAGAACATTACTTTGATGTTTATTAGAATAATAAGGACAAAATAATTTCACTTTGGCTCTTGGACAAAAATGTAAATATTTTCTTACATTACATCTTGAGTTATAACTGTTAGTAATGCGCTACTGCGCATTCTTGCCACACGATGTTTTAGAGTGTTTTAAATCACAACAATGTTGCTTATCTCATGGTGCTCTATGGCATCACAGCTGGATTCTTGTTAGCTTATTTCACTCAACAAAACTCACTATCAAGGAATGTTAAACAAACCACTATCTTAAAATGTCACCAACGTTAAAATGATCACGTCTGCCACTGTAGGCCTAACCAGGAATTCCTATAATCCATAGTATTTGTTTCGAAAGTGACGACCATAATAGCAATTTTTCTTAATTTCAAAATTCTTAACGATTTTATGGATTCGCCTCAATATAAACTTGTACTAGTAAGAGAATATTGAATGCAAATAATTTAAATTACATTTAAAGCATTTTTTTAAAACTTTTTATGTAAAAAGTCCCCTCACAAATATAGTGGGATAATTCACAATGCTGTTTGTTATTACGTAAACTGGAGTTGATTTATAATTTTCATAGCTTGTTATACTTTTAGCCCTTACAATATAATATCAGCAAATTTTAAAATGAACATCTATGACTTTTATATTCACCACCTAAAAATTGCATTATAACAGATTTAAGTTAATTTTTTAAATTAATTCTTACATTCAATTTCATAAAATTCATTTAAGCTCAATTTCGTTAACAGTTACTGTTGCCCATCAGGAATTAAACTAATTTAATTGCGTCTAATTTTATTCTCAGTTCCTTCCACAAAATTAACTTTGATGCAATAAGTTACTGAAAAATTGTAATTGATAAATAATTAAATAAGCATTTTATTTAAATAATACAATAGCAGTAAAATTTTAAAAAAATATCTTTTAACATAAAAATATGATAATCGACACAGGTCTAAATTACGGTGTTAATTTTTAATAACATTTCCTTTCACAGGTCCAACTTAGATGCAATCTTAGATGCAATCTCGGACACTCGTTCCTTTCTTAGATGCACATGTTGATGTTGATGTTGAAAACGGATAACACTCAGCCACTCACCTTAGTAGAGTATTATTAGAACATAAACACAAGATGGGCAGAGATAACGTAACGTTCCGCATTGAAACCTAGTCCTGATTACGTCGTGATAAGATTAATGCGCGATTAGAGGAAATGTTCATTTCCAAGTTCCAGACATTTCAAGTTATATAAGATGGCTTGATTCTCCGCACCTTACAAGGCGCAATGATCCTTGTGAAATAAGTGAAATTGTTCATAATTCACAGCTATTTCGTTTTGAAGATAAATATTTGAAATAATAACGGTTTCAAAAATATTGATCGTTATCGATGAAAGTTATAGACACTTCCTTATAAGTGTAATAAAGTTTGTTCACCTGGTTAAGATGTCTTCACGAGACATTAATGTATTCTCTCGCTCTTAAGTACTCACATTCATTTGTACAACGCTCTGGAGAATATTTGAAATTGCATATGCGAAATCTAAAATGCACAAAACACTGACATTTTTATTTAGAACAACATACAAAAAACATATTTTTGAAATTAAGCATAAAGTCAAAGCACTGGGCTCCAGATGTGTCGACTTTATGCTCAAACATGGTCTTGTTGTATAGTAGTGTTTATTACATAAAACAATTTTGTTTTTTGTATGCTGTCTGTATAAAAGTGTCAGTGTTTCATGAATTTTAGAATTCGCATATTCAATTTCAAATTTTCTCCAGAGCACTGTACAAATTAATGTGAGTACTTACGAGCTTGAGAATACATGAATGTCTCGTGAAGACACTTAAATATACACAAACATAAATTTTATGTTTATCATGGACATATGTAGTATGTACACCTCTTATTAAATCATATTCTCAACATTTATCATAAATTGGTCAGAAAATGCTTTATTTAAGTTTTTTGAGCATTTTGACTGATGGTTAATGCTAGAAAATTGTTTTTTCTTTTTCCTAAAATCAATTTATGGGAATGTGCTACGATAGGTGCCTTCAAAATTCATTTTACACAATTCTGTAAAATTGCAAACACAAATGTGAATCTAATTGTCTGAGAAATTTGAAACCTGGCCTGCCAGTCTCCTCTTAAATGATCCCTATGCCTATTGAAAAGTAGGTCGATCATTATGAGCGTAAACACACATCATAAGACGGAGAGTGTTAATAAAATACCACACACGTTTTCAAACATTTCCCACAGTAATTGACACAGTTAACAAACTGAACATAGGCCTACATTCATTATAGGATCTTTTAAAAGAAATGATGCAAACCTATACTAATTAACAAATCTAAACACAACCTATCATTAAAATTCTTAATTTGCTGCTTGTGGTTTCATCTAGCTATTATTAATTGAAATAATTTCTCTAGAATTTGATGAGGAAAGATTCACAGATACTAACTAAAGTACTGAAGAAATGGTTTTGAGTTTTACTGCCTATTTTTTAATCTTTTAACCTAGATATTTGAGATTTGAATTGTGATTTTTGTATTTGATTACACACTAATAAAACTTAATTTAGAAACGAAACTCAAAATATGCACGATTTACATTGGGATGGGATATTAAAAAAGTTGATGAAACGGTTCTCTTTCGTGGTTTTTAATTAGTTCGTTTTGAATTAATCGGGAATTTGATCGGAGGAAGCTACAAGTTAAAGTGAAAGCTTTTGAGGGTACTTTCAGAAATCAAAGTCAATTTCAATTATTTTTTATGGCTTTACATATTGTCGGATAAACAGGTGGCAGACTGAGTCTAGTATCTTTTAATGGTGTTATATTTAACACCTTTCAACCAAATAAAAGGGCAAGCTAAAAGCGAATTGTAAATTTAAAAAGTCATTTTCGAAAATGGTCTGCTTGAGTACCCCTGTTCTCATTTGTCAGTACTTATTTTAGAGTCAATTTAAATAGAACAAATTCCACATTGACAAAATGTTCCCGATTGTTTTTTTTTAACGGTGTACAAATTCATACAGATTACTAGTTGTCCCCCACAGGCTTCACCAATCACGCTGCCTTTTATGGCCGTCAGAGGCCGACATGGACATTTCATCTCATGGGCAATGAGTCCAATCAGTACGCAGAATCTCTTACAGGCGTAACAGGAAATGAAAATACTGCAAACTGGTATAAATATTGGTCCAAACAATTGTTTGTTTTATTTTAATGAATCTACTTTAAATAGTGGTAGATCAAAATTTAGATTTTTCAAAAAGATATTGTGAAAATTTCTTCTATCTCCAAAATACCAAATCAGACACTAAAAACTTGGTGCAAACTTATAAGGGCAACTAGCCGCGCTCTAAAAAGGGGCATCTGGGCAAGTTTCCAGCAAGAAATTAATGTTTTTCTTCCGTCATCCAATGGTCTTAGGTAACACTCATGCACCAACAAAGTTTAGACTGCATGTAACAGAACACTTACCTCTCATGCTACGGAAAGAGTTTTACAATCACTCACAAGTACATTTACCAAGTCATGCAACTAGGAAGACGCCCTTACTGTAACACGGAACTTTAGTTGCGCCATTTGTAACAAATAATTACTTGAATGCAGACAGCTGAAATTATTTCGAATCGAAACAACCTCAATGTTACATCATTCTTCAAATTAGAGTCTTCATTTTACATTTTCGATCTAAAACTTATTTTCTATTTACGCTTCAAAGAAACATAAACAAATCTCCCGTACAAAATATAACTACTCTATGTTTTTAGTCTATATTGTTTTAGGCCCTTAAAAAATTGAAAAACAATAGCACAAACGGACGAACATCAAAGTAATACAAAGGGAGCTTGACTCCCTAAAATTTAGTCATTTTTAGTCAAATTTAGTCAAGATCCCCTATATGCATCACTTTTCTGTACGTCCGTCCGTCTGTGCGTATGTCACGTGTCACGTCTTACGATAAAAACCGAACATGACGTCTGATTGGCATGTACTTTTTGTGTTGTCATTGGCCTTCAACAAGAATTATACAACATTATTTTGTTAGCGACCCTTGGTGGTCAAGAGGGCAGAAACAAGCCATAGAACACCTACACCAAAGAACTTATTTATTTATTTTATTGCTTGTTTATGCCCACTGCAGGGTGTGTGCCCCTGTATGTTGCAGATATGATAAAGTGCAGGAATGTCTGTGGGCTGTTTAAGAGGACTGAACCCTTTGAGGAAAACCTAGGAAAAACCTTCAGTCAGGATTTCTGGACTCGACGGGATTTGAACCCAGAACCTCCCGAATCAGAGTCGCGCGTTCCTACACCAAGAGATTTAATCTCTGAAGAAGATTTTATTTGTATGTTCTTCTTCCCAATCTTGATTTTATATAACGCGCTGTCTATTTTTGTTACTCCCATGTCCACTCTTATTGTAGTAAATCATGTAATAAAGAAATATTGCATTTTACAACCTGTAACTGCAGTGTACAGTAATGCAAAATGCAATTCCCTTCCACTCTACAATTTACAATGCGATTTGCTCTAGGCAGGTTCTGACCTATTAACTATAATTGCATAGGCTCATATTTCGAAATACCGCCTCATATATTAAATATATGCCTCAAATTTGAAATTGTGCTTTACCTTACCCTAGTTAATTAAAATACCTTGACAGATTGAAGTGATTTCCATAAGTAGCTTGAGGCCATGAATCTATTGTCAGAATGTACAATTATGAATAGTAAGTATTAATTTGCAAGTGGAGTTTTCTTATAAATCGAAAGTTTTCAATTTTAGGACAAATCCTTCAAACAAAAGCCTTCGCATTAGTTTGGAATTTATTAATTTTTAACATAATTTTTAATTTTTAAGTTGATAAATTATTAATTTATGTTTGTTGCACAATTACCTGGAAATGTTTATTTTATTACCTCAATATAAACAAGAGTACTGTAATTATTGTTAAGTGCAATCCAAAGTCAGAGCTATAAATAAATAATCTAACCAGGAACATACACAATATGACTTTTTACTACTCTCATATTTCGTAATATCGCTTTATGTCAATGTTCAATAAAACATTTTGCATCTTAGCTAGAAACTCATTGTAATACGATTGTCAGATTCCAATTCTCGCAGTACAGTTTGATTTTGTGTGGCTCATTCCCTAGTTAAAATTAAAATTGATATAAATTAATATTATGAACTTTCAATTGATATACAATTAACATTTCAAATGTTATCAATTGGTATAATTTCACATCAATTATTTAATTGATGATACAATTGCTATCAGTATGAAATCAATTGAAAGTCAATTTAAATCTTAATGCAGCTTTGAGAAATCTCGAATGAAATTCACCCTGTAACATGTGTTTAGATGGCGCCAACGTAATTTTCGCCCACCAGTCGGCCATGACAGTATGACGTCTCTGAAACTCTTATATTGGCCTTACATGTGGGCGAATGTTTTTTTCAAACTCAAGTACAAACAATTTAAATTACAATACTGCCACTCTAAAACATTTTTACAATCGCTCGAAGCACCAAAAATAACCTAACCTAACATTTTACAACTCACATTTCAAAATATCGCCTTACATGTTTTAAAATTTATAATTATGTATTAACTAACCCTACCTATCTACTAAATATTCTTAAGAGTCGTGACTACGCCTGATGTTAGGCATTAAGAGGGCGGGTGCAATAAAAACTGAGACATGAAATGTCGACATATATTCGCTGTCATAATGTTTGACATTACCACTTCACTTTATGACGTAGAAATATGCACCGTTGCATGCTGTAATATGCCTTCATGTGAATGGAGAATGGACTAGATTCGAATCGTGACCGTTATTATTTCGAACGTTTTGATCGTGTTTTGTTTTTGTGACGTGGTAGGAATTATCTAAAATGGCGGCGTAGAAAAAAATAAGGGACGTTGATTTCAATTGTACATTGTTCGTTTGTTTGGTTTTTGCCGCGTCATTTACTTGTTATACAGTATCGTTGTGATTTGCGTACTTGCATTGAAATATGATGAAATTTTTATCACAAGGAAATGAATCTAATTTAGATTTGAATCGTGATGATAATTATTAAGAACTTTTATATTATTGTGTTGTTTTTTATGTGACTTGTCAGAAGTTATATAAAATGGTGACGAATTGATAATAAGGGGCACTAACACGAATTGTACATTGTTGTACTTGTACAGAAATCTTATCAACAAAGTGAGGCCTTCCGCGGATTCACATATGGTTACAAGGCATTGGTCCGAAGCGCATGGCTCTACAAGGACGTGGGTTCTAATCCCGCATAAGGCATGATTTTTTTGTAATCATCCTTCATTCTCATCTATCACCATTCATCGTTTCGAATAACCATAGTGCATTAATGAGACGTTAGGCAATAACGTCGTAAAAAAAATATTAGGAAATCAATTGAACTATTCGGTTCGTGTGCGATTCTGAATAGACTTTGGAAATTGTCCCACCTTATATTTGTAAGGATCTTATCGCACCAATTGTAATATTTGATCAAAATGTGGTCCGCGTATCAATATTTAATGGGGTTATGAATTGTAAAAACTGGTGCTGACCTGCACTCAAAGCCCAAACCGTCTGAGCCACCAATTGGCGTAGCATATCTTTGCGCCTGTACCTCACACTATACCAACCAACCCATGAACACACCATCCATTAATTTAGTTGCTCAGATTTCTGTTGTTTCCGGGGTTTATGACACGTTATCAAATTTCACACTAACGTTAATAAAGAATAAATCAATGCTATTCAGAATGCGTATTTGTAAATTAATTCGTTAATTTTGAATTAAAACTTAGTGAAATCACCAAAACTTACTCCATTTTGGTCAACTTGGGGAATTTATTCCAAGTATACAGATTTTTTAATTCGTAGGTTTATTTGGTTTATGTTGTAAGACAAACGGTTTAGTGAGAATTTCCAGAATTGGGATCCACATTTTGGATTTTCCCATTTTTTCACGTTTTGGACTTATGTCTCACAATGGATCTTTAAGGGTTATTTTTTTTCAACCAAGTGTGGATATCAATATAAAATTACTTTATTTACATCCATGCAAAATTTGGCAATGACATTACCAACCGTTCAGCAGAAATCATCAACACCTGAGTGCGCGCATTTTAGTTGGGCCAAGCTCAGCGCCCCCTCTTAATATCCATTATTCACCACACCTTATCATATAGATCTCAACACAATTAAAATTGCATGCTCTCACTTTCATCAAGCGTATTGTTCCCTTTATCTTACCCGACATGTTAATAACCTGCCTCAATAAACCGCTGCATTAATTTAAATAAAACACTTACAACGTATCCTTTCTTAAATCTCCATAAAATTTACATACTTTTCCCGATAAGTAATTTGTCGTTACTGTAGGTCATACGTGTAGATAAAACATTTTTGAAAGTGATATATTTATAATTGTAAATGATTACGATTGTAAATATGTAAATTGAAGTGTTTTGATAAGACAGGTCGTGATGTATAGTTTAGCATTTATTAATTTCAATTGCAAATTAGATATTTGTAGACAGTTTAAAGTATGTGGTGCGTACAATACGGTATGGTGTTATGTTATTATGTGATTGTAGTTGCAAATAGGCTGCAGGCTGTTGGTTATTCTTATTGTGTCATAAGCTGACGATGGACGCCTACTATGAAGAATACAGTGTGACATAAAAGCCTATACATAATAATTGATTACTAATTTGAAATGAGAACTCATCCACATTTATCCATTTGTGAGAGTAGGACTTGCGTTTTAGGCAAATTGCTGTTCGCTCGGCCGACTGACACCACCAGAAATTATGATTATATGTCACAAAAGTGGCAACATAGGGCCCTACGGTAACACATTTCTAAAATTTGTTTTACAATAATTTATAAAAAATAAAATTCGTTTTCACGAATTTCGATTTGGTTAAAAAGTCTAAAATTGACTGTATTCGTGATTTTTTTACTGATACAATCTATGACTGAAGGGCTATACATGTATGCTTTATTGACAACTTTGCAAAGTTTCATATACTTCGGATGCTTCTTGGCCGATAGAATAGCTATTTTCTAACAGCCAAATGTCTCTCATTCCCTCTTATCAAGATCATCTTCGTATATATGATTTATTTTTCTACCAGTAAATTACGGCCATTACATACATTTTTAAAATCGAAAATGATTAATTAATCTAGTTGTGTCATATGTGCTTAATTGATGCAATATATTGATTCTTTGGGGGGAAAAAAATAAATAAATATACGAATTTAATTATACGATCAACTCTCTACGACCAAATTTTTACAATGTTAAATGTAAATATCAAATTTAAAAGTTGGCTTGTTTGGGAAATCCAGCAAATTTCACATACATTCTAGATCGCTTTTCGACCTCCAATTTTCACAAAAGTTTTATGTTTGGAATATTGTTTATAAATGATAAGTGCAATGCACGATTCAAGATTTTAAATCACTGCTCTTCTACACAAACTTGGGAAATTACTACAAATTTCCCGTTTGGTGCAATATTTACTGTCATTACTGACGAAAGTAAACTCTTTTTGGAAAAAAGTGCTCTGATAGCGCAATTCTTACATTCTTACTTAACATTTTGGTGCAAACCACAACCTGACAGGACAAACGATGGAGGTTCCAACTTCCAAGTGATCCAGACTTTACCTCTGCGTTCTGCGTCAAAGCCTGGTTTTCTCGAGCTCATCCAAGTATGTAGTTAACCTTTTACCCGAAAAAAAAAAACAACAACAGAAAGTCGAGCGCTTCCGTGGCCGACTAAGCGATTCCTTAAATCAAGTAAACGTCTCACATACACATCAATCTAAGAATCATGTTGACTTAACGTTCACTTGATCGACGTCAAGTACGTAAACCTGTATTTCAATAAAGACTTGTTATTTGTCTGCCCGCCCAGTTGAGAACAATGATTGACAGTCGAGGACATCGAGGACTTTGTCTCAGCCGTCACACGCATGCACTCCCAGTGCAAGTAGTGCACATTGGTGTACACCTTGGGTGTGTCGAGTACGCTATAATCAGTCTTGGGCACGTTCCCCCAAAACAGGATCTTTGAAAATAATGTAAAGCTACTTCTGCTTAAAGGGGCTATTACCCCAAAAATTATTTTTACCACATAATCTCTATAACATAATACTAAAATAAAACGACCTTTTAAAAAATTATATGTAAATTATAACTGTGACTTTATACAATTATTTTAATTTTTTTGATCCAGAAATTTGAGAAATATGGTGTTTTGGAATATTTTGTAAATCGCTTAAACCGTTCTTATGTCCACATAGATACTAGAGCATAGTACGAATCTAAAATGCCCCATTATAACAACGTATCTTGAAACTGTGCGCAAATATTCACACAAACACACAAAAATAGGCATTCTAAAATCACACCCTTCTTAATAATCAGCATATTTTGACCGAACCACTTGCCCAAATAACAAAACAAAATATAGAGCATTTATAAAAAAGACTTCCGAGTACGTCAATAATGGCCAATATTTTGTTTGGTCAAAATCCTCCAAGGTCATGGACATAAAGATCGTCCCCATGTAATTTCTTATGGGAGAATTTGCCGATGGGACCTAGCTCGAAAAACAGCAAGTTTAACCATTTTTTACGGTCATGCTGTACCCAATAATTTTTCTGTTAATTTCTAAAATTCATAACTAGGTAGTTAGCATGAATGAAATATATTTTTTGAGTTAATAGGGAATATCCCTTTAAAAAGGAACTGAGAAGTTCCTCAAAAGGAACTTAGTTCCTTTTAAAATCACCAATTGAAACAATAAAAAATTAATAGCAGTTAATTAATCTTTACTTTTATTTATTTAAGTGATAATTCAATAAACTGACGATTTTCCCCCCAAGGAATCCGCCCGTTTCCACCACTCGGAATTTTACAAGGGAGTGGAGCCATTTTAGAAAACACGGGAAGTACCAAGCTATTTTTATTCTGTAGTTTACGATATCGGGTTCGTGAATTCGACGGGATAACGACCGCAAAAAAAGTTATAAAGGAACGTTTACTTCATTCGAAGTTACCACGAAATGGTAGCTTCCACGTTACAAGTTCCTGATGTAAAAAAGGAACGCGTTCCCCCAATCGGTGTCAGTTTAGCATTATGTACCAACAGAAATGGAAATAGTAGAGAAGGCGTGCCAATTTTGACAATTAACCCGAACCCAAAAATAGATTCCATCTCAGCCGGGTATCGAACCCAGGTCTACCGATTGCCGGTCGGATTAATGAAATCGATAATAATTTAGATATAAATAGATAAGTAATTAATAAATAAATTCGTATTTCGAGTCTACCCACTCAGTTATAAAAAGTAATTAAGTAAATTAATATCTTATAAATGTTATTTCACGATTATAATTATAGGACATGCGTTCTTCCTTATCGCTTGTCTGACTGACACCACAGGTGTTTGAAACTTTGAACATACCACGAAAGTGGAAATAATGCTATACAGTAACACTTGTCTTAAATCGGTTTAGAACATTAAAACAATATATCACGACAATTCGAGACGATAAGTGGTGATAAGATGACGATGAAGGACGATTACTTAAAAAACATACCTTATGCGGGACTCGAACCCACGTCCTTGTAGACCCATACGCTTCGGTCCAGCGCCCTAATCGTATGTACCACCGCGGCCGGCGATTACACTGTTAGAAAGTGATCTAGATATTCAACACTTCTTGTGCAGTCAGACATTTAAGAGTGTATACGTGGATACAACGTCGATCGTAAGAAATATTGGCTAATTTGCACAAATTTCAGCATAATGCTACTGGATAACCACATCAGCGTGAAATTCGAAAGTAAATCTAGTGTTTTAGTCGTGTTTTATAAACGAAGCCGATGTTTGTTAGTTGCGAGATCATACAACCGGAGAGAAACAGATTTGTCGACGTTTTGTTGCGACCTTATCTCCGAGACGTGTTGCTTTCAAGCAGGTGTCATGTAGAGTTTTAGTTCTGGTTGTCTAAATTGTGTGAACCATATCGAAATGTGATATTTTTATTTATCGATTTCGATTTTACCGACAGTGTTGGCTCGAGCGTTAAGCGCGCGACTCTGATTCGATTTCATCGTTCAGATATTGATGAATGACATGATTTGCAGCCTTCATATTTTTATGTTTAAAACGACAGTGATAATTCGACTCCGATTCGGGAGGTCCCGGGTTTTTGACGAAGTTTTCCTCAGTCGTTAATGCGAATGTAAGGGATTAGGTCCTGTTAAACATTCCCAAGGACATGTCTGAACTCAAAAATATATCTACTTAGACACCTGAAGATCCTGGACAGGTTTCCCACAAGAAATATAGTCCTAAATAAATTTTATATTAAATTGACAAGAATTAGTTATACATTTGTCGTTATTCCACATTAAAATATGGATTTATTGGCTTATTTTTTCTATGTAGCTGGATGAGCGAAGCGAAGATTCCATTTCACTTCACTGGAGAAAAAAATCCGGAATGTTTTTTTTTCTTTACTTTTTTTCTTTCTTTTTTTTTGTATTTTTGTCTCTTTGTTAACACGATTCAGGCTAAACCGATACTCCAATTGCGATGAAATTTTCTGGAGGCCTTCGAAATCTCTGAACTTAGAACTGCCACTTTTTTTTAGCGCAATCGAAAAATTATTTTTCATTAAAATCGTAATTTTACGATTATTTTCGATTTAAAAAAAAATCCTTCGACATACAACACCTACATGCTTTATTTTATTGTAATTATTTTTTCACAGAACCTTAATTTTATGAATTAATATATTCGTGTGAAATTTGAGCGCAATCAAAAATTTTTTTTTTGAAAATCACAATTTTACAATTTTTTATTTATTGGATGAGCGTAGCGAGCGTAGCGAGCGAAGCGAAGATTCCATTTCACTACACTGGAGAAAAAATCCGCGAATGTTTTTTTTTTTCTTCTTTTTTTCTGTTTGTATTATTGTGTGTTTGTTAACACGATTCCGGCTAAACCGATACTCCAATTGCGATGAAATTTTATGGAGACCTTCGAAATCTCTGAACTTAGAACTGCCACGTTTTTGAGCGCAATCGAAAATTATTTCTCATGAAAATCGCCATTTTACGAATTTTTCGATTTTTAAAATCTTTCTTCGACTTATAACAACCTACATGCTTTATCCGATTTTAATGGTTTTTTCACAGAACCTTAATTTTATGAATTAAGATATTCGTGTAAAATTTAAGCTCAATCGAAAAATTATTTCTCATGAAAATCAAAATTTTACTGGTTTTTTCTTTTTTTTAAGCAATTCTTTGACATAACACCCAATGCTTTATCCTATTGTAATGATTTTTTCACAGAACCTTAATTTTATGAATAAATATATTTGTGTTAAATTTGAGCGCAATCGAATAATTATTTCTTATAAAAATTGCAATTTTAAGATTTTTTCTTTTTTTAAAATTACGATTAATTAAAAAAATTAAAAAAATAATGTTAATTTTGTATTTTTTAATTTAATTTAAAAAAATTATTCGACTTTGTAATAATTTTGTCACAGAACAACAGAAAATCCTCATAACACAATCATGGCAGCTCAATGCACCAATTACGCTCATCCAACAACGCGGCGGGACTTAAGCGTTTTCCTAGTTTTTAAAACACTCTTCGACTTATAACACCTACATGCTTCATCCGATTGTAATGATATTTTCACAGAACCTTAATTTTATGAATTAATATATTTGTGTGAAATTTGAGTGCAATCGTAAAATAATTTAGCATGAAAATCGCAATTTTACGCTTTTATCTTTTAAAAAAACATACGCTCATCCAACAACGCGCCTGAAAAAGCGTTGCGAAGCTGCCTAGTAACCCAAAACAGTGATGCCCACGATCACTTTACAAGAACCCGTCATCATATCCATATTCCATTTTACAATCAAGCTCTATTTTCAAAAGGACCACACTACCTATGCTCCATCTTCTACATCAAATTGCCCAGATATATTCAAAGCCATCAAAACTCAACTCTTTTTAAACACCAACTAAAAGCATTCCTTCCAATACAAAATTACTATTCCCTAGATGAATTTTTCACGAAATTGACGACTAGATTAGGCCTATACCATATTATACTGTGTGATAATTTAGCCAACTGATAAAAAAAAGTCAGTTTTATTTTAAGTTCAACGGTTTTCCTGCGGTGCAAATGCTACACTTTGGTTGTAACACCTTACAGGGGCAGTGATGCTCTTATATAAACATGGATGCAGTCTTCATTCGCTATTAACATAATAACTACTCTTAGTACAGAAACAAATTAAACACTCCATTCTTCCTTGTTCTTATAGAACCACAGTGTGCATGGGTGGTGTGGAAAGAGTTGTGAGAGCGATGTTGCCACTAATACTGTTGTGTTGTTGATTCCTAGAAGCAACTAGGGCTAGATGGGAGGATGAACAATAGAATGGATGCTAGGTCTATTTAGGAGAGGAGAGAGAGAGATAGTTGTCTTTGTTTAGATGGGTATTAAAGCCAGTTATGCTTTATCTTCCATCCAACCTCTTCATATTTCAGAAACATCGATGTATGACAAAATAATAATATTTCACACAATTTTAATCTAAATAATAATAAACACATAGTTATTATTATGAGCATACTAATAAAGTAAAATAGTAAAGAAAATATAGATGAGAGAGATAGAGAGAGAGAGATTGATTGAATGTCTTTATTTAAGGCGTGATTAAGGCCAGTTGGGCCTTCTCTACCATCCAACCAAGAGAGAGAGAGAGAGAGAGAGAGAGAGGGAGAGAGAGAGTGGGGGGAGGGATATTTATAATATAATATATCTCTAAATGAATCTTTAATATCTGAAAAGTCGAATCATCTTCAACGTCTCCTTCGATCAATCTTCCCCATCTTTCTACTGTCTTCCTACCTAAAACTCGTTATTTTTTAAAATTGGAAAACGTTCGAAAAAACGAGGATAATCGAGATGTCTACCTGTTCACACGCTTACTAATAAAACTAAATGAATACAGGTGAAGACATGACATAGTTGGAATGTGATACCCCAGTCGGAAATACAATAACAAGGCCAAGAGGAGAGAATGAAATATCATCCGAGAAGATAGTTGTTGATGTGGTGTATTATTAGAAGTCGTTGGCCTCGTCGTTGACGCCGTGGCATTGATGTCGTCATCGTCGCTGTCGTTTTCATTGTTGAAAACTATTTTTACATGTTTACATAACATGATGTAAATTAAAGAAAATGGGTGATTATTGATAGTAAAATGTTAACTTCAATTACAAAGTTCTTTGCCTTATTCGGGATTTTATCCTCCTACCATTGGCATCACACAATGTATTTTATTGTTAATTTTGTTTATTACGGTTTATTTAAAGTTTGTGATTGCACCTTTCGATAAAGGTGATCGATTTAAGACAAATGTTAACAATAATACAAAATATACAATAACAATTCTTTGACCTTATTCGGAATTTGATCCTCTACCATTGGATCACATAATGTATTATTTTTCAATTTTGTTGTTAAGGTTTTTTAAAAGTTTTGTGATTGACCCTTTCGATAAAAGGTGATCGATTTAAAACAAATGTTTACAATAATACAAATTATAATAACAATAAGTCCCCAGGATCATATTAATCCCCATTTTTGTACCATTCAAAAGTCTTTGGAAATAACCCAAATAATTCGACATCAGTCGTCGAAATATGTTAGTTAATTTCCAAACATTCGTGTGAATTTAAGTATAACTAGTTTCTTATCAACCCAAGTCATGATTCTTCTAACTATGAAACGAAACTAACTCAAGTGTTTGTGTGTTGCAGGGCCCGGTGTCTCCACGACCCTAGAGGGGCCCCACCCAATGCAAGAATGCATCTGGGCTTCTTCACTGGTGAGTCTACAAACACACTTTACTCCTTCTAGGGAACTTACATTTTATCATGTTTATTTGCATGTTATCACAGACAGGTTATTGAAGGACACTTCTAAAAACACAATGAATGCACTTCACGACTTATTTATCGCTTTTTGGACAAAATAATTGAACAAAAAGTGACATTATTTTAAAAATCATATTTCAGAATCTTCAAAACAACGGTTTTAATGTTACCTGCAAGTTATTTACAATATCCAAATCCAAAATTCACAAACATACAACAATTTCAACTAAATTTGAGATTATTTTGGCTACAATGTCATTACTTTTAGTCTTCACCAACACGAAAATTGTCCTTACTTTCCCCAAAAGTACAAACAATACATAAGAATATACTGAAATTAAAGGTGAATACTTGAATTGTGCAGAGTTACATGTCCTCGAGGTGGGATCACATCCCAAGGTACTACGCATAACAGAAGTATTAGTTAGTTAGTTAGTGAGTTAATGTTGTTTTAGGGCACTCAACAGTAGAGTTATCAGTGCCCATGTCAAGTGTATGGAATCTTCCAAATTTTCTTTTTCCATAATTGCGGTATGACCACATGTTTTGCCTCCAAGGAGGACTAAGGAAACCTGCGGGTTAATGGGAAGCGTGAGGAACTTTGGAAAAGTTGAAAGGATGGACGGCTCGTTGCAGAGAGGCCGGGAGTATGGAGACGAAAAAGTGAAAGAAGAAATAAATAGAGTGCGTTGATGAAGAAGTGTACAAAATTGCGCGAGAACTCTCTCTGACCAGCATCAAACGGTCAGACCGCCGTAGTTTGGGGAACTATCTACCCCATTCACGTCAAACAGACAGGTAATATAGTTGGAACTTTGAAGGCTCAACAGAATATTGGACTGGATCCGACATTTAGAATATGAAAGGCTAATGATTATTGTTTCATTGATTGTGACATAACAAAAGTCTACTTCCCCTACATTTGAAGTGGACTAGCTTCACTCCAATACGCCAATATTTGAAGGTCTATACTCATATTATTAGAAATTATGTCAGTACTTATCTATTGGTTACGCCCTCACACTCGTATAAGCAAAGTAACCGTTTACAATGTACATGTCACACAATTTGAAACTACTCAATAAACATTAATCAATTGTATAGACGTAGCTAGCGACGATGAAACTGTTAATGCCAATAATGACAGGTTATT
This sequence comes from Sweltsa coloradensis, assembly GCA_024449915.1. Taxonomy (NCBI): domain Eukaryota; kingdom Metazoa; phylum Arthropoda; class Insecta; order Plecoptera; family Chloroperlidae; genus Sweltsa; species Sweltsa coloradensis. The sequence goes on from JAMZAV010001178.1 coordinate 141,009, forward strand.
GATTATGATTGTTTCTATTATGATTGTGTGATTGGTGAGACAAACGGCTACTTTCACTCCTCACATGTTGACACGTGGACTAGGCTCCACGTCACTAGAGTGACGTCTCTATGTGATGTGCCAATCAAACAAGTACAGTTGATGCCTTATATCGGGTTTCATTAATTTTAAGGGGTATTACACTGGGGTCCAGTGGCGTAGCTAGCAATTCAAAGGCCTGTGTGCAAGGTTGTTCGATAGGCTTCCTGGCCCTGAGAGGCCCACCCCCCATTCCTACGCCCAAGCTGGGGTCGCCGCCAACTGGCTACAGCTTTTGGTCACATCCGGAAGTGATCAGAACGAATGTGCGCATGCTCAGTACCATAAACATCCAACCAGGGATTGCAGTTGGCAGTTTAGAGAATTCTCTATGTAGCAATAGCAAACTACGCCCAAAACTGCAATCAGTAACTGGCATGCCTGCAGTCCCAGTATAATACCCCCTTCACATTCATTAGTTGGGCCAATGACATTCAATTAATATGCTACACTCACAGAATGGCCGCGGAAAGATTGCCAAATGGAAGCTCCATCAAGGGGAAAAATAGCCGTCCACAAATGTACCAAACGGTGGGCAAACACTTATAATTAAAAGCAGATCTTATTCATTTAACCGTTGCGAGTAAATTTGAGTAAACACACTCAAATACACCGCTGCATCTTAGTTATTTGAAATCGTGGAAGTATTGATTTGTCAGTAAAATAATTTTCACCCTTCCAGCAGACTTCTAATCGACCCGCTATAGCGTTTATAGCTTTGTTCGCACATCTTATTTATGTCAATGAGTTGGGCTCTCGATTCTTTCCACTTAGCATTATAAATGTTTGACTGCATTTTTTATTTCCATCTTATCACGTTTCATACACAACTTTTCTTTGTAATTAATTTAACCCAAATATTTTTGAAACGTAATTTTTATCAACATGCATTTTATGAACCCTATTCCGTACATGCACTAATTATGTAGTCATGCAGATTCTATTCAATCAACTTTCAACTTCAGATCATCATTATTAACCAATTTTGAGGTTAAAATTCAATTTCGAATGGATTTATAATTCTTTGATTAATGCAATTTGCAATTACGACCATCATTAAAAACAGATTATTTCAACAAGGCTATAGTTTGTCAATTTCAATGATTATGGTTGTTAAAACTAGAAACAAGCTGTCCCACAGTATGAACGATGCGATTTTCAATTTTAATTAATCAAATTTCAACATATCGCCAATCAATATATTACGTCGTAAAAATGGATAACATTACAATCTATTGGGATAATTAATAGTCAATTTATCTGTATGTATTACATTCTATTATTCGCGTTACGTAAATAGTATCACGAATTGTTCTGGTCCTATATTAACAACTTAATATATAACTGAATATATAATTAATCTTATGCGCGTAGGTCAACGGCACGTCAACACTGGCTGCTGCATTTCTCCTGTACTTACATAACATTTAATCTCGGCTCGTATGTGTTTTTGTTTTGTGTATTGTTTGAACGTAATTACATAATTGTTCTGTATAATTTGTTTTAATTCGTCTTTTTCTCACGTATGTGTAGAGAAATGATTTAATCGTTTGGAACTGGGGCAAACGTTGGGTGTTGTCTGTTCTGTTTTGTGCATATTGTTGGCGACAATGATGTTTGTGGTTTGTGTCTTAAGTTTATGCGTTCATGAGAGTTATGGCGGGTTTTTTTACAAAGGAGATAAGTAAAAAGAAGAGTGAAATAGTCATGACAATACAGTCAAGAAGAAAAGCTAAGATAGTCCTGCGTAGCACGTATACCAGAGTTCACTTAGTCTGCATGGATGGAATTGGAATGATGGATGCATGATGGATGGATGGATGGATGGATGGATGGATGGATGGATGGATGGATGGACGGACGGAGGATGGATGGATGGATGGATGGATGGATGGATGGATGGATGGATGGGTGGATGGATGGATGGAATGGAATGGAATGGAACATTTTGTAGGAAATTAACGCGAGTGTGCACAATAGTATTTGGTGATGTGTTTTGAACTCTAAAATCCGTGAAATGCTTAATTTTCACAGAAAACCCAAAAGTTACTGACAAGCAGTCAGCCAAATTTGCAGCTTGTAAAACATATGTTTTAATCTGGAAAATATTAAGCCAGGGAATTTGGAAGCATAAAACAAGTAGACACACCGACTTGTCAAAATAGAGTTTGGAGTATTGCGGGTATCACGTTCATGCTTCCCCAAAATCTTAGCACTTTCAAAAAATGATCCGCTCATAGATTCTAGTACTTCCCAAACCTTATGGTCTTGAGTTGCAAATTGTCATCTCCTACCAGGGTCGTAGACTCTTCTCTTCCTCCAATGTCTTTATAAAAAGCCGCCTAGCTCTTCCTATCATTACTACCCAATGCGGATGACTTTATGAATGCACCTTTGTCTCAAAGTAAAGTGTTGACCTCTGTCACCACCAAGGCAGGAGAAAGACAGACAGATGTAAAACAATCTACCCAATGTTAAATAATGACTTTTAGATGTTTGGTTTGGTTCGGATTGTTGTGTCCTATCAAGGTCACACGTTGAAAACAAGAGCACTTTCTCGAAGGCCAGGATACTACGTGACCGAGCTGACAGAGCCCTGGGCTGCGTCCGACTAGCGATGTACTCTTGGTTTCTACTAGACATATTGTACATAACCTCACTTATATAACATAATATTGCACTTTAAGGCTATTCGCCCGCGTTTTTCTATTTCCCCAAATATGCTTCCAAGTCAAGATATAGTGAATGGATTTGAAACCTGGTTCTATTAGAAAATCAAAACTATTGTTTTTTAAATCTAATCAGTTGCACTCAAACATTTGACACCACCGCGCAGAGCCTGGGGTCAATTTACTAAGAATTGTCACTCACTGTCATCTGACGTTGTCGATTGAGTTAAATAGACCCCTTGTTGTATGTTGATTCATATCGATGATGAAGCAACAAAACGTTTCTCACCATTTGCCCGAACCAGTGCCTACATTAGTGGGTTTTCCGTTTTACTGCCGAGCTGCCAAAATTTGGAACTATTCACTATCCGATGAAATACAAGATCTTGCTATGTCTGCTTTCAAGAGAGCTATAAAATGACTACATTATGATTGCTTAAATTAATTTAATCTGGTTTTAATATCGTGAATTGTTAATGTTTTGTTAATTTGTCACTTCTATGTTTCTGTATGTTCTATGTTTTATAAGTGCTTGTTTATTCTCGCAATCTGTTGTATAGAGGCTGGCAGACACCTTGTGCTTGGGGCATACTGCCCCTTTCTGTCAACTTTCCTTCTTAGCCTAATTGTGGAAAAATAAACAATAAATAATAGATAAAATAGATTAATGTATGTCCAATATTGGATTCATTCTCTTGATCTTACTCGCGAGAACGTCGTTAAATATATCCATCCGAAGATCTGTCGTTAGCTAAAGATGATGTTACATTTGTTCATCAACGACATTTATTGTTGAGTTCTACGAGATACCATCTCTTATTGAGCAACTCCTTGTTTCTTTATTGGCAACGTCCCTCCCACGATAGCATCACCTATTGCAGACTCCATCACCTTAGCTCGCTGAGTCATCGCGGTCATCGTGCTCTCTGCTGCATTCAGTTGCAAGCGGGTGTCCAGCTAGAAATCAGGCTCTACTGCTACTGGACACTTTCGGGAGATTCCACTACCAGGGTTGTACACTTTGGGACTTTAAACTTTCGGGGTTTTGCACTTTTGGGACTTAAGGAAATATAACGGTATTTCTTAGGTTTACACTTCTGAAAAATACCTTTTGGGACTTCAAACTTTTGGGGTTTTGTACTTTTGGGACTTTGCACCTAGGGAAAAAATTAACGGTTCTTTCTGGGTTTTGCCCGAGATTTACACTTTCGGGATATTGTACAAAATTTATACACTACACATTAAGTGTCAAATTGTTGTACTATATGCATCACTTTTCTAACTCTGTCTTTCCGTGTGTGTGTGTGTGGCACGTTTCACGAACAAAATAACATAACCTTTGATTGACATGCGTTTCGTTGACATCGCCCTTCAACAAGGATGATACATTTTCAGTCTCAGACATTAGGTTTGTTTGGTTTACCTAGTGTAGTGTAGACTTGTGTAGTGTAGGTGTAGGCCTTGAAATCAAATTACACTACACTTTACCCAGGATAACCAAACGTTTTTTAAGCTACACTCTACACTAGATTCGCTCACATCGAACTGTCAAACTAAAAAACATAATAAAACAACAAACAGTACTGTTGAAGGCACTAAATGAGTCAAAATGATAGAAAATGTGTACTATCTGAACGATGAAAAGCTATTTGGATATAAACTTCAATAGTGCTTATCCTAATTGAGGTTAGAGTACCCTACGCATTTGCCCTCATCCCAAAACATAGTGCCACATAAATAAAATACTCCGAATCAGTTTCTAATACGTAATTATAGACTATTAATTGATTTTAGGAGTTATATCGGAATGTCAATGAAAGAATGTGTCATTCATCATGTTTTAAGCTGTTTCTCTTCAAATGTTGCGCCTAAATTTCTACACCTACACTCTACACGACCTCCTAGAGCTCGTGTAGAAATGCTACACTTTACACTACACGAAGTCAAACCAAACGGCTACACTTTACACTACACTTAATACGAAAACGCTTTTTAGACATTTTGAGCCTACACTAGTGTAAAGTGTAAGTTCGTGTAGCAAACCAAACAAACCTCTTGTACCCAACTGGTAATGTTTTGTATCTAAGACACTCTCTTATGGACGCCCGTTTAAGTACACACCAGCTTAACTCGGTAGGGGTTCAAATAAAGAGAGTGCTCGGGGGTTGATTTAGAGGGTTCAATTACAGTGAGGGAATGGGTCACACTTGGCAGTTAGCAAATAGTTATTCTCTCTTACAAGATACATCCGACGTATATTAAACATTGAAAACAAGTCAATAAAGCATACATGTACAGCCCTGCGGTTATAGATTTTCAAAATTTTGTCTCAATCAGCCGGAAAAAAATCACGAATATAGTTTGTGTCGGAGTTTTTAACAAAATCAAAATTCGTAAAAACTAATTTATGTTTTATAAATTATTGAAAAACAAAATTTGGAAATTTGTTACTGCAGAGCCTTATATTTCAACATTCCTGACATATTTCAAAATTTCAAACACCTGTGGTGTCAGTCGGCCGAGCCGAGCGAACACCAATTAGTGGGTATCCAACTCGTGATCAATTCCGAGTTTAAGAACGTACGAGAAATATCTGTAGAGTTTGATTACTCCCTGATTTGCTGTTCTGATTTTTGTTAAACCTCATATTCGTTTGAGTGGGATCGTCTAACAAAGCTTTTTTCTCTTTTGTGCGATTTCTTTTTTTCTTTCTTCCCCTCCCCCACACCCTTTTTATATTTGTTTCGTTATAATACAATTGTTGTTGAGATATTACTTTTTCAAATATTTACTCAACTATAGTTCATTTTTGTCTGCATCTATGTAATTAGATTGATTTATTTCTCGATTTGGATGGTCGGGAAACACTCCCGTAGGTGGAATTGTTAGTTGTCTAGTTGTCCTTTGAAAATCAGTTTTGAACTGAGTAAGATAGACGCTAAATAAATACATACATAAATAAATGTCACCAATTCTACACGGTCTCATCAACTATTTGATTCTTGGAATAACTTATGTTTACTATTGCGTCCAATCTAATATGTCTTCCAAACTTCTATCGGCTTTCGGTAACTTTTCAAAGTTCATTTGCCGATTTAAAAGACCTTCCCTTTCCACAAATAACTCGCTCATTCTTTATAAGTTAACGATTACAATCACGACTAACAAACCAGTTTTCCTACAAAACCAACTCAATATCTTAAAACTCCACGCCTGGTACTTTATAACCCATGATTATTACTTCCAACAAGTTAGTTGAAGCGTAGCCTGTTTATACATTCGCTCTGAAATTTCTTCGAGGAAAGTAAAAGTGATGTAAAAACAGCTTGATTGAGTCGCCAATCCACACGCCCCATAGTCGGACAATACTCGTTCCTTATATGGGCATATTACTTCATAAACAACTAGTGTATGAGTAATAATAACCCATATCCGCACACGAGTCAAGAATTAAAATATAATTACTTAATAACCGAGATAATTCGATTTGTTTCGCTGGGGTATTACAAGTCAAAATGGTTTTATTATGAGTGAGATGTATATTAACATGTACGAAAGTTGAATGAAAGCAAATTGGTTTATTTTCTGATAATCGTTATGTTTTTAAATTGGTAATTAGTTGATATTGGATTATGTTAAGTGGAGATCAAACTTGTTTCAAAGTTAAGATATGAATGGGAAAGATTGTGGCTTAATTGGGTGAAGTAAATGGCTGGTGTGTGCATGAGAGGTAAATCCATGTAGATTTATTTTATGGTGTTAGGTTAGAGTAGCTGACAAAGTTCTAGTTCAATGATTTTAAACATCTAGTAGGCTAGATCCCCAGTCATTGGTCCACTGGCGTGTCAATAAGAAGCCATCTTGAATAGGTCGGTTTGTATGTTGATGTAGGTTGTAGCGTTTTGTAGCCTAAATATTTTTCAAGATGGCTGTCAGGTTGACAGGTGAGCATATTAGCCATTAACATCAAAGAATTACTAAATTCTCTTATGCAATAACTTCTTATTGTTTCTGTTTGTGCATTCTTATGCTGCACAAGCTAAAATCATATCAAACAATCCAGAAAAATACTTAATCGCATTAAAAACATAATGTAAAGCATAAATTCAAACGTCAAATCGCCATCTTGAAGAGGTCAGATTGACGCTTCAATTTGCTACGCTAGCGCCTGTGCGGACGTATTTGAGACTGGGGATCTAGCCTACTAAATGTTAAATACTAGAAAACCTAAAGTCCCGCCGCGTTGAAGGATAGCTTTTAAAATTTTTAGTTTGCATGGGATTCTTTACTTTTTGCAAGTTGCTTTGTTTTGCTGCTAGCATTGTAGCTGATTGTTGTCAAGTTTTTGTTACCTTGTTCAATTGTAGTTATTTACGTAAAAATATATATTAAAAGCTTATTTCTATAGATTCTGGCTATTTTAAATTATTCTTTCAAAGGTACACATCGACCTAACTAATGTCCTTGTATAATATGACTGGAGACCCCAGTGTTTTTTCAGAATTGGCAAATGGGCATGGAAAATATCGTCAGCAAAAATCAAAACTTATAATAGAAACTTTATTTCAGTGGCCATTCTGGCTAACTTTTCAACTTTATTAATTCAATTGGTAACTACATCACATACTTAATGTATATAAATGACGTTGTAGCCCAACCCGTTTTGGTCGTAATTGGCCCAATGGTCACGAAATATCGCAAAAAATTGAAAAAAATCGTTTAAAGTAATATTCATGAGGATTTTCTTCGATTTACCCAAAATAATACAACTTAAGTTCAGAGATTTCGAAATGGTCCTATCAAAAATTATCATACAATGATCGGATAATGCCGCTTGTCTGGATAGAGTTACAACAGACAAAAAAATCAACAACAAACACACAAAAAAAAACACCCGAGCTAATTTTTGGGGGTCAGTGAATGAGTTAATCGCTTTCGCTATCAATTCATTGTTCTAGTTACAGATCACGGCCAGGTTCGATCCGTGCACAATGGATTATTTGAAGTTTTTTAAGTAAACTCCTTATTTGTAATTCAGTTTTTTTGCAACGTGAATATTATAGACATTAATTAAATAAATATATATAACATAATTAGAATAAAAAGGAACAAGACGCGTTTTACTTACAGGGTTAATCTTTCGATTTTACAAAACATACACATTTGGAAACCACGCAATTATTGGAGGCGAACCAACAAAACTAAGAAAATTTATTTAAAGAAAGAAAGATTATCTATTCTTGACAATTCTAAAATCCATAAATATAAGTTTTATTGATTTTTTTTTAATTTTTGAATTGTAGTAAATAATTGTATTGAGTTATTATATTTTGGTGATGTACTTTATGGCTTTTGGTTAATTCAGTAATTTTCAAAACTGCAAACGTGTCTATTAAATTATATACATTCGACGCAATAATGGATGTAAGATGAGAGTAAGGTTGTAATTACGAAAATCATGCTTTAGGCTCGATTGAGTAAAACCTTACATTGTTTATATACGGCTCGCACTTACGCCCTCTGTTCTATTACGTTGTTGTATTACTGTCTGTTCTATTAGTATGTGATAGAAATAGTTTGATGTATGTTTGCCCTTGGGCTTCGAACCCAGGCCTCCAGGCGCTCATCTACCTAGCGTCTTGTGATTGACATTACGAGGAAAGATTCTTCCTTGATTATAATAGTAATCATCCTTAAAGGTTGTTTAACACACATGCAATCAATCATAGTTATCAACTCATGTGATGTGTGACAGGGATTGATGGAAACAAGACATCATCCTGATGTTGTTGTGAATATGAAATTAATCAGCCGAAGCGGTCAAGTCTTGTGTTGGGTTCAGTGTACACAACAATAGCACGTGTTCAAATAACAAATAAAAAACTTCCTAGTGTGTGAATATTTATTATGACTGACGGAAATAAGATTACATGTTTGCGTTCAAATCGGGCGCAGGTAGGATTTTTTGAACGGAGATTTTCTTGAATTTCATTTCACCCTGCAGTGTTCAAAGCTTAAATAAAACAGTAGAAAATAAATTGGCCAATCACGGAAGGTTTGGGGGGGGGGGATGAGCCCCATAAAAAAGCAAAATTCAATTTTTATGATTTTTTCTAAAATTGAGAATTTGTTTCGTCTGTTTTTTTTCTTTCCATCTAAACCTTAAATGTCGGGTGTTTTTTTTGCACGTAATAGGAAATCGTTAGTATATTTTTAATAAAATGCTGAACATAATTCTCAATAGGTTTGGGAAAAGCCTTGTTTTTAGTTTAATTATGATTTTGTAGCGTTCTCGCACACATAAAATGTTTACCGGCAATCAGCATCAAAAACCTAAATCGATAAATTTATGTAGCCCTAATAAAAATCAATTCTGTGTCTGGATATTATATTAATGTATAAAAATACAATTTGTCCAATTTTACCCAAAGCCGTAACTGTAACAGAAATCATGCTTTCCTAAACCATGGCCCCTTCAAACACACCCTCTTATATTAGACCATATTTATTTCTTCCCGACTTGAACTTTCTGATCCTGAGGAATTAATTCTAACCAATTAAATCTTCAAATCAAAAATTATTTTAACCTTCATTACTTACAACTACTTCATGGATAAGTACACAACGATTCTAATTAAAACGTGTTTTGAGCAATTACTTTGCTAATTAAAACGAATTTTGACCCATTAAACATTGACCTAAATTATCCGAATAAGCTATAATTAAATTTCTATCGAATTTTAGCAAAACATTTTACAAAGTGTAGATTTTCTTTTAAATCAATACGATAAATCGTGTTTATGTTTTTATTCCATATATATTACATTGTGGTCAGCGAAAACAAGTAGCAGTAGTTTTTCTAACTTGGGTTGTGTAAAAAGTTAAGGGAATTCATGGCTTTCTATTCTACAGCAACCACATTACTGAAATTCCGATACTTTTGCAATCTAGTATTTACTTTGGCATAAATGAATGAAATTGATTTGTTATATTCGATTGTTTTTGCTGTAAGATTATAGAAAGTGATCTTAAAATGTTCGTAGATACATCTTTTAAATAGATGGAAAGTAATTTAATTTGCTGTTTAAAGTGGGAGGTACCAACGATTTAGATAAACAAAGAGTGAGCTTAAAGTGATGGGCGTAGCTGGACAGGTTTATGAAGAGAGAGAGAGAGAGAGAGAGAGAGAGAGAGAGAGAGAGAGGGGGGAGAGAGTGAGTGAGAGAGTGAGAGATTGATTAATTAATTAAGGACTTTATTATAGGCGGGATTAAGGCCTGTGAGGCCTTTCGTTCATCCAACCTTTAAAATGTGTGATATAAATTGAAACAAATTATAATCATAATAAGTATTATATATATAATAATATAATTAGAGAGAGAGGTGGGAGAAGACAGACCCAGACCGACAGACAGACAGACAGACAGACAGACAGACAGACAGACAGACAGACAGACAGACAGACAGACAGACAGACAATCAGCCTCTGTTCTATGTATAAACCTTCTTCTTGACAAATTACTCTTAATGCTGAGAATATGTTTTGCTACCGGTTTCTATTTCTCTTAACAAGTTTTTTCTTTTTACCCATGCATGTATTTCTAGTTTTCGCCAGGATAGTGCTTAATGTAATCTAAAATGTTAATCATAAAAACAGTTTTTAAAAGTCGGCACATATCATGTGAACGAACTTTTAGAAGCTGTGTGCCGAACGCAAAACGTGTTACAAGCTAAATGAAAGTGGAGATATTTATGTGAAGTAAAAACTGCATTCATAACAGATTTAGACTATATTGTGTCGAGTTCATTTTAAGTGCGCAATGAAGCGAAAATTAACTTTTTTTATCCGTTAATTCAATGTCTATACGAAATGTAAGGGTGATTTTTTTAGAAACCTACCATATTTTATGGCAAGAATGTTTTTAGTAAACCAACGTTAGATTTCTCTTGAAAAAAAAATGTCACAATTTATTAAATAAGTGACGGTTGTTAATTTTATGAATTATGATTACTAGGGAGAAAAAGTCACATTCACAAAGATTTCTAGGACTATTTAAATTATGAAGAATACCACTTTACAACAATATAAATAAACATGTTATCGTGATACATTCTTACATTACGTATTATGGTTCAATCATCATATTTAATACTTCATACGTTAGGGCTATACTTCATACGTTAAACTTCTGATTCATTATTTTATAATTATTTTAGTTAATGTTATAAGACTAGAAATGTATAAATGTAAATGTAATTTACATTTTTATTGGTCGGGTTGTTTTGTAGGAGTGGTGTTCAACGATTGATGATATTTTCTGTCAATGTTTCAAAAACCACGTCGTTTTCATGAATGAGAAATATGAAGACAACATAGTCTTTGAAACGTCGCCAGAAAATATCACCGTTGGTTGAATACCAACGCTACAAATAAACAACCCGATCAATAAAATTTAAATTAATCTAAATTAAATGTAATTTTTATTATGTGTTTGAAAAGCAATCTTTATGTAAAATATAGTTTGTTCAATTAAATAATATATATTTTTCTGCCTACTCAAGTCCCATGGGCCATAGAGTAGGGCCTACGTAACTTAATACCTAATTAACATTGTCATCAGTGCCCACGTAAACAAACGAAATGAAATTATTAATTATTTATGTTGTCGTCATTGATTCAAATTTAAATTAATTAAGTTTATAAACTGGTACAATTAAACCCACTATAACTTATTAAACGAATAAAATGAGAAAACGATATCATAAAATAAAACAAACTTGTTTTCATTATCAGTCAATGATTACGTCAATGATTACCGCGAATTTCTATCTGCTTAAATCTTATAGGAATCGAACCGGATACATAACTTAAATCAGCAATCATTTTAATTGACTTGCAAAATGTCGAAATCACGTTACCTTTCGTTAGTAGAGTCAGAAAAAACAACTCTTTATTAAGACATGATGATGATTAATAAGTCTATGAGTAAGTCTTTCTAAATGTTGTAACGTGGGTGTATCTACTGTTGATGAAGTCTGCTGTTTAATCGTGATGAACTTTAATAAAAACATTAAGTTTTTTATGTTTGTTTTGAAATGTTCGCGGTTCAATTCACATGTAAAAAAAACATTCACAATTTAATACACGTTTAAAAAGTGTTGGTTTTGGTTTAAGATGTAGAATGGCAGAAGTTTGAACCCCTGTTGTGATAATGGAGTTTTATTATATGCTGGTGAGAAGGTAGTTATGCTTGATTTGTTGTTATTGTATTAGATAATGACAAGAACAACCGCGGTACAAGATTAGAAAGTATCAACTGTTAGATTTGCATTTATGCCTGAGGCAGGTATTTACGGTAAAAACAGAATTTTACCGCGAAATTTAAAAAAATATTATCATTTTTTTCACCAACAATTCACCGTTGTTGATCAAAACCCCAAATAGACCTACCTGCTTCTAGATGTACATGTTTTCATTGAAACCTTCAAGTACTTTAAAAGGTTTAGTAACAAAATAATTAACCAAAATATCAGGATATAGATACACAACTAATTATAGTATAATACAATCTTATTTTAACAATAAAACTATTTTAATTGAGTAAAGATGTTGTAATTAAATGTATGTCAGAATATGGTCATACTAAGCAAGTAATTATCGTAAACTGTTCTCCTGTTTAAATCAGTGTTTATAACTGAATAGCATAACAGCATTTTGAAAATGTTGAAAAACTAAAGTTGACATTAAAAATCTTCTGAATATAATGTCGAGTTACAGTCTAATTATCTTCTGCACATTTATGATAATATGTTTACTTTGCTGCTTAGTATGCAAAAGTATTCCGTTTTCAAGTGTAGTTTTCTAATGTTATTTCTCTACAACTCTTCTTCTTTTATAAGTTCAAATAATGTATTACTCATAGGTAGAGGTACGTGAAAATAGCGTTTTGTGAATAGATGCAACAAAGATGTCACTAAAAACTATGGTTTCCATTCATATTTTATTTTACTTTACATAGCATCGATAATTTGTTTATACACAATGTAGCTAAATAGCACTTTTCACACAACATTAAAACAACAATGACAATCAAAAATTAATTATTCAAAACTCAAAAACAAATAAATCATATTTAAAATTAGCTTTTTTAATAACTAATATCAGTTATTTTAGTTAAGCCACATTAATGAAGCACTACCTGGTTGTGCAACAAGAGATTTAGAAGAAAATTGAAGGTGAAAAGAATGACATTATTTCGAAATAAATATATGAGAAAACTTTATTCAAGTTTTTGAAAAATAAGACACTTTAAAAAATGCTATATACACGTATCTCTACTCATAAGGCATTATGCAATTACAGCAACGATCGTGCAGCACCAAAACATACCAAACGATATAAAAAAGATATAAATAATCGTGTCTAAAATCACATTAAATCTTAATATTTCGTCTTTATAATCCTAAATTGAATGCCCATTTTCTAGAACGTGGTCTTTAGAGATCCCAGCTGTTATATTTCATGAAACATTATTCAAATTAGTGTCTAAAGTTTCATCTTTCTCACGAGCTCAGCTGACAGGTGATGGATGAGGTCAGTGACCTCTCGTGTTTAGAGGTGTCGGAAATAATCACTTTCGGCTCGAGGCTGCGTTCGAAATCAATCATTTGGCGCGAGATTTAAATTCAAAATCTACGCACGGATGAATATCGTGATATTTCGGATTATATTAACGTATAGGATAGTTCTGGAAACACTAATTATAATAATAGAAAAAAAGAAAAAATGTATTTTAATAAAAATAATCAAATTAACATACGTAATAAAGGATCTCCAGAGAAAAAAATTCTAGAGTACCTATTTACAGTCTTTGGTATGTAGATTCAGGTTGTTTTCATATTGAATGAATTTTAAACATGTTCTTACAGTCAAAAGCCTAAAAACCAAGCCAACGCGTCAACTAAACCATGCACGTAAACGGCAATAAGTGACAAATTGACTTGTTGCTACATAGGTTGTTTGATAAAACGTAATCGTCGTGTATTCACCACCCAAAGCAACCAAATATTAACATTAAAATACAAAATATTTAGCAGATTAGATTGAATGCTTTAGATTGTATATTTCTTAAGGTTCGTTTTAAGCCAGTCGTTTAGCCGGTTGCCACTCGAACACCGAGGTTGAGCAACATTGAGCGTGGTCAGGGGTAGAGTGGGTAACCGCTCAGCCCTGAAACACACGTATACCGCTGGTTAGAGCAGATGGAGGGTTCGAGAGCTAGTGTAACGGCTTCGTTCTCTTCGATGTCTGCTCGGCAGTCCGGGTTAGTGGAGGAACCTATATGACTGTCAAGGTTACACCGTCCTTTCGGATGGGACGTTAAGCCGTTGGTTCTCTCGGTTATTTTCGGAAGGAGTAGGCTACGTGCCCGGTACCGGGTTTCCCCTCCTCCCTTCTATTCACCCTTCATCCTCATCTAGTACCACTCTTCGTCTCGAATAGCCTTAGTGTATTAATGTGGGACGTTAAGCAATATCAAATCAAATCAAAATAAGGTTCGTCGTCTGTTCGCGCGTTAGAGTCTCCAGATTCAAGTCCCATGGCCAACATCTGTGTTCATTGACTTTTAGCCCTAGGACTAAAAAACCGGGCGTAATAAAGAGTCATACTTTAAAATCTATCTATAGTGAGTAGCCTACGTTCTGTCATTGCAAGTGTGGTTTTTATAAATCACCGTGATTATGTGTAGTGATAAATTGGTTCATAAATTGGAATGTAAGATCTAGTTATGTTGCTACAGTTGTTATAAACAACTTAAAACAATAAAAATAACTTATCACACACTTTTTATCTATGGCATTATCAACATATTTGAAATTATTGAATTCGTTTAAATACCTTTGCAACCCACATACCGGCTACTGTCATACGTATTAAAAACTTGTTCATTACCTACCGGTTATCTTCTACATTCCGACTACTTATACTTTTAAGAATTTCTTCCTTTTTTTGTGCTGTTAAAATATCACTTGTTTCACATTTGTTATTACATTATTACATCTGTTCAAGAAATATTTTACTTTTAACGGTAATGCCACAACCATAAAATATATTATCGTCCTCTTTTATTATTTATATAGATTGTAATTTATAATATAAATGGTACACATTCACCAATATACGGAAAGTGCCTTGTGCATAGTGTTGTGAATTATCTAGGTAATGTATCTAGATAAAATTAATTATCTATTATCTTATCTAGATTGATGTTATCTTTTTTTAGACAATATAAAGTTTTCTTATCTAAGCTTTTAGATAACATTTTTTAGGTAAAATAATAAACAATAATGTAGACAAAAATATAATCCTTCTACTAGTTGTTTAGTTCACATGTTATCTTAATCGTAGTACCACATATTTGAAAATTATTCTATATAGGCATGCAACTTGTCAAGTCTGACAAATATTACGATTGACAAAAAAAACTGTTGTTGGGGAAAAATAATACAAAAAAAAACAAGCCAATGTCAAGAATTTTTATATCTTATCTAAACAAAATTATCTACATAATGATTTTTATCTCTTATCTTTTATCTAAATAATTGTCTACACTTTTACCTTTTATCTTATCTAGATCACTTTATGGAGAATTTATCTTTATCTGGATAAAAAATAAATTGTCTAGTCACAACACTGCTTGTGAAGGCTCTTCGTCTATTATTTTGCAAAACCATTTTATTTTTGTTTATTTATTAACTAAATCTCTGTGGTTGTTGATCAACAGCCAATAAGTTGGTTTCAAACTAAATTCAACCCTTTCAATATATTTATTCTTTACTTTTCTCTTCTAGTCTTTCTTCTTTCCAATCCCACTCTAGATAATTATTCTAAGTATTCCCAATGTTTGTTGCTTCTAGACTTTCCCCTTAATCATTCTTTACACTTAAGAAACATGTATCACTTATGTTACATGTAACACAACACATATTTACGCCATAACACCAACCTTCGTTGTATGCGTCGCATTCTCGCACGTGCCTGTGTGGGCGTGCGTGCCACAGTTTACACACCTCATCGACCACCTGACACTTAAGAGGGGTCGCTGAGGCTAGCGCGGGGACGACTTTATTTATTTAACGTATGTCATTAACAGTTATATTTACAAAGGAACCTTCAAAGGAGCTAAATTTATTTTTTTCTCCAGGTAAATGGTTCATAATATATTTATAATAGTTTGCGGGAATGTTAATAAAGGAACAATGCATAAGATCCAGTACCCACATTTATATAATTTATTGATTTCTTACCAATAAATTGTGAATTCTCTGTAACTTAATCAAAAAATTTTTGTGAACTTCGGCAATTCATTCCAAATACTTAGATATTCTTAGAACAAATTTTCATACTGGATCTCAAAGTTTAAATTAAAAAAAAAACCGAACTCACATTTTAATTTGCAAACCGTCAGTGAGCACTTAGGAATTTCACGAAATGGAACTGGAATGAATTTTCCATTTTCTGACTATCTATGTCTCTCAATGATTGCTTTGCAACTGACTGTGGATATCAATATAACGGTTCTTCATTGACGTTCTTGCGAAATTCGATAGTCATATTAGTATCAAATTAGCTGCAATCATCTAAAACCTGAACATGTGCACCTTTCCCTCGCTAGCCTTAGCGAATCCTCTTAAACTTTTAAGATATTGTTCACTCCAACACTGGAATGTCTAAAGGCGTCGACACATATCATTCAACCTTTCTAACCGACAAGGCACTCGCTCCCAGATTCTAGTTCACAAATTAGCATTAATTACAAATTCATTAGTCTCATGAAGTAATTATGAGCAATTATAAATGAGGCTTCCTGTTGAGATATTTCAGTCATCAATACTTGTTTTTAATGTTGACATGAAATACCGACGAAAGTTGTTCGAGTGCAATTAGAATTAAGTCTAAAAAATGCGTTGTTTTAATATATGCATTGCTTATAAGTGCATGAACATTAACGCAACACGATTCTTCAGTATTGAGTTGTTCTGGTTTGTAACGTGTGATATGCTTGCAAACATATGTACTTGAAGTGTTTCACAAACCAAGTAAATTACATCGTGCGTGCACTTGGATTTATGCCAAGATTAAAAGTTTTAATGCCATTTGGTGTTAAAGGCTTAAAAGATTACTAACCGTAATATTCGTATTCGTTTATTTGTTTTGTTCACATTTTTACGAATGTATACAACATGCCAAGAAACTTTCATCACACAATTAAATAATGAAAACATCACCATTTAACATTGCTCATACATTCAACATTTACTTAATTAAAAAAAAACATATTCACTTAAATGTAGTTCATTGTTGTGTCTGCATCTATGTAATTAGATTTATTTAGTTGTCCTCCTTTGTAAATCAGTTTTTATAACTGAATAGGATAGACGTTTAATAAATAAATAAATAAATAAATAAATAAAAATAAATAAAACATACTCTCGCACTCAATAAAAAACATTTTTACATAAAAAGTGTTTCACAGCAGTTTTAAAACCTCTCAAGTTTCAAGTTCTTTCAATTTTAGTGGTAAAACATTATACAATATTGTAAACAATTATAATTGATTTCTTTCTGATAAAGCGTCAATTACTTTTTTATTCTTTCTCTCTTAAATAATTGGATGAGCGAAGCGAAGACTTCAATTTCACCGACCCCCCAAAAAATTTAGCTCGGGTGTTTTTTTTTTTGTTTTTTTTTTGTTTTTTTTTTTTTTTTTTTTTGTTTGTTTTTTTGTCTGTTTGTTAACTCTCTACCAGACAAACGGCTTATCCGATCTTGATGAAAATTTGACAGGACCTTCGAAATCTCTGAACTTAGAGGTGTATTGTTTTTGGGTACAATCGAAGAAATATTTCTCATGAATATCGTACTTTTACGATTTTTTTTTCGATTTTTAGTGCGATATTTTCGTGACATTTGGGCCAATTCTGACCAAACGGGTGGGGTTTTAACGTTCATATTATACATGGACATTAAGGTTATGGTGATGTAGTACCTTTTGAAAAAAAAAGTTGAAAAAGTTAGCCAGAATCCATAGAAATAAAGCTTTTAATATAAGTTTTTTACGGTAAACAACACCAATTGACAAGAAACAAAAGAAACTTGACAACATTCACCTACAATGCGTAGGCAGCAAAACAAAGCACTTGCAAAAGTAAAGATATCCCAAGCAAACTTTAAACTTTAAAAAGCTCATCCATCAACGCGGCGGGACTTTAGCGTTTTCCTAGTAAAAACGGTAATTGATGCAAGAGCATTTTTTGGATGAGCGAAGCGAAGACTTCAATTTCACTGACCCCCAAAAAATTTAGCTCGGGTTTTTTTTTTTTTTTTTTTTTTTTTTGTCTGTTTGTTAACTCTCTACCAGGCAAACGGCATATTATGCGATCTTGATAAAAATTTGACAGGACCTTCGAAATCTCTGAACTTAGAGGTGTATTGTTTTTTGGGTACAATCGAAAGAAATATTTCTCATGAATATCGTACTTTTACGATTTTTTTCGATTTTTAGTGCGATATTTTCGTGACATTTGGGTTAATTCTGACCAAACGGGTGGGCTACAACGTTCATATTATACATGGACATTAAGGTTATGGTGATGTAATACCTTTTGAAAGAAAAAGTTGAAAAAGTTAACCAGAATCCATAGAAATAAAGCTTTTAATATAAGTTTTTTGATTTTTTGTGCGATATTTTCGTGCCATTTGGGCCAATTCTGACCAAACTGTGTGGGCTACAACGTTCATATTATACATGGACATTAAGGTTATGGTGATGTAGTACCTTTTAAAAGAAAAAGTCTAAATAGTTAGCCAAAATCTATAGAAATAAAGCTTTTAATATAAGTTTTTTACGAAAATAATACCAATTGACAGGTAACAAAAGAAACTTGACAACAATCAGCTACAATGCGTAAGCAGCAAAACAAAGAACTTGCAAAAGTAAAGATATCCCATGCAAACTAAACATTTTTTAAAAGCTCATCCATCAACGCGGCGGGACTTTAGCGTTTTCCTAGTTGTATAAATGTATTACAAAAATGTTCTATATAAAACATAGTATATAGCCTGTGCAATTGCATTCACTTTCAAGAAGAGCAGTAGATATATAATTAACTATAATCTAAATTCTACTTGATACGTTGCGCACTGAACACGTACTGGTTATTATACAGGATTCACTTTATCTTTTATGACCCAGAACCGTTTAATATAGGATTCGTTACACTCTAAACTATATCTAGCAAGACCTTCTAAAGATATATGTAATATCACTGGGGAAACCATGTACCTTTTAAACGTAACTACTCTAGCTATTAGTTGTTGAGAAATGATTAGTGAGACCAATTTTAATGATGGCTAGTTAAATATAATCAGTAATCTGTGTTGCTAAAGGTCTATTTACAGGGATTTGTGAGGGAGGTAACTTATAATACGTGTATAGGCTCAAATAGTAACTTAAAATTAATATTAATATGCAATTAAACAAATCAATAGTTATCATCACGAAAAAGACTTGAAACATTATTATACATAATAATTCTTCAACTTTCGAATATTGAAGGGTTTAAAAACACTTGCTTGAGATCCATGGTTTAATATCAATTTATAAAGCTACCTTTGGTGTGTGAAGTCGTCTGCACAGCAAGGAAGAGAACCTGGTTCATTCTTTGATCGAGCTGTTTCTTTTTTGAATTTGTGGTTGTGTTAAATTAATATAATCAAATATTATTAATTGTAGGAAATATTCCATAGCAATTGCCGAATATCTATTGCTTAATCTTAAAAGAAAATAACGTACTTTAAATGTAATTCGACAATTTCATCTGGATCTTAGTACACATCAACAAACGAAAAGAAGAGTGGAGGAGAGAGAGAGAGAGAGAGAGAGAGAGAGAGAGAGAGAGAGAGAGAGAGAGAGAGAGAGAGAGAGAGAGAGAGAGAGAGAGATAGTATAAGACTGACGTTTGAAAGTACCCACTCAGATGCATGTGTATAATTAACAACACTCTACAGTATCGTGTGGAGAGAAACGACAGACTGTTTCACGGCGTTCAGGTAAACCAGTAGGGAAAGATCTGGAGCCGATAACCGATCTAAATTGCCCCTCGTGACTTAAACATCAAACACCACTTCCGCAATCGCGACCTGCCAGTAACCGTCACCCGTATCTGATTCAGTTAATACTGCGCTCATGCGCATTGTATGTAGCTGCCCCTGACCAATGATATTTAACATCTATGGTAGGGTAGATCCCCAGTCCCAAATACGTCCGCACAGGCGCGAGCGTATCAAATTGAAGCGTCAATCTGCCATATTCAAGATGGCGATTTGGCGTTTCAATTTATGCTTCACATTATGTTTTAGATGCGATTAAGTATTTTTCTGGATTGTTTGATATGGGTTTAGCTTGTGCAGCATGAGAATGCATAAACAGACACAATAAGAAGTTATTGCAAAAGGGAATTTAGTAATCATTTGGTGTTAATGGCTAATATGCTCACCTGTCAACCTGACGACCATCTTGAAAAATATTTGGGCTACAATAGCTCCCATCTACTTTAACATGCAAACTGTCCTATTCAAGATGGCTACAAATTGTCACGGAAGTGGATCAATGACTGGGGATCTAGCCAACTATAGATGTTAGACATCATTGTCCATATCTGATTCAGTTAATACGGCGCGCATGAGTTATGTTTAGTCGCATTGTCTGTAGCTGCCCCTGACATTAAATCACCGCTTGTAAAATATTTCCCGAGACGAAATGTAATAATACGCCAATAAAATAAGTCGTGAAAGAAAGTGTTGGTGATATAATGATAGGTGGCCATTCACTCGCTGGGTCGAGTTGTTTTGTAACCATAGGGTATGCGGGCGACTATAGGCGGGGTCCCCGCATTCACTGCGACCATACCGAACCATATAATACACAGATTATTCAGGAATGCTCGAATTTGACTTTTATTTCAACCAAATTATAATTTGTTCTCGAAGTTGAACTATTTTGATTTAAAAATAGATTTTTTATTCTCAAGAGTAAAACGCACTGTTCTTTAGAAGGAATATGTATGCCCATTCTTTTGTAAGTCCATGGCTGTATTTGTATATGATTAATAAATAAATAAATAAAATAAATACGTATGCTAATGACAATCTACACAATTTTCTAAGAGAATTAAGATTTTTGATCTAAAGATTAGATTTTGGTATTGGGTTAACTATTTAATGCGA
Source organism: Sweltsa coloradensis (assembly GCA_024449915.1). NCBI lineage: Eukaryota > Metazoa > Arthropoda > Insecta > Plecoptera > Chloroperlidae > Sweltsa > Sweltsa coloradensis. The sequence continues at coordinate 162,045 of JAMZAV010001178.1, forward strand.
TTACAATCCAAGGACACATACTGGCTGCTGTTATCGTCGATCCTGGAGAGTGCATTCTTAGAATGTCATTAGCAGAAGGTGGAACATGTGTTCCAACTCTAAGATAAATGCACTGTATGAAACTTTGTTTGCACCAATTAGCAAATATTTCGATTCAAATTAGAAATTGTGAAGGTTTCTGTTTTATTTTTATCGTCAAACATGAAATGATTTTTAAAGTTCATCTACTTGTCTCCTTATGGCAGTGACGACAGAGTTGCTTTCGTCCATATTAGATCTAGGTCCCCCACTGGAAATCAGTTCAGTAATTGAGTTGTTGTTGTTGTTGTTGTTGTTGTATTGTATTGTTTCTCGATCTCCTACAGTTGACCATTGTTGGTGGTAGGTTCCTTTCTTCTTCTTACTTCGTATGAGACGTTAAGCAATATCCAATCAATCAATCAATCGTATTCTTGTTTAGATTTAGATTTAGATTTTCGCCCCTTAACCATCTTTCCTCTTCTCATATTCCCGGGGAGGGTGGGGGGAGGGGGGTATGCTCAAAATACGAGTTTACTGAGGAATACGATATTAGATTTTAAAATCTTGAACAATGCTAACAAAAAAATTGTTTCGCTGATATTACCACTTCCACATTTATAATTTCCTATAATATTATAGTTCATCCGTTAGCAAGAATCTAATTTCAGCAATCACATCTTCACCTTGGCTAAGCAGAAGTCACGTTCAGAACGACCTTGTCTTCTGGAGATTAACTCTATAGTATAATTGAAGCTTGTTGAACACCATGTGGTATAACCTCTAATTGTATCACCTGCCAATCTAGCTACACTGAGATCCACAACACGTGTATTCGCAATAAGATTAAAGCGTATCTTCAATGTTCAGCCTTCTTAAGAGCAAACCGGCGTGATTTGATGCTCGGCGCGTTTCTTGTCCTGCAGGCTGCAGCCATAAATCATTACATCTCAATACAACTTGGCATACTTGATAATGAAGGACATCTGTACTCTTCTATTAAATCAATATTTATCATAGATCAATCACAAAATGCGTAGTTATTTGGATGTTTATGACCATTTTAACAGATTCTAAATTCTAGAAAATTTAATTTATTTTTTGTTTATTTTCTATAATCAATTAAGTAAACGTGCTATGATAAATTCCTTCACAATCAATTTTAACACAATTATAAAAAATCACAAATAGATGCAATTTTAATTGACTGAAATTTAAAAGCGCGTAAAATGAGCAGGCAGCTCATTTTTATAGGTTGCAAATTTTTCAGACAATTTTAGTCTCATTATGTATGAAATGTAACATGGGGCAAATGAAAATATGAAGGCACTTCCATATAGCACTTTTCCATTAATTGTCTATAAAAATTAAGTACAAAATAAAATTCGTGAATATATGCTACAAAGTGCTATTTATTGACTTAAAACTAATGTTTTCCAATCCTTTTTTTATTTTATATAGTATCTATCATTTATTTAGAGCCGGTATTATAATGTCCCGATAGTGTTCCCTCTAAAGTTTATCTTCTAGATTGCTCTATTTGGTGTATTATGAGTGGCCGATAGCACTAACCTCCAGATAAAATTTAGTTAGCGGGAGGATTTTTTATCTCCTGGTTTAGGTGGCAGATAGCTACTGTCGGGTGGATCATAACCACACTTTTAATTTCAAAATGGATTCCAATCTTTTTGACAGTTAGCAGTAGTAACTCTGATGATTGATTATGTGGTTCTTGACACGGTCAAATTACATGAATAAATTATTCTAATCCTTAAAGAGTATTTCTAGACAGAAAACAGCAAACTTTTATTAAATTATGCTTTAGGTAAACTGCAACTTATGTAGTGGTAAAAACACAACAATATCATTGCTCACTTTGGAGTAGGGGTTAGCAAGAAGTCTTTTGGAGTGAAAGGTTGCGAGTTCAAATCTCGTTCAATTTTTATAAACTTTTTTGCAATTTTTTACCTAATATTTCACGTTTGCTGACCACTTTACTGTATGTTGGTACACAAATTTTTAGTTAAAATGTTTATTTTCTGGTACAAAACATTCTATTTGAGTTCATTGCTAGCAGGTTGGAGTCCATATCACACCCATTCCTCTCAAAATAAAAGGCACAATAGGGTTTAAAAATTAATAGGTTTCAACGAACAGAAATATTTGTTTAACCCTCCGACCAGCTTCATACACAACCCCTCGCCTACTCATAAGTAGGCTATGACCTGGGATAAAGGCTGTCTTGAACTTGGGCTTGGGGAGATGTGAATTGAAAGGCGGAAGAACAATAATTGCAAATTACCGGCGGTGGTGGCTCTAGCGTGTAGCTGTGTCAGGAGGTCACGGGTCCGAATCCCACCACTGTCAATCCTGACTGAAAGTTTTCTTGACATTCGTTTTCCAATTTCTCTAAACCCTAATAACCTATCTGAATAGTGTCGCACCGGGTAACAACGATGTGGGACCCTAAAAACGGCCTTCATTAGTCATTACAACAAATTTATTTTTGAAATGTAACTTGAGCATGGTGCAGATATAGTTGCTAAATAGCAGCAGCAGCAAGCAATACTTTTGTACCATGCTCATTGTATAATTCCAAAAAAATATTAGGCCAACTTTAAATTTTTTTATTATTGAATACTATTTGAAATCATGTGTGTTGGTTTGTGACAACCTTCTACAGAGTACTTTGTAATTGCACCAAAACTTTTCAAATTACCCGCCATTGGTAACAACACGAGATCACTGCTATCTATATGGCATGTGAAACAGTATAAAATACATCTAGGAGACAGTGAAATCAACAACAAAGGTGTACCAACTCCCCGCTTACTATCGGGAGGTATTTTTAGCGGCAAGTTGTTCCTCATAATACGTCTTCATAGTTTATCTGGAGGATAGCACTATCCCCCAGATAGCTAACCGTTACTTTTAGCGGGACATTATAATACCGGCCCTTATTTAAACACATTTTTATTCAGTTGATATTAATTCAATCTTGATTAAATAATTTCAATATAAAAATATGAAAAAAACTTCATACACAAGTTTTTGAAGGTGACCAAAATTAGATGCTACAAAACGCTATAAAATGACACTTGGAAATGCTAGATACACGTACACCCGGCGTCAGAAGTAAATCAAGGGCTGGGTATTGTAGAAACAACGATACTTCTTGATTTACTTCTGACGCCGGGTGTACCTCTAGTAATTGCAGAACGTTTTATCTAGATAAAATAATGTATGCCTTCAGAAAAATAAACACTTTCAACATCAAATCTGTCCATCTCCATCTTAATCTTTCTAGCTCATTTCCATAATCTGTACTGCACGCTCGTAGCTAGAAGTTTTGTATGTACGCGTCCTTGACATTATGCGTTTAAAAATACATCGCATTGTATAATTGTAGACTGTAGGTTCGCGTTCAGCTCGTTCCCTTGATTAAGCGAAGACTTCTGCAATAAATAACATGGTTTGTGGTTGGTTGGATATCTTTAGTGCTGCACTCAGCTTTGTTGCTATCTTAGATCCAAGGTAACGTGTGATATAGAGAGCATCATATAGTGGAGTCAGACAACAGAATTAGTTACATAGAATTACATTGTGGTAAACATTGTAATAATACAGTAAAAAATCGTTTCCATGTGCGACGGTACTGCAAAATGCTATGGTTAAATATGTGGTTATAGAACTTTCGTCCAGTTTGTTTTTTCGACATTTTGAGCGAGTGATGTCGATTTCTATTTGACCAACATATTTGTGTACAATTGTAATAGGTTTTTCCGCTGCTTTCCCGAGAACAGAGGTGGGAAAAGGGCGTTGATGGCGTCGACGTCGACGCCTGGTTTGTTCATAAAGTTCCCCACTGAAAATTTATCACTTGACTAAGTGGTTTTAGTCTCGAAATACAAACATTTTTCTTTAATTTATTTTAGTTTTTTAATTGACTTAATATGCTTAGCTTTATCATGAGTTTATGAATGCAATACAATTTTGTGTGTAGTATATTTTCCTTTATTAAAATATCCATGTTTTTTTTTTTTACTTTAAGTATGTATCCTCTACCTTGTTCTATTACTTTTATCTTAGTTCAAAAATCAAAACAAAAATGGATAGAAATACAAAACGAAGAACCTAAATACAACATTATTAATTCCTTACTTTTCACAATCTAGATTCCAACCTTCCTCCCCACTTATTCAAATACCTAGTTTAGTAACCTAAAACAAGTTTTCCCCCTCGGTAGGTTTCTTACGAAAATCTATTTTTATAAAACAATGCTTTAGGCAGGAATCAAAATTCATTAGTACAAGTTACCATCGCTAAAATGTAATCGTGAATGGGAGAAAAATGCTTTTAAGGCGTACCCTTTTTTAAAAAAGGTGAGAAAAGCTAATGTACAGTAGTCCCGGATGTTCTGGGTTCGAGTTAGTCACTAGTCAGCACAACCGTAAACTTGTACGAGAATTGCTATCACGCTTCAACATGGCCATAAACCAAACAGTTTAAGATTGTTGTAAGTGATAGTACTTGTGATGATAATAGTTCAAGCAGTTTATTGTTACCGCCTGACTCACTGCTTTAGTTGTACAAGAAGGCGTAACCACACCCAGATAAACTGTAACTTATTCCTGAGGTGGTGACTCAAGCCCTACCCGAGTTTTCACACGTTTCAATTAGTCCTGAGTGAAGGAATGATTTAAGATGTCATAAATGTAGATACCGTTTCTGTCTGCTATCTGCATAAGAATGCAAATCAACCCACATGGTATTATTTCACAACACTTAGCTTTCTCGTGTAGCAGATCTTATTGTTTGTAAGGCGGCATAGGACAAGACATTTTGCTCTAAGAAGAAAGTGTTTTGTACTGTAAGACACATTTAAAGTGTATGTTATGGTCAAACTCAAATGAATGTGTATATATATATATATATATATATATATATGATAAAATGATAAATGATAAAAACAAGGATCTTGGGTAAAACCGCGTCGAAAATATGATGAACCAGGGCAGAACCTGGGCGTCCACCGACGTTTCGTCTGTTCTACGTCAGACATTTTCAAGGTTGACTGTGACTACGGAGGTTGGACTCTACGGAGGTTGGAGTCACAGTGGTTGGCAAGCACTGTGACTCCAACCTCCGTAGAGTCACAGTCAACCTTGAAAATGTCTGACGTAGTACAGACGAAACGTCGGTGGACGCCCAGGTTCTGCCCTGGTTCATCTTATTTTCGACGCGGTTTTACCCAAGATCCTTGTTTTTATCCTATGACGGGCCGCGAAAACCTACAACAATCCATTTAAAAGAAAAAGTCTTTTCTCCCTATATATATTGTTTTTAGTGGGGCTTTTTGCCGCGAATTATTTATTAAAGAAGGAGGCACTTAAGGTAAGTTAGTGAGTTAGTGCCTCTTTTAATAAATTATTCGCGGCAAAAAACCCTATTAAAACAATATGTTCACTCATGCTCATGTTTTAATAAAACAGAAATTACTCCACTAAAAATGTAATAAAACCTTGTAACACTGCCATAAGTTCTATTTAAATTCCCTATATACATAAACGGTATTAAATTTATTATTTACTAGGAAAACGCCAAAGTCCACCAAAAACCAAAAAATATATTTTGTGTTCAACCTTGGTTAAATAGTAGGTGACTATGACGATGCTATGTTAGTTCAACATAAATAAACTAGGAAAACGCTTAAGTCCCGTCGCGTTGTTGGATGAGCGTAATTGGTGCATTGAGCTGCCATGTGTTATGCGGATTTTCTGTTGTTCGGTGAAAAATAATTACTTTGTTGAAGATTTTTTTTAAATTAAATTAAATAAAATAAAAAATTTACTTAAATTTTTTTAATTAATCGCAATTTAAACAAAGGAAAAATCGTTATATTGAAATTTTCATAAGAAATAATTATTCGATTGCGCACAAATTTAACACGAATATATGAATTCATAAAATTAAGGTTCTGTGAAAAAATCATTATAATCGGATAAAGCATGTAGGTGTTATAAGCCGAAGAAATTAAAAAATTCGTAAAATTGCGAATTTCTTGAGAAATAATTTTTCGATTACACTCAAATTTCACACGAATAAATCAATTCATAAAATAAAGGTTCTGTAAAAAAATTATTACAATCGGATAAAGCATGTAGGTGTTATAAGTCAAAGAAATTTTCGAAAAAAATCGTAAAATTGCGATTTTCACGAGAATTTATATGAGAAATAATTTTTCGATTGCGCTCAAAAACGTGTCAGTTCTTAGTTCAGAGATTTCGAAGGTCTCCAGAAAATTTCATCGCAATCGGAGTATCGGTTTAGCCGGAATCGTGTTAACAGACAGACAAAAATACAGAAAGAAAAAAAAAAACATTCCGGATTTTTTTCTCCAGTGTTGTGAAATGGAATCTTCGCTTCGCTCGCTACGCTCGCTACGCTCATCCAATAAAATATCAGAAAAATATAAAAACATAAATCTTATAATTTATAATTTAATTATGTATTCAATAACCACACAGTACCATTGAACATTCGACACTGTAAAAAATATACAATAAAATAATGAGCTTAACATAAAACAGTAAAAACTGAGAAAACAGTGGGTACAGAAAAAGTCAAATTTCAGGCTTACAAGAGGTTTTTTTCATTTCTGAAAGTATGATATCACAATCGGAAACATCACAATAAAAGCACTTGTGTAAGTTTGCATTTCTACACCAATAATAACTAACTTATGCAAAATTTATAGTCTGAAAGCTATGTTGCCAAATGAAGACGCCAAACTTAAACGCTTAAGACACTCATGCGTAGCCTCTCTAACAATTTCTCTATCAAGTAGCAGATATAGTAATTAACCTTTCTCCCAATACAACCATTTCAAACGTATCTCAACTTATTCAGTTGATTTTGATTGTAATTTATTCTTGTTTGTAAATATTCCGTGACTTGTTCTGATAGAACTGAAAGAAATGTGGGTGTAATCTAATCTAACTAGCTGCTCACATGGTGGCCTAGGCTTCTGAGTGGTCTAATTTCACCGCTGGTATCACGATCATTTCATCTGATCAGATTGCTTTTAATACGTGATGAAGTATAGAAATGAAGGCGGTATTGTTTTGAATTGTTTCGTCATGTTATGGAACAAGCGAGTGTTTGAATTGGTGTCGTGTGTGTGTTATAGATGTTCTTACCAAATAAAGAGTGAAACTTTGATAGCACTTTTACATTGAAATTTTACCGTTTTTCACTTTTTGAATAGATTTTCTAAAAATCTTAATAAACTCATAACATCAATACGGGGAACATTTAGGAGAAACTTTGATACCACTTGCATATTGAAAATTTACTTGAATTTTATAAATTAATTGTACCAATGTCAGACTGTGCAAATAAAATTTTGTACCTGCGGACGAAAACATTTGTACATCGAACGATTTTTCAGAAAAATGTATTTCCTTATTCGGAGGTGGAAGGCAATGATGTGTAGAAACAATATTTAAAAAATCGTCGCTCTAAATTAAGTGTAGCACCTAGCTCAGTGTTGACACTTTTGTCCCAAAAATTGCATATAATGGCTGACAGGGACGTTACGTCTCGCCCCAAAAAAATAAAACAATATATAATTTCCTGTTATATTTAAGATCCTCTTTCATAAGCTAAGGTTTTAGTCGTCTTCCTTTGACTTTTAAATTATCAGTTGCATAGCGATACAATAGCCACACTCGATATTAATATTAGAAACATTTGTTAAATACTCGATATTGACATTTTTTATAAATTTTTAAAACGTTAATTTTTACAAATACAATTATGATTATTCCCTGTTAACGCCGTAAAATATATTCAAATATATTTTTAGAAAAATCTTCAAAACCAGTCACCATCTACGATAGCAAAGAATCACTCAAGTGGCAAAAACACATGCACCATTGTTCCCAATTTATAGAAAAAAGCAAATTTGGATTTTGTGACATCATTATTATTTACATAAATCATTAATTCTTGTATAAAGTCGAATTTGTCGTCCTCGTATTTGAATTACGTTTATGATTCCGGGTCAAATTGCAACTTTAGCTAAGACAAAGTATGTTAAATATTCGGGAAGAGCCTGAATTGTTGCCGAACCCAAAAACCTCCAATGCTGTTGATTAATCGCGTCCAGCGTAGAGAATGATGTGTAACGGTCCGCCTGCCAGACTATGCGGTCTAGTGAGATACAGGGTTAGGTGTCGCAAATACTTCGCCATGTGGGTGAGGTATAATATGCAAGGCCACTCGTGATCATTTACATTTTGATCGGAATGCGTTTGAGGTTTGGTTCTAACTAAACTAAGGCGTCGTCACTTTCTAATTAATCGATTTGTGTCATAGTTGGCATCCGAACTATTTTATAAAGTTGCATAAACTGTCCAGGGGGTCGATCTATTAACTTGTGCGACAATAATTGTCGATGGAAAGTGACAACTTATTTTAGTCATGGTCATCGCCGTAGTCTCGACATTTTTGCATGTCAGTGAAGTAACTGTTAGCCTGGTCCAGTGGCGTATCAAGGAATTCATTAATGTACCGAAGGATAAGTGGGGGGTCCGGCAAGCCTCCCGGAAAATTTTTCTTTTTCATTTTGGTGAAAATCTGTGTGTTTTAAAGCATCACCAACTGTGTATCTACTAAAATCCTGTTTATAATCTAAAACTGATCTCTTTCAAGGTCATTTTGGTGAAAATCTGTGCATTTTAAAGTATCACAATAACCAGCTTTGTATCTTCTAAAATCCTCTTTTGGTCAGATGGTAATTTGCCACTAGTATTGAGATAAAACAGGTATTCTATATTCTCCATTGAAATGTCCACACTTTTTTTGGCAAAAGGGCGGTTTTGTCCCAGCCCCCCCCCCCCCCCCTCTTGGATACGTCACCGTCCTGGTCGCTGTATCGACAATTTGTTAGATGTGATATTGTATTTACAAAGTTGTCGCTGCCAATCGATTATTGTAGTACGAGTTAATAAATAGACCCCACTGCTGCTTCTAAGCTCTTGAAAGATTTTAAGGACATTGCAAACAATTATTTAGAAATTTCATGTGGGCAATTATAAATATGGACGAAATGATGTTGGGTGTCAATGTTTTTTCTTCATAAATGTGCTTACATTTTAAACATATTATAAATAAAATAATCTTTATTTAGTTTTCGGGTTATTCCCTATACTCTCATGTTTTGTTGCACTTATAATTTTGATATTTGTTTATTCTTCGTCACCATATAATTATTTGTTAATTTGTATGTATACAAATTTAATTTTAATTTTTACTTTATTTATATATTATATTGTTAATGTAAAATGGTACTTGTGCTGTACTAGACTCTTATATAAATAAACCTTTGGACAATTTTGCCTCTCCTATCTCAAGGGTGTAAAGTTCAAAAACAAACAAAATTTAAAAATGGACCTGGATTAAGTCGAAAACGAAGCATTTAATATTCGTGAAACGTACGAAATAACATATATCACATTCACAGTCGTCTCAGTAAAATTGCACAATAATTTATACATCCAAGAAACTTGTTTACAAAAGTTATTCATACGAGTAAACGGAACCCAACTCCTAAGTAAGAGGAAAATTATCATCACTAACCACTTTGGATTTCACTGATGTATAGTTACGATCATAATTACCTCATTTCCGGCTTCGGCTATGTGTACGAAAGATGATCCTCTAAGTCTAGTATATAACATAACACTGTATACACGTGGCCTCTAACGGACCGATGAAGATTACATCACAACCACATCACTCATCTTCATGTTTATTAGACCTGAGTTCTTACATAAGTGTGCAAATCATGCAGTGTCAGTCTCCGTTATCCACAGAGGGGCTTAATTATCAATGAACATGGTGTGAAATATGGTGATACAGCTGTTTTTGCAGGTGTGAGGTTAGATAATGAAAGAGGTCTTTTCTTAAATTACTGTGATTATGGTTGATGTTGTTCTTATTGCATCCCTTGTAAGATCAAAAATTAACAAGCAGACTATTCACTTGGTTAATTTCGTCAGATATAATTAAAAGCTTTGTTTATTGGAATACCGCTACGTAAATTTAGCGTCAGTTTTGTGGACAAAGAATGAAGGTATGAAATTTGGCAACCAAATCACAGAAATTACCCCATGAAGGTGGAATCGATGATGTGTAATTGTGTATGCCTATAAGTCTAGATGAAACATGGCAGATACAGGATTAAATTGACAAGCAACAAATTGTTGAAGAACGCACAAAATAAATTCTAATAAGGTTGTTCCGAATCAGCCTTGTTGATTGTAGCACTGTCCGCGGGTTAAATCGTGTCCAGCTTGATTGATCGGTGTTGCATACTTAAATATGCCGGTCTCTAGTTGGTCATTGATCGCTCGTCGATGGTGTCGGCGCCTACAGGGTTGGGTTAGCTTTAAATGTAATGTCCCCACTGAAAATCAGTTCTGTGACTGAGTGGGTCTACTCTAAATACGAATTTATTTTAATTAATTAATTAATTTATTTATTTTTAACACACAAATAAAATATTTCAACGTTGAAACCTTTTATGGAGGTACCAAGTACACAAAGTTGTTCTTTTAAAACAGGCTAGCCCCGCCTCCATGATCAAGGGTCATCATTCTGTTTCCTTCTTGTTGAAGGACAATGTCAACAAAATACACATGTCAATCGGAGGTCGTTTTCAGTTTTTATCTTCATGGGTGTATGTACAGAAAAGTTGTGCCTAAGAAAGCGTCAATCCCTAAAAGAAAATGGCGCCTTAACAAAATATGAACATGGGTCGATCGCTGTCAATCCCACATCAATTACAATCTCCCTTTTAAACAGTTGGCAACAATAGATGTTGCAATTGTTAATTGTTGACCAATCGACGACCAATTATTATTAACTGTTTCTATCTTGGGGTATCTCCAGAAGTTGTCCGAAACTTTTCCCTTCTAATTCCATTAGGCTGATTGCGAGTGCAAACATGCTGCATCAAAGCATCACTATTCCTTTTGACCTTTCACCAAAATTGCAAAGGTCATTCAAGATTCACGCTGTAGGTCCACCTTTTGTCTTGATTGATTCTAATGAGTCAGGAAATAAATGAGAAGAGAGAGCGGGGGGGAGGGGAAGTGACAAGATGTTGCAGCATCCATAAGATTTGCAAGATGTGTCGTAAAGACGCAGACTTTGGACATTCTTATGTACATCTTACCAGGCCAACAGTTCTAACCAAGACAGGCCAGTGGGTGGTTTCCAATGATATTTAACATCTATAGTAGGCAGAGGCTATATCCCCAGTCTCAAATACGTCCGTACAGACGCTAGCATAGCAAACTGAAGCGTCAATCTTACGTTTTCAAGATGGCGATTTAGCGTTTTAATTTATGATTTACATTAAGTTTGAAATGCGATTAAGTATTTTTCTGGATTGTTTGATAATTGATATGGTTTTAGCTTGTGCAGCATGGGAATGCACAAACAGAAACAATAAGAAGTTATTGCATAAGGGAATTTCGTAATCTGTCAACCTGACAGCCATCTTGAAAAATATTTGGGCTACAAATCACTCCTACCTACTTTAACATACAAACTGACCTATTCAAGATGGCTTCTAATTGTCACGCCAGTGGACCAATGACTGGGGATCTAGCCTACTATATATGTTTAAATCATTGGTTGTTTCCTAAATCAAGTTTAAAATAGACTGTAAACGCAATTTTATTTAACGACTACGTCCTTTGTCTGTGTCGTTTCATGAACAAATCTTGATAACCATAAATTCTTGAAGAGCTGGACAAGTAGTTTTTTTTAAAACTTGCAACCCCTTATTTATGGCACAGTCACAATTCTAGTTGTTCCACTAAAAGTCACATACCCAATTCTTGGAACAGTCGTTTCTAATCAGAACAATCGTTTATGTTCGAATTTTTTTTATAAGAAGTGTAAGTTGTGCGTTTAAGTTCCAAGGCTCTTTTTTGTGTCAAACTACGTGATGAGACCACATGACCTTAACAACATTCAAACCTTTCGGTGTTTTCCTTCAAGTCTGCCCACACGTTGGCGTTCTTCATTGATAAGAGATGGTTATTAGCTCCTCGTCCTGCCTTGGTAAACAAGCCGTTGTATCGTGCGCTCCAGCTACAAAAACATCACTTATCAGTGTTTATGATCGGACCAGAATGATGCAACCACTTTGTCGGTAGTTAACAGGAATGGTCAGTTTTTTGTGTTGTTCTTTGGCCTTGCTGTTGTTTTACCATCTCAAATGAAAAGAGCACCTAGTTCGATTCCTTGTAAGGGCATAGGGTTTTTTCATCTGGACGTGAGTTAAGTCTGTCTAAAGCGTTAAATGAAAAGATGTGCACATTTCTTTTGGACCTGTCGTTTTAATGATGCTCTTAAAACACTTAGATGAGCTCGAGAAAACTAGGCTGCAGTGAGGAATGCTTGGGTTAATTCTAGAACACTATATTTGCATCTGAGATCCCAATCAATCAACCAATCAATCAATCAATTGAAGAGTGACATAATGAGTCGATGAATTTCATTTCAATACCATCTAAAAAAGGTCATTCTGATCCGTACCTTAAAGTTTTTTGATACAACCTTGCAAATGCTGACGTCATGTATGGGTAAATCTTGACCAATCACAAGGCCCTAATTTCAAATACTAATCACTGATTGGCTACGATTTATACAGTATCATGTTTCATCGGTAAGCTACGCATTATATTGTACATTGAAACGAAAAGGTTGATTTTTTTCATACCTCAATTTCAACTGTCAGTCTATTGATTTGTTTAACCAGCTCTAATTCCAAAAGACTTGAGACCTACAATTATAACCAACTGGTCTACATTACGCTATTACAAAGCATGAAATCATAGCGTTTTACTAACTAACTACCCAGACCGAACAAATTATCTCCTCAAAGTCAAAGGTGCCACCTTTGTAATTACTCCTGCACCTCGTTTTTCCTTTCTCGTCATGGTTATCGCAAAGTACAGAAATAACGAATTGCCTTCTTGTGATTGATAATCCACTTACAAAATGGCCGCACCTTATTATCATACTAACCTGATATTCGTTGCACTTAACACTATGCTAATTAGGCTGTTAACTTGCGAATTACTTTTCAAATTCTTTACAAGAACTGTAATTTGAAACAATTGCCATCGAACTTACTCAATTAACAATATGTTTTGCGCTTGATTTCAACACCAACCAAATGCGGCAATGAGTAATCGTTCATTTTTATCGTTGTGGTGTTGGTAGTTAGTTTTTATCGAGGTGTTAATGGACTTGAGTTTAGCAAGAAGCCATGTTGTTTTGGCTGACAGATGTTTTATACTTTGCAAAGTTGTTATGGGCAGAATAAATCAAGTAGCTGTTTAAAGGCTCAGAAACAAAAACTGTTCCTAGGCCAATGTGCAACGATTCTGACGTATTATGGAGTTATAAAATATACCAAAAGAAACGGCTGGTTGTATTAATAGATCCATGGTTTGCATGGTGAATATGTGAAATTGTGGCTTGTTGTCTTGTGGTTAAAGGCTCTGTTTCCGATGCAGAAGAACTTCTGATTTCGACTTACGTCCATCACTTTTGGCTTAGGAATGTGCAAACGGTGATTTTGGAGCCGTCCTAGTAACGAGGCACATAAAAAAATTCTAAGGTTTTGCGGCTTTTGCCGAATCTGGCGCTGTCCGCGGGTGGAATCGTGTCCAGCCAGCTTGATTGATCGGTGTTTCCTACTTAAATATGCCGGTCTCTAGTTGGTCATTGTTCGCTCGTCGATGGTGTAGGCGCCTACAGGGTTGGCTTGGTCGGCTTTAAATTTAATGTCCCCCACTGAAAATCAGTTCTGTGACTGAGTGGGTAGACTCTAAATACGAATTTATTTTATATGTTGTATAAACTTTGTTCAGTCGAACACAATTCAGTTAATGTAAATTCAAAATAAGTTATTTACTTTAGTGGAAAACAACTCTTCATGCTTGGGACAAAGTTTAAAATTTGACTTTTTCGAATCTCGGCGTTTGCTTAAAGAGCCATGTTGTAAATAAAAGAATTGAAAGAGGCAGCTCTTATAACATTAAAAGTCACTTAGAATAAGCCTGTACCTATTTTCCCCTATGTGGATTCCTTTAGTAAATACTAAGAAATGGCCATTTTTTTGTCAACTTCCATGTGTGAGAAATGTAAAATGTTATCTACCTTGGCTATTGTCTTTGTTTGTTTTGATATACTTTTGATAATATGATATTTTATTTTCCACAAAAACCGGATGACAGAAATAGTTTTTATTAATTTCCGAATGTTATAAAATAAAGAGTTGTTTTCTACTAAAGTGTTTCAAATAGCATAACATGAACTCTTCTAACTTTAAAACTAATCAACATAAGTTGAAAGATGACATATCTTGAGACTCAAATGCTCAATCTTCATCTCTCTCTCTTATTGTTTAGTCAAGATCTTTAACTATTGCAACACCCTGCGACAATATTCTCTAACAACGCCACACAATGGAATGCATATTGAAACTTGTCACCAGCTGTGGACCTTCAAAATTCTAATCTCCACCCATTCAACCTGCATCGGTGATAGCATTTGTTCTAATACCTTCCACACGACAGCACGTGTCGATGTGTTAGATTTATCTACGTCTTTGCATAATCGTTCTGGGCCAGGTGTTATTTTTCCATTGTCAAATTTCCACATAATATGATCAGCAATTACTTTTATGTATTTTATTTATTTTTTAAACGTCTATCCTATTCAGTTAAGAAACTGATTTACTAAGGAGGACATGCAGACACAGCAATGAACTACAGTTAGGTAAATATTTGAAATAATAGCGACAATGCATTAAATCACAACAAATTTGGTATTAATTTCAAAAATGATATTAAATGCAATTTATCATTGAATCAAATATAAAAAGGGGTTGGGAAAAAAAGAAAAAAGAAAGAAGAAAAGAGAAAAGAAAAGAATAGACAAAATTAGAATTAGAAAGAATTAGTCGAGCATCTTGGCTTCACATCTTCCAGGACTTCCTTCGGGAATGTTTGATAGCTGTTTTAATAATAGATGACCTAACCCTTTCAATTATCAAGGCTTCGACCATTATTTTACTTAACCGTCTATATAACAACTGTGATTATCTAATTTTTAAAATGTATTTTATTAATTTTAACTAACTGGATTCATGTGGTCACCTAACAACGGTTGGGCAGCAGCCGATAAATTGATTTCTCTCTGCTACAATAAAACATTGAATATTTATATTGTTTCCGTGCTTCATCTACTTAATTGTATGTTTGACTAAATTATTGCCAATCATAACTCCAGAATTCAACATTAATATCCTCGTACATCTACTTTACATAAATGGATAAGCGCCAAATAAGGACACCATAATTTATTATGTTTATAACGGTAGACACATAAATGGACAAGCGCCAAATAAGGACACCATAATTTATTATGTTTATAAATACAGTTCATTTGCAATCTGTATCTGTACATTGTTTATTTTTTTATTGAGCTAATATGATGATTGAGCTTTTATATAATAATTATAGAAATTATACAAGAATTTACAAATGTAAGTAACTGTTAAAATTTCAAAACGGAACCCCAAGGTAGCACTGATGCAATTAAACAAGTAAGCTAAAAATAAGTTATTTACATTTTTGTCACGCCCTTGAAGATTCTGGAGTGGTTATATAGGCCGGTAGTCATAATCCCTGACATTTGCAGACTGGAATGTGCTGACTTAAAGGGCATCTCTAATATACACAAATCACATTTTGCCTCTTCCATTAACGTATTTGAATTATACATAAGGCCTCATCATCCATCAATCAAAGCAAGTCTTTGGTTTAACCTTACACCTCTGTCTCTGTCTTCACAGCTTGACAAATTCATTGGCAACTGTTCACGACTGTTTGATATTTCAGAAATTGTTCTTAACTTGATTCTATTAAAGCCTATCTTTGAATAACTAATTATAATATAACATGTCTTGATTGTGCAATTGAACAAGTCACAAATCACTTTGCAGAACGATTACAAGCAACGTCAATCTCATCTCGATAAATCATCAATTTCTTTGGCATTGACTTCCATTAAGCCCGTGTGTGACTGTGATATCTTCGGCGTCTCATCTTTGACCTCTTTGATCCTGGTGTCGTTGCTAGGGACAATGGAAGGAGGTGTTTAATTTGAAGGCGTTGCAAAGAGCTTGTCACGACCAAAGATGTTGACATATCGAGGTGCTGCACCTGGGAATACCAGACTACATGACGGAAACTGTTAAAGCAATTTCATGATTAAATCTAGCCGATAGCGTAGGTGATAACTTATAGGCTATGCACGACGCTTTTAACGTGGGGTAATTTCTGATACCTAGAAACATTAGACATCTTGAATGACTGTTGCTTCACCTTAACATTTAAAAATTTTACAGAAAAGAAATATTATTTTCACAATTTTGATAATTTCTTAATATTAAATAAAATCATTTAAAATTTGTCTTCATTTCTGTTGACGTGAATATTCTTTACATGTGCATTTATAGGTGTGAAACGGGTCATTCCGCCGCGTCGCGGGTTTATACTTACTCGTGCATGAGTTCGACGTTTCGGAACCTTTGTCGGTTCCATCTTCAGGACGACTGCTTGTTGAAAGTTCATTTACTCGTTGCCTCTCTCGTTCGGGATCGTGTTTGAATGCCTTGACCAATGGCAATGGGGCTGGTCACGTGTGCGTCCGTTGCAACCTCGATGGTAGATGTTACACCCCCTTATTGTGACGTCTGCGGGTGGGGTGTGATTGTCACGTGATTGTGAGTGGTTGTGTTGATGACAGGAGTCCGCGTTACACTTACTTTATAGCCATCGTCTCTGTCTCCCATTGATGGTAAACACCTAGGCTAGATCAGCAGTCATTGGTCCACTTCCGTGACAATTTGAAGCCATCTTGAAATACCTGTTTGCATGTTTAGTAGATGGGAGCGATTTGTAGCCAAAATATTTTTAAAGATGGCCGTCAGTTTGACAGGTGAGCATATTAGACATTAACACCAAATGATTACTAAATTCCATTATTCAATAAACTCTAAATGTTTCTGTTTGTGCATTCACACGGTGCACAAGCTAAAACCATATCAAACAATCCAGTAAAATACTTTATTGCATTAAAAAAGCATAAATTAAAACGCCAAATCGCCATCTTGAATATGGCAGATTGACTCTTCAATTTGCTACGCTCGCGTCTGTGCGGACGTATTGGAGACTGCGATCTAGCCTACTATAGGTGTTTAATATCTATGCTGTCTCCGACCTAAAACTAATTATTTAATGCTAGGTTCATACGAGTTATAGCATCTAGGGTTCTCGTGAATGGGCCATTAAAGACATAAGGAAGTCGGAAGGATTAACCTGGAGATTGGTCAGCGATGCTCGCCAAACAAGTCACGAACAAGTATGATGTTTTCAGGTCAAAGGTTAAGTTCTTGAATTCAATTTGGATGACATGACAAACGACTTAAATGATGGAGTCTACCTTAAAGTTTTGCCCGACGACAAGAAGTAATTGAAAACTAGTTTCGTTTATCGTGGGAAACATTAAATGAAAGTGTAGATTGACCATAATAAACTAGTTTATATTTAACATTGAGAATGGGTTTATCTAGGGATTATGCGATTTAATAAACTGTTAGATCCCCTGGCTATGTAGAGACAGACACGCGATACCGTAACAGTAGTTTGAATAACTTTTACAAATAAAACTTATTTTTATTAAAATAATTGCTTCGAATTCAATTTCTGGTATGTTACGTGACACTAAGAATGGTTTGTTAATTTGTTTATAAATTACATTTCATGTTTCTAGGTTTTGTTCGAACGTTTGAAAATATTAAAATTATGGTGCAATCTAAAATTAATGCAATTGACAGGTTGGTTCTTACGTAATGCGAGAAACTCTTGATTCGTGAGGTCTTCGGGTAGATACCAGTCACTGCCAATCCTGACTGAAAATTTAAGCTAGGGTTTCCTTGTCGTTTTAATGGAAATGCAAGGATTGATTCAAACAAACCAATTGTAAAACAGCATTCCCTTTGTAATTTTACTTACTGTTACTGTAAAATTTCTGAATGTAAAGGTAACCTCTCGTTCCCAGCCGACGGTCATCCTGACTGCAGTTTTGTTTTTTCAAGATTTTCTTGTCATTAGTGAATGATAAGATTTAGTTTTACCCTCGTATGCATAAAAAAATATCTAGGGAAACTTACTTACCCAGGGGACAGTGGCATGCCCCTCTTCAGATGTCTAACTAGGTATTTTGCGGATAGGACAATTATTGTGAAGAGATGTCCAAGGTCTGTTTAAGAGGACTCAATCCCTTGAATTCGCATTAACGACTGAAGAAATCCAGGAAAAACCTTCAGCCATGATTGCCGGTGGCAAGAATCGAACTACACCTCTCGCATAAGAGTTTTAAGCTGAACCTAGAAACTATATTAGATTTATCTTCAACTCAACAAAATGCTAGGTTCCATCACTCGCAGATAGTCACATTAGATACAAATAACGTAAAATCGTCCCTAGAACTATACTGTTCCATCTCCTTTTCATAAAAATACTGCTAAGCCTAAAAACATTTTAAATGAAGAAATAATGTCAGAAGTTTAAAATAAATCACTTTGGCAATATTTATGATAGTACTAAGAATGACACTAAAAAGATTTCTACTAACATTATTAACCTACAGCGTAGGCTCGAGTGTTTAAGGGGAATCCCTAGACCCAAATATGATTTCTAAAGAATGCAGTAAAGACGTCTGAAAAGTAAGTACAATGTAAAAGGGGCTTAATAAAAGAGCGGATTATTTTTTTGAAATTTTTTTGACGGGACATAACCTCAGAATCAAAAGTTATATTCAAATTACTGGAATCGGTTGCTCAAGTTCAAAATTGAATTTTTAGCAGCGGTTTTTTGTATATTAATTCTACACTCCTTTGTCCACAACCTAAATAAAAGGATTTTTGGTTTTATATGATTTGTTGGTTTGCACAATTTTTTTCGCCTGCCGGTACAATTTCAAATTTTGTACCGTTTGACGGAAAAAATCGTGCAACGCCTGAATCCATATAAAACCAATATCCTTATAATTAGGTTGTAGATAAAAGAGTGTGGAAACAATTTACAAAAAACCCCTGCTAAAAATTCAATTTTGAACTTGAACAACTGATTCCAGTAATTTGAATATAATTGTTGATTTTGAGGTTATGTCCCGTAAAAAAAATTCAAAAAATAATCCGCTCTTTTATTAAGCCCCTCTTACATTCTACTTACTTTTCAGACGTCTTTACTGCATTCTTAAGAAATCATATTTGGGTCTAGGGATTCCCCTTAAGCGCGAGACTCTGATTCGGGAGGTCCAGGGTTTAAATCCCTTCTAGACCGGCAATCCTGACTGAAGTTTTTTTCCTAGGTTTTCCTCAGTCTATAATGCGAAAGCAAGGGATTGAGTCCTCTTAAACAGCCCTTGGACATCCCTTCACAATTATCCTATCCGCAACATACCTAGCTAGACACCTGAAGAGGGGCATAAATTGCACCCTGGGCGGGCTTCCTACAAAAATTATTTATTTATTTAATATGCCCTGTCTAGGCAGTTTTGGGTTACATTTTTTTTTAAAAGGATGTTAGAATAGTATGGTTCTAGAATCTAGGGTGACGAAATACAATTCTATATTTTTAATAAAATATTAAAAAGAATTGTATTGTTGATTTTGATTCAAATTGTTACTAACACGTCGTTAAATCGTTCAAAAACTTCTCTTGGCAAGGATGCAGTTTCTGTAATGTTCGACCACGTAACCTATCGATTGATTGATTGACTGATTGATTGATCTCTTTATCTACTAAGCTGATTTCCATCACGCAATGCAGCGATCTTATGCAAATCCGACAGTTACAAGGAAACCGTCTTACGATTCAGACCGTAATTGGAATGCAGAGAAATAATTATCCGATTACGTCAGCATATTTTAATTCACTGAATATTTACGTCACGACGCTTGCAACCGCTTACTTATTGCATTGGGCTAGTTTATTATATCATAATCGTAAATAATTACTTGAACAATTACATATTTTGTAGTCCAACTTTACAACGAAATAGGAATAGAAGTTAATGTTTGCAGACATCGAATTAATAATGTCGAATCAAAATAATGGATGTGTACAAGCTGAAAGTTTTAACTGAAATTTATATTTATTTAATATATTTTATTTACATTATTTACTGAGTTTATATTTATAGGCCTAATAACATAAATATATATTTTTAAAAAAAGATTAAGACTTTACTTGTTTTTTTATGACATTTAATAAAGTTAGATATTTTCAGTACACTAATTGATTAAGGGTAGACTAACTGGGTCAAAAAGAAATTACATACATTTTAAATATATGTATACACTTTTTAAATCGTTAATTATAATGTTTTGTGGTACTATGAGAAAATCCCCGGACTTGAAAAACATTTTAAATTAAATTTATGTGTATATTCGTAAACGACAAAATGTCTATGTTATTTCCACGAATCGTAAGATATGATTTCATATATTTTACATTTTCATTAAAAATTTATGTAAATATGCCTCATTATTCGCGTCTTAGAAGATGTGTTTTGATTGTGGAACCCATTATAGTTTTGTTATAATTAAAAGTCAAAAGAACAAGATAAATAATTGATGTGGCGTACTTCGAAAACACCTAACAGTTCAACTAACTATATCGAAAATGTAACAAGTGATTTCAGGGTGTTAGCATTTAAAATGAAAGAATTGTTTTTGCAATCCTATCTCACCTGATAATGATAACTTTCCATCATTACTTATACCTACCTATGAAACATGAAATCAACCTGTTTTTAATCGTCAATATTAATATGTGTGTTCAGCGTTTTCTACAATATAATCTGGTTTGCGGCATGCCTCAAAGCTTCTCTCGTGCAGACGGTATGAGGCACGCGGAAGGCTTGTGATCGAATACCTCTTAGTTGTTAATTACACTGCTTATCTCTGATTAGCTGTTGCACTGGTTTAATCTGGGCCGAAGTAGCGAGTATTGCGCTTAACTGTCTGCGCATGTACATTGCAACCATTTCTGTAGTATCTATTATTAGTTACTTATTGACTTGCGTATAATTTTTGGATGACCGTAGCAAATATTTAATTTTCGCTACACTGAGAAAAATTGCTTGATTACTGATGAAACTAAACCGTAATAAAAATATAGAAATAGTAAACCAAAATCGCTCATCCATCAACGTGACTGGAAAAAGCGTTCGAGAAGCGGCCTAGTTACAAGCACAGCTAGGGGAGTATCCAAAAGAGGGAGCGAAGCTATTTAATGAACACATTGACGAAGAAGAAAACAAAAATAAAATAATGTACAGTGTTTTGACCTTTTTGGTGACGGCGCCGGGTGAACTTACAATTAAATTAGGTTTTTTGGTTGTTCTTGAATTAAGTAATGGTTGAGGTGTTGAGCACTGAAGTTTGGGATTTTTGGGGGGTTGGCTACTCCCATATTAACCCATAAAAACATGTATCATCCTTATTCAAGGACAATGCCAACCAAAAAACGCTTGTCAATCGGGAGTCACATTCGGATTTTATCGAGAGACGTGACACACGCACAGACGGTCGGTCATAAAAGTGATGCTAATATGAGAGCTTTGCTCAAACATCACACTTGTGATACTTGCTTCACTGTTAAAAAACTGTTGTCATGCAAAAAAAACAGCTCTCAATATCTATCCTTAGGCAACAGAAGACAAGCCTTACGGCGTACAACCCAAACACCTATAACAAACATTGGCGATTTTGGGTGTTATCCACCGTACTGTACGTGATAGAACTTAAAACTATAAATCAATTAGGTAACACACATGCAAATTTATGGTACGACATTCTTCTTGTATGGCTTGACGCTAATTTAGTGTTGT
This sequence comes from Sweltsa coloradensis, assembly GCA_024449915.1. NCBI lineage: Eukaryota > Metazoa > Arthropoda > Insecta > Plecoptera > Chloroperlidae > Sweltsa > Sweltsa coloradensis. Next base: position 184,119 of record JAMZAV010001178.1, read on the forward strand.
ACCCACTGCTACTACTGTACTTACATCTAATACGTCGGCCCGCGATTCTGACCAGACGGGTGGGACTACAAGTTCATATTTTACATGGACATTAAGGTTATAGTATTATAGTCTCTTTTTGAAAAAAAAAGTTGAAAAAGTTTGTTGGAAGGCTTCCAAATAAAGGTTTTAAAATAAGCCTTAAACACTTGGCATACAATCAACAAGTAACCATAGCTACTTGACACTTGTTGACGGTATAAGCAGAGTTAGGCGGGAAAGTGCGATACGTAAACAAATGGCGGACATTTAAAATTTTTCTTTTTTTGTGTGGAACGAGAAAAGGTGTCATTATACTCTCATAAAACAAATCAGAAACCGTCCCTGGCCTAGGCCCAGATGTAGAAAATTATTTATAATACAACAGTGTAGGTCTAAAGTTCCATTAGGCTATAGGACTAGATAAATAAATACTTACACTACATGTTTGACAAGCCCTAGGCCTTTCTTAGCCAACCCAAGGCCAGCACAACCTTGTTTTGACACTTCCGCACAAATAACTAGTTTTGATTACTACAAGCCTAAGCAGATAAACAATGGTATGATAGTCCTAGGCTATTCCAAAATTTTCGGCCCAAAAATAAGCTTTTTCTTTACTTTTAATAAACTCACGAAATTCCTGTCACTTTTAATAAAATGTAAAACAAAAGATGGTGAAAATTTCAATATTCTTCTGATTATCTGATGATTTACATGGCTGTGGGTCAAGGCCGTCTAGATATATCGCTTCCCTCGTGTGGGTACAGTGAAAATAGGTGTAAAATTACATTAGTTGTGCGTTTGTTGTTACATGGGAAAGTTTTAATAGGATGTGAGTTGCCTAGACTTAACCAGTCCTTATACCGTCGTTATACCATGGTTATACCACCTATACCCAGGATGTACATGAATCCGGGCCTAGATATTTTACATCTATTGTTATGCTAATACCTAAAAATTAAATCAATTTGATAAAAAATATTATATTTTAACAAATAATTTGTAATGGAACTTGAAAAAGTAATAATCACACACTAACAAAACTTGTAGAAATACAGCCCAAACCTTACACCTCAAAGGAATGGATCTAAAAAAAGGGCAAGCTCATCTACCCTTCACATTGCGCATTCTTTTCATAAACGACGTGTCCCATAACAGCATCTCGAAAAGCTTGGCAAAATAATTTGATGTTTACGTTAATAATTCAAAAAAAAAACTTTTGAAAAAGTTTTTTAATAAGGGAATCAAAAACCACTCTTTTTAACATTGACACTTTTGTCATGAGCCAGCTTCTTAGCGGTAACCGCGAAGGCTTGCGATCGAATACCTCTTAGTTTATGTTAATCACACTGCTTATCTCTGATTAGCTGTTGCACTGGTCTGGTTTAATCTGGGGCGATGTGGCCAGTATTGCGCTAAGCTGCCTGCTCATGTACATTGCAACCATTTCTGTTGTATCTGCTATTTGTTACTCATTGACTTGTGTATAATTTTTTGATGACCGTAGCAAAGATTTAATTTTCGCTTCACTGAGAAAAATAGCTTGATTAATGATGAAACGAAACCGGAATAAAAATATAGAAATAGTAAACCAAAATCGCTCATCCATCAACATGACTGGAAAAAGCGTTCGAGAAGCGGCCTAGTTACAAGCACGGCTAGGGGAGTATCCAAAAGAGGGAGCAAAGCTATTTAATGAACACATCGACGAAGATGAAAACAAAAATAAAATAATGTACAGTGTTGTGATCTTTTTGGTGGCGGCGCCGGGTGAACTTACAATTAAATTATGTTTGTTGGTTGTTCTTGAATTTAGTAATGGTTGAGGTGTTGAGCACTGAAGTTTGGGATTTTTGGGGAGTTGGCTACCCCCATCTTAACCCCCAAAAACATGTATCATCCTTATTCAAGGACAATGCCAACCAAAAAAACGCTTGTCAATCGGGAGTCACATTCGGATTTTATCGAGAGACGTGACACACGCACAGACGGTCGGTCATAAAAGTGATGCTAATATGAGAGCTTTGCTCAAACATCACACTTGTGATACTTGCTTCACTGTTAAAAAACTGTTGTCATGCAAAAAAAACAGTTCTCAATATATCATTATCAACAGAAGACAAAAACACATTTACCGTACTTCTAACAACAGCTCTACACTTGCTGATTGTTGTTCTTATCTACGTACGTTACGTGGATAAGACTTAAACTATAATTTAACAATATAAGAACACACAGGTAATATTAAAGTTACTAGATTATGTTTTATGTCTGACGCATGATTTGCTTTGTCCCCAGGTGTTCTCATGTAGCACATGTTATTAAACGGCAATACCACCTCACTAACTTACCGTTACCGTATTATCAGACAACCCAACACCACATTATCTGCAATTACCACCACCAACGCAACCGCCCTCTTAATAACCCATTGCACTATATGTGGCGCGGAAGTCATTCCGAATGACATTCTCTTAAATCGCACGCGTCCACAATGCCTCTAGACAAAAGATCTTATTATATCATTGCTCGCCACACAGCACGCACTCAAGAAACAGGGTTAAGTAAGTTCTAATGTTCTGCAGTCGAACATGCATGCTCTGGTGCTAATTGGTCTCAAGGCCTTTCACCAGAACCCAAGGACAAACACTCGAGTTCGGAAAGTGAAGCTTTTTCTACTTGTTAATATGGTTCATTCTGACCAGAACTGGCTTTACTGAATTATGTTAATGATCTTACTGACTTGCATGCTGGGCATTGTTGCTATGCAAAGCTTTCTTCGAGAAAGGTATCGGTGCATTGATCAGGCGAAAAAGCGGTAGTTTAAAATAATGTAGACTGAGTCTAGACTGAACCACTTATGTAAGTTGACTTAATTCACCAAAAATTGCTATACACTCCAATTATTGATTTGCATAATTTATAGTTCTCGAACAGCTAACCTATTCTTATTTCTAATCTAACATTACATTGCAATTAAAGTGCACTGGTCGCTTTTGGCCGATGGGGGTTAATGATTTCTACTCTGCAAAATCAATTAATAACTCTATTTCCGTATATTTTCTTCTGATATAGGCCAAATATTGTAATGACACGAATTCAAAGTAGATTCATTAAAAAGTAAATATATTTTACATTTTAACAAAAAGTCAAATGTGTATTGTTAGAAATTCCGTTATACCGTTCCAATTGAATTATATATTTATTTATGTATAATAATGTAACACATTTTTATGTAGTATGCCTTCATTGGGCATGCATTTACACCCAGTAATTTACAAATAACGTTTTCACGTCTAGTGTTTAATGTATCTGTAATGTACATCCCTTGTCATCTGCTCACAAATAATACACTTTAAACTTTTTTCACAGTTAAATGCACGAGTTAGTATTTTTTTGGAATTTCATCCAATTTCTTGACAAATTGTCTCGGGTTTTCAATAATTATTGTTCTTTAGATAAAAAGACACAACGGAATGGTTACTTATAATTAATGTATTATTTGTATTTGTGTATTATTCATGATTCATGTTTTTTTTCTATTTTTAAGAAATTATTATATTCGTGATTTCCGGATTTCTCATTATCACCCAACTAGCACGTAAATCCCGTACAACCATGGGCGCCCATATAAAAAAGACCTTGCCTAAACCGGCAAACAACTTCCGGTTTAACCATGACTAATTTGAATTTGCCGCGCACTAACGTGACCACAATGATTATTTTAGCATAATCCCCACCCAGTGCAAACACCCGACACTTTGATATTCGAGCTCCACATCTGTCGCTGCACCTTTGTCCCGAAGCCACGCCCACAATGTCTCACACTCAACACCCCTTGTGACGTCACGGTTGGACGACCTTGAAGTTCTAGTCTATCCACAACATGTTGCTCGTCTCGCTCACATCCGCTGACCTTTCAATGACCTTTACCCACTGACCACAAGGCGAAAGGTAACAATCTGGTTTATTGACGGTATCGATAGAGACAACGATCTGCTGCGCCCACCGGGGAATGTGGAAGATCATGAGTCACTTTCTGTTTCTGAATTGGAGATGATGGTATTTTCTTATTTGTAATTTGATAGCTGGTTATATTATTTTATAAATGATTCACATTCTTTTCTGTGTTTTTTAGAATATCCATACTAATTTTCTTCCTTTTTAAACCAGTTTTTTAAATTCTACTCAATTGAGATTAGGTACGCGACATGATGTCTAGACGACATCAACCAAGTAAAACACTGGAAATTTATAGAATTTTAAAAGTCAATAGTGGTTCCAACAAAAGAATGCAGATAGAACAAAATTGTATTCCCATTGTTTTGTTTTTTGCACTTAACAACTTTTTTCTTTGATCACGCCAGCTCAGCGTAGATCTAGCACACGAAGGAACTCAATGATCTAGCACAGATAATTTTTGCTTGTGTTGGTAAAAGATATTTCTCTTTCATACGCAATGGTGACATTCCATTTACCGCGCATTCATACTACCCCTTCCACTACAAAGCATCTGCATTCTTTTGTTGGAGCTAGTATATCATGGTAACTACTGAACAGTTCACGATTTCGAGTCTCAAATTTGAATTTGAAGTTTGAAGTGTTGGATAGATTTCCGTGGAAACGAATTTTAAATTCTCTATAAGTTGTCAATGTTGAGAGAGTATGGGATCTGTCCATATCCCTAAAGTGGCTGACCTGCCCCGTCATGGGACAGGTGATTTTTTTAAAGTTCATAGTTTGTTGATGTGCCAGTTAACCTGTGACTTAATTTTTGTTGTAGGATGTTGCTCCTTGCATTTAAATCAATAACAATACGAATAAGAAAGTGACCAGTTTGGACTATTATTGTCCATTTGTATAGTTAGATTGTGCGGATGGGATCAAGGAAACCGTAAAAACGCTATCAGCTGAAGCTAAAAAAACGTGTATTCATTTGAAGAGTTCCCCTTTTAAGATCTAGGAATGGTCGAGTGTTAAGTCGTAGCCTATTGTGAGTATTTTACCTGGTCGTGTGCCCCACTTGGAGTACACTTGGAGTACACTTGGAGTACACTTGGAGTACACTTTGCATGAGTTGATGAACATGCACAACTGTCATTGAAGAAAATAACTAACAATGGCGCAAGAGGTGAATGCCATATTTGCAAAGATGAGGGGTATTTTTTACTCACCTTGTACACCTGTTGATACGTTGAAAGATAGACAAACTACAGTATCTGCATAATATGAAACTCTTGGCTACTAATCTGACACTAGTCACCTTGCTATCTTACAAGTGCATTTGTGTGGGATTCATTGCACTTCTGAACTTATAGGTTGTATTGAGCAAACCTTCTGGAAACATCGGCTAAACTACGGCCATTTTGGTTTGGCGTCTCTCTACTCTAGAAACGATGTTTCCAAACGTAGAAAAAGGGCAGGCAGGGTCATAGCTCAAGTACTTGAAAATATGTTAGGAGGATTTAAAGTAGATTAAGGGATATCACTAGTGCATTTTCACGTAGCCACGTACGCCATGTGTCTATCTGTATTGGAAACTGAACTGTATTAAAGTACACCCGCTAAGTAGTTCTATACAATGATATTTAACATCTATAGTAGGCTAGATCCTCAGTCTCCAATACGGCCGTACAGGCGCTAGCGTAGCAAATTGAAGCGTCAATCTGACCTATTCAAGATGGTGATTTGGCGTTTCAATTTATGCTTTACATTATGTTTTGGATGCGATTAACAATTTTTCTGGTATGGCTTTAGCTTGTGCAGCATGGGAATGCACAAACAGAAACAATAAGATGTTATTGCATAATGCATAAGTGAATTTGGTAATCATTTGGTGTTACTGGCTAATTCGCTCACCTGTCAACCTGACAGCCATCTTAAAAATTATTTGGGCTACAAATCGCTCCCATCTACTTTAACATGCAAACTGACCTTATTCAAGATGACTTCAAATTGTCACGCCAGTGGACCAATGACTGGGGATCTAGCCTACTGTTTAAATATAATTGGTTCTAGAGCTTTTATTTTTAAAGCACTTTGTTTTTCTTCCAATGCCAACATCACACTTCAGCTGCTCTGTTGTCGATTGATGAACAAACGAATCGCAATGAGTAAGACTTCCTAACCAAGTGACGGTGGAAGACAATTGGTGATGGACCCTCTAGGCGTTGAGGAAACCAGGAGGAAGTTCCTGGCAGAGCGCCAGCCAGGTATTGTAGGCGCAGATAGGTGGTCCCCTCGAACTGGATACGCTAATAAACACCGACTGGGTTCGACTAACGATGCTGGTTTGCATCTTGAGTAGTTTCAACAGCTACTTGGTGTGCAACACACTTCGCTTTAGATCATGGAGGATTGTTTCGATAAGATACGCATTAGAATTATGCGATCGAAGCTAGTGAGGATTTAATTAAAATCAGCCTTAGTCTAAAATTAAATTATTCAGGAAATAATTAAAATCTTCAACCATAAGTTACTTCATTACTTAAAATTATACTTTTTTGTTTAAGTGAAAGTTGCAAAATTATTGTCTTTTTTATCGTTTGGGAGTAGGCCTACTGCCTAGCTTACCTGATTCTCAAACTCCTATACTTATTTTTCTTTTAAAGTATGTAGAGTTCATTTATCAATATTTAATGCGTTTTACTGGTTAAAAACTCTTTAATATATAATATGTACGGGCACAAAGTTTCGGAAGTTACAAAAGCTATTCCCGTCATCAGGTTATTTAAAAAAAAAATTGGAAACGTACTTCTTTTAGAGTTTATATCTACTAAAAGGTTTTAAATTCGTACTCTTATATTTTTCAATTGGACAACAGCTGACGCCATTATATGAAAGTGGAATTCCACTTTTGTTGGCAATTTACGTAGCTACTGATTTGATCTGGTACGATTTCTAATCGCGGTAAAGGTGTCACAGATTCTGATGATGATATAAATCTCAGAAAGGATAGTTTATTTACTACTTATCATATAGATAAACGACAATAAAATCTAATCTTGTTATCTGAGTCACAAAAATGTCACTTAATTTTAAAAGAAATGCGGATGTAACAAGTCTAGGTATATAACCTTACACTGTACATACTGTATTCATATTTGACAGCAAATCCTTCATATCAAACTAATTAAGACAATTTCGACGATATAACCTTCTGTATTTCCAACCTAGTTATAATATTCATAACGTCTTCCCACCTTCGGTTAACGAGTTTGATTCTCAATCAAGTTATGTTCGATGATCTTTACGAGAACCGCCATTCATAAGGCCACACCATATTTGCGGTACTGGTTGCTCGAACCAGCTACCAGCCCACAGTGCTGGGCAAGGCCGGAAGTGGCTGGCGCTTGTTTAAACAAAGCATGGCGATCAAAACGTGAAGATATAAATGTCAACATAAGAAGATAATAAAAACATTTTGCCCCCCTACGAGTTAACCAATCACATTGCGTAGGTAAGACTATTGTACCGCCCCCATATCGACGTCTTTAAATGTCTTAAAAAGATGACTGAAAAGATTGTCTAAATAAAATAGGGAATTATTCAACTCAAAATATATTTTTTGTAAGGGAGGGGAAAGCTCACAATAATCATTATATTTCAAATTTTGGATAATGTGCACACAATTAAGGCTTAAATTTAATTTTACCCTTGGCTCTATGTTCCTGGATGTGGACACAAATGTTTAAAGTAATGGGTGGAACTGAGGTTATGTCCCACCCAAAAAATTAAAATATTTATTTTGCTATTATATTAATGTATTTCTTACATTCAGTCAACTTTTCAGCTATTTCTCTTGGACTTAATATCGGTTCGAGGGCAATACAATATTAATTTAATTTCGCTAACATCAACACGATAAAATATCGAATTCTTCGTTCATTACAAATTTTTAAGATCATTTCTCCTAATCTCTGAATCATTTATCATAACCTTTTACACTTTTGTTTTATGCTCATTGTAGCCATTAACTTTACAAGGTAGCGTACATATTCATGGCCCAATTAAGCTCACTCAAAAACAACTTTTTCTTAGTTTGACAGTAATTTGCTAAACTCTTTAAATAGAGAATTGTGCATAGTAATAAACAATCAGTTTTATGACTCAATATATTATAACTCGTTTACAATATGTTATGACCATTATTTAAATCTATTTATAAAATATATTATTTAATAAAACTGCATTGACGTGCATGGGTTTGTGATAAGTGAACAGAGAAGAATATTGTTGTGAGCATTTTGTTCCAAGTCGTAAAGTCGTCTTTATATACACAGCATGCTTGACTTGATGTGACCTGACCCTGCTAGCTATAAACATCAGAGTTGAATAGAAGTTGGTTCCCATAAGCCGACGATGCCAAACCGTACTTTCCTAGACGCTTTCAGAATATTAATTTTTATGTTTTGACAGTGTACATCGTCGCACTGTCACAATAGTGTGATATTTAAACTACAAGTTGGATATGCAAGTTGTTTCTCATAACTTAGGAGTGTGTTTTTATATTTTATGGTTTCTTAAATTTGCATTAAGACGAGGCAAACACCAAATCGTATATTTAATTAAATGTGAATGTATTATATCGATATACCTATGTATACGAGATTGTGAATTCGATATAATACCGATATTTTTACGGGTTATCGCTTACTTGATTTAATATAATTCAATGTTACATCGATAAATGGTATAGGCAGTGGATTAATAACATGATTTATTCACATGAGCATGATGGTTAACAGTCATGTTAGCGATTCGTTAAAGAAATAAAAACAATTGAGTGTTTTAATGTTTACTTAACTAGGAAACGCTCAGTTGGACGCGTTGATAAGCGAGCACGTGCTATAGCTAGACCCACATTGCACATTTTTTTAAATTTAAAAATTTACGACGTTCGCGTTTCCAGTATTATTTATTATTGCCAAGCAACCCGTGTTTAAATCTTTACTTTAAAATCCACCGCCATCTAGAGGATCTTGACTCCTTGGGAAAACTATTTAAACTCTTTGTTGACAAATAATAGACTACTTCCTCGAAAGTTATTTTGATTACTTCTAGGTGGCAGTGCATTAGAACTTCGCGCGTCTTTTCGTTGCCATGGCAACGTTACTTTTGTTATAATGTAATTTCCATCTACACTACTTATCGGATCAAACTAAAATTAACATATTCGTGACCGGACGGACATTCTAAATGATTTGGCTATCTCAGATTTTGTCGCCGGTTAGTTTGAAAAAAAACTTTCGATTAACTTTACTGTAACTTTTTAACTTTTTGAACGATTTTGCCACAAAACTAATGGCATTCAATCGAGAACAAAGCTTGCGGATGGTGAAAATTTCAACTCGATCCGAGCCTCCGTTCGAACGTTATCGCGAGACATACAAACAAAAAAAACAAAAAACAAAAAACAAACAAACAAACAAACAAAAAAAAAAAAAAACAAAACCAGTGACTAATTTTTCCGGCAGAGTCAAATGGAAACGCTCGCTTCGCTCGCTTAATGATAACTGTGTTAACCACCAATAAGTCACATTGAAAACGTGTGGACTTAAAAAAACAAATCCTTTAAAAATGTAAACTTTGAATTTTTATTGATGAACTCGAGGGTAATATTTTTAAACCGTCTCTTTAGCACTTTGATTTATTTGAAATGTAGCATTTTGTAGCTAAGGTTTATTTGGATTAAGGGTGCGTCAACCGTTAGGTTATAGTGCGCCACTCTAGCCTAGGGGAAGTGGGGAGGAAAGTCTCATGGTCAGAACCAGCCACAGGAAGGGGATGGGGGAAGGGGGGTTGTCTTGGTCGTCTTCGTCGAGGGAAGGGGAAGAAGTCCCCGACGACGACTGCCAGAGCTCGCCTCTAATTTCGGGGAGTAAAATACTCCCTTACATAGCTGATGTTTGATGGACTTCTACTCTTTCGTTTCGTTGCCTTGTACGATTACCAGAGCCATGCTCTGGGTCAATTCTACCCCGGACCCAAACGGGAATAGCATTTTATAACTTTAGATTCAAAAGCCGTCTAGCTAAGCTTTCTCTCCCTTCTTTACAGCAGTAATCTTCCTAAAAACTGACTTAGTTAATAAGTATCCCTTGGCAGCTTATTCCATCTGAAACCATTTCTTCACGTGAACGTCATCGGAAATATTATTAGTAATCCCACAGCCTTCACGATTGCGTCTGACGCGGATGCGCACAGTGAAACCCAGACAGTGATTGACAGGTTGCAATACAAGCGAACTTTCTAGATGACACTAAATACTGCCAAATTGCAGGGACGACATAACACGCATAATAATGACGTCCAACAGACACAATAATTATATGCAACCTGTGTGTGTTTGTTGATGGCTGCTTGTCATTGTCTCATGACGAGGGTCTTGGCACAGTAGCTTAGTTCAATTGTGTGAGGCTCGTTGGTATTGTGGTTAGCTTCTCTGCTTCCAATGCAGAAGGTTCAGGGTCCGATTCCCGCAAAAGTCAGAAGTTATTTAACTTCTGATTTGGACTTAAGTCCATCAGTTCTTGGGTTAGTAATTAGTAAACGATGATTTTGGAACAGTTAAGAACTATCACATAATAAATTCAGAGTTGTTATGAATCGGCCTTGTTGATTCTGGCGTTGATCCGCGGGTGTTCGCACTGTCCATACCACTGATTGCTATATTTCCTATTAAAAATATCGATCTTTGGTTGGTTATCGTTCACTCGTCGATTGCGTTGGGTCCTACAGGGTTGGCTTGGTCGCTTTGGTTTAATGTCCTCCACTGAAAATCAGTTATTTGACTGAGTTAGAGACTCGTAATATGAATTTATTTATTTATAACTAAATTTAGCTATTTTCATAAATGGAGACAAAATAATTAACTTAAATCAAGCCAAGTTAAAAATATTTATATATAAATATTGAAATAATAAATAACTTGAAATGTTATTAGTATTTATTTTGTAATAACTAAATTCACAATACAAATACTGTAATGAATTATCCAATATTAAAAGTGGCTGCCCTACTATTTTGGTTGGACGTCGTTTTAAATTACCATTAGAAATGTAATGTGTAATGTGTTAAAAGTTGTCAATTTAACGATTAAATATTTTTAGTAAAGATCTAGCGACACAAAAAGTACTGAAAAACTTAAAAAATAACTTGTAACCGTCGAGCTCTTCTAGTAAGCACACAGAAGGCGCCTCTCTCAGCTGACGCAGTCTCGACAATGTTTAGCCAGGGCGTGATATGATCATGGAGTTATAAATAGTACTGGCGTACTGGAGGCGCAGGTGTGTGGTCGGCGGTGTACAAGTTCAAATTGGCAGACATTTTGATTGTTTACTTTGGTAACCAAGGTAACCTAGGGCCTACCACAGTTCATAGTAGCAAAGATTAACCTGCTAGTAGTGGTTATAGCAATCAAAATGGCGAATAGGCTCAAATAAACAAACACGATTGTGGACGTGCTGTTCCATTTGAGCTAGACCTCCTTATCATCCAACTCCATGATATGATAACACCGCAAGGCAACCGCGGTTACACTTGAGAGAAAGCCAGGAAGACTAAACACTCTGCTACTCCGTCCAACAAACACAATGCCACAGATTTATAAGAGGCAGGGGGAGTGGAATCTCACATTATACCTGGGAGTCAAGTTGTGATTACAAGCCACCCGTCAAAACGTAAACATATCCCACCTCATTTAGGTGACTTGAATAAAAAGTAAGTTTTAAAATCAAAACGTACATTGTGGGATAAATGTGTGTTGAGTCGAAGCTTTGTAATTTAAAACAGCCCCAACCAATCAGAACTGAGTATTACGTAACGCAACGGATTACTAGCGTAGGGTGACTATAGGAGGGTCACATGACTACCAAAACGTACGTTTTAAGCCGAATGCAAGTTTTTAAATCACAACGTACGTTTCCACCCACGGCCGAAAAGCTCGTGGTTTGATCATTTGTATAGGCCTATAGTGATTTAAAAAGTTACATTCCGCTTAAAACGTACGTTTTGATAGTCACGTGACCCTCCAAGTCACTCGTTTTCAGAGGTAGCTGCAAATGTAAGTTTCAAAACTTGGGTCCCTGGTATCATAATATCTCCTCACTTGTAGACCAGGCTATTATGAGTTTGTTTCCGTAACAAACTTTGAGGCAATGCTAAGTGTGGCCCGGGATTACTTTTAAATTTACTCGCTCCACATCCCCTCCCCCCCCCCTCAAATACACCATATTGTAAATTCGTATTTTCGATTTTTAATAACAGTCACTGAACCGATTTCAAATCAAAATGTATATTTAAAAATCGTATAACAACTGAATTGCGCATTAGTTTAAAACAATTTGGCGCCACTGTAGCCTAGGGGGATGTGGGCAGGAGGGGCCCACAGCCATGGGTAGGGGAAGGATAGGGGGGTTCTCACTTCGCGATCATCATCGTCTTTGTCATCCTTCGTGGTGTCATTGTCGTCGTCGGGGAGGTCGTCAAGGGAAGGGGGCAAGGTCCTCGACGACTATTGCCAGAGCTCGCCTCTAGTTTTTTCAGGGAGTATAATACTTTTTACAAACTAACTCATGTTTGTAAGATGGACTTTTCCCATTTCCTCGTCTTTTACGAGTAGCAGAGCCATGCTCTGAGCCAAATTCTACCCCGGGTCCAGACGGGGGGTTTAAAACAAGCCAACTGTTTAAAAAAGTACATATTTTGACAAATAATATAATTTTTCGGGGCGATGTGAAGCGATGTTAGTTACAAAGTAATACCGGGGCATACTTTTACTCTAAACACATTACCTTAAAGTTTGTTAGAAAAATAAACTCGTAAATATCCTTGGTTCACAAGACCAACGATACCAGTTATCATTATATAATCACAGGAAGAATCGACTTCCACAGACTCTTAAGACTTCCATAACTTGTTCTTAGTTAAACAACGACGAAGGGCGCGGAGTTTAACTTCAAGAAAAGAACGTTTGAAGTTTGATTTCTGCCGCCACGTACTTCTGTGGTGTCAGCTGTCAATCATCTGCTTCTTAGACTTCCGGCGGGAACGCCCCTAGTAGGTATTGTTCAAGACCTCCACCCTGATTCTGCAAGCCTGATATTCTCTTGATAAACTATTAGTTTGAAGTTGTCGAACCTTTCACTATTGTCTGTATAAATTAAGGTATATTATAGTATATCGTTGACTTTGGGTATAGTTAAAATAATAAACAAAAATGCAAAATTTTGCAACGGAGAAAATGAAAGTGCCCATATAATAATATACAAATAATAATAAAATATATGAGTCAATCTATCAATATCTAACCCTACATCTAACCTAAGTCGGGTATTGGTTGGTAGAGTCCCGCCACATAGTCTTTTTCTTCCTCTATATTATCATCCTCACTTTTTCCTCTTGCACTTTCTTCTTCCTCAGAGGGACCTCCACCAGTTTTTGCCACACATCAGTTTTTGCGATCACTCAAATATGTTACAAATTAGATTTTAGTAATGTCGATTAAATTATATGTTAGTAAATTATTATTTAAATATTGTTTCTAGTAATAAGAATGGACTGAGGTTTGTGGGCCAATTTATTTATTTATAATTAACAGTCCTATTCATCACGTTTTATAAAGAAAATAGTGACAATGGCATGGCGAATGATACTCAGAGATGTATATGAACAGTAAACAAATATAGGTACCAAAAATATAAATATCGAGAAGAAAAAAAAATATAATGTATCAACATTATGACTTGAAAGCTTTAAAACCATATCGACGTGGAAAAACTTCATAATAAATATATAAAATATTGTCTAAGTTCCGAAACTATTGATATACAATTATCTTCTTATTCAAGTTTTTATTGTTCAGGTAATAAAATTATATTGTTACTTATCACATTCTTTTTTTAAAAAATGTCTCTTAATTCGTAGGGACCCTATATTACATTTACGTGCTTAAAGTCACTTGCGCACCTTAACAAAAACCTGTTTGACCTTTACTTAGGACAGAGGTCAAGTACCCTCCAAGTCTTAATGCTCAAACTAAATAAAATATCCATTAATGAAAGCGAAACTCTTAGCAATAGTAAATCATCTCAACTCCATATAAATAATATTTATTTATGGGAAACCGTGTCTGAAGAAATGGTGTAGGTTTTTCTTGTGAAGAGAAGTGTATAATTCTTTATGTAAGAGTAAGCGGTGTGGATGTGGATATGGGAATGGTGTAACCTTTACTCGATCTCTTGATTGTGAAGACGGAAGAGACAGTAACGCCTGGTGTGGGACGAGGATGTCGCGCCTTAAGAGGGTGGGGTGGTGGATGTGTCATCGGTGAGGCTTGACCAGTGCGGGTTCTCTACGGTCCATGGCATTTACCACACGCTCATCTAGAACTAGGAAGTGAAGTTAATTTAAGTTAACTTTTCTTTTACGCATATAAAATGAAACACTTGCATGAACGAATAAATAATTTGTTCGGGTATTTTAAAACCTCAAATATCACCCGCTTAATAGCATGTAATTATTTTTTATTAATTTAAATCCCGTCCGTTATTTTTTTTTACTATTGAGTAAGTAGTTTTATTTTTGTAAAATAATACAATGCTATATAAATAGATAAGATAATTGCCAAAGGAACATAATAATTAGGAATTTCTTCCAAGAGAATATTGAGAAATAAGGTGATGAAAGACTTAGTGAAGATGAATAGTGAGAGAGAGAGAGAGATAAAGGGAGAGATTTAATGATTGATAGACTTTATTTAAGGCGCTATTAAGGCCAGTTGGGCCTTCTTTACCATCCAAACTTATAAACATTAATACAGTAAATAATCGATATTATTTAAATTATACCTAAATAAGACTTAAGTATACTTATCTTTAATACAAACCATGTTTACTTACTCATTCATCCGTCCGGTTCATTCGGTTCAGAGAGAGAGAGAAAATATTTTCTTGACAACCATCCAAAGTTCATATCTATTAGATACGTAATGACTTCAGGAAAAGGTAAAAGCTCAATACCAATTAATATATTATCTACTCCCTCTTATTAATGTTCACAAATAAGTGAAATCCCTGACGGAACAAGGAAAGAATTCAGCTCTGTTTTCTACCAATCAACAATAAAAAACACAAATAACGATCTTGCCATAAAAACCTCTAACGAGATGTTTATCGTGGTTCTTAGTAGCTCGTGCTTTAGCAAAGTACATGGTTCCGCCGTAATGAATACATTCTCTGTACCGGAAAGCGAAACAATTGCATAATTGGTAAGTACCCACCTCTGCGATCCGCCATAGTGGTTACCTCTGGTGTGTAATCAAGCCTTGACCACTAACTACGATGTGCTATAAGCTCCGTCCGATCTTTGCCTCAGACAGGATGTATTTATTTGAGAACTGAATTGGCAATTGATATGATGTTGAAGATAAATGGCAAATTTGTAAGGATTTGATGTATTTGTTCAATTCTTTATAAATAATTAAAATATTTTTGCAGGCTTTATTAATTAGCATTGACATACAGGATTGATGTCTTCAGTTGAAAGCTGAATTTACCACTAGGAAAACGCTAAAGTCCCGCCGCGTTGATGGATGAGCTTTTTAATTATAAAATGTTAATATTAATTTAAAATAATAAAAACATATTAACACGGCCCATACAAAGCAATCATTAGGTCTGTTGGATCTTTGATTGTTTGTAACAAGGCTGTGAGTAAGGTATAAATTCTCCTGTGAAGTTTTCATACAAGGCTGTGAGAAAGATCTAAAATCTATATTTTCGTGCTATTTGGGCGGATTCTGACCAAACGGGTGGGGCTACAACGTTCATATTTCACATGGACATTAAGGTAAGGGTGATGTATTGACTTTTGAAAGAAAAAGTTGAAAAAGTTAGCCAGAATCAATAGAAATAAAGGTTTTAATATTTAACACCTCAAAAAACTCAAATTAAAACCTTTATTTCTATAGATTCTGGCTAACTTTTTCAACTTTTTTCTTTCAAACGTCAATACATCACCGTTACCTTAATGTGCATGTGAAATATGAACGTTGTAGCCCCACCCGTTTGGTCAGAATCGGTCCAAATGTCACGAAAATATCGCACTAAAAATCGAAAAAAATCGTAAAAGTACGATATTCATGAGAAATATTTCTTCGATTGTACCCAAAAACGTGGCAAGTCTAAGTTCAGAGAAAACGAAGGTCGTGTCAAATTTTCATCAAGATCGCATATGCCGTTTGCCCGGTAGAGAGCGAACAAACAGACGGAAAAACAAAAAAAAAAACAAACAAACAAACAAACAAACAAACAAAAAAAAAAAAAAACACCCGAGCTAAATTTTTGGGGGGGTCGGTGAAATTGAAGTCTTCGCTTCGCTCATCCAATTAACAATGTTGAAAATAGGTTTAATTTTTTTAAATTTTGTTCAATTCTATGAAAATAATTCAAATATTACTGCAGGCATTATTAATTAGCAATGACCTACACAACACGATGTCTTTTTGAGAACTGAATCTACCATTACCAATATTGAAAAAAGGTTCAAAATTGATTTATTAATTTATTTTTTTCTAGCGAATGCAAATATTAATGTGGGTTTGATGATTTTTTAGATGGCTTCTATTACTACAGATTTGATGTCTTTATTAATTTAACTGAATTGGATATTACTATTAGCAATGAATATAAGGTTTTTAAGCATAGGCCCGCTTTAAGGACATAGTTATTGATTCATAGCAGTTGTCGTAAAAGTTGGGCAAACTTTTACGACAGCTGCTATGAATCAATAACTATTAGCAATGTTGAAGATAATAAATGGAAAATTGTAAGGATTTGATCTAGTTAATTTCTTTTTAATTGATAGAAATAAATGCGAAACAATTATTGTATATTGGTAAGGACCTACCACTTGCAAACCTAGATTTGCTATAGTGGTTAACTCTTGGTGTTTATAAAGAATTGAACTTAATACATCAAGTTCGTACAAATTTTCCATAATCTTCAACATTGTCAATAATTAATTCTGTTCCCAATTAAAGACATCCTGTCTGGTCTAACCGAATCCCAGCTCATGGTCAGATCTACGGTAAGTTCAATAGGTCTAACTAGTCATAGCCCAGCACATCTAGTTAGTAGTCAAGGCTTTATTTAATGAAACCATCAAAGCGGGCATGATGCATTGGTTTGGTCTGGATTACCCCAGACATGATGTCTTAAATTTGAATCTGAGTTGGTTAACAATGTTAGAGATAAATGAAAAATTGTAAAGATTTTTTATTTTTTTATTTATTTTTTATTTCGTTAAAATCGTTCTAAAGAATTAACATGGTAAATTAGGGTATGAGTTCAGCTATTTCTATTTTGTATGATGTCTTATTATTTGGAAACTGGATTGGCAATTAACTATTTTTTAAGGTTAATTTAAAAATAGTTCCATTTATTTTGTTCCAAAATTATTCCTGATTAAAAGAAGATAAAAAAGCGGGCATGATGCTTCGTTAATTATCATAGCTTCGATTAATACAGACGGGATTAGGCTATATATACATTACAATGTTAAAGATAATGGAAAATTGTAAGGGTTTGATTCATTAGGTTTTCATTGGATTGATTAATCCAGTTTCTTTAAAAAAATATATATAAATGCTTTATTTTAACCCAAAATAGGTTGTCTTAAATTGCAAACTAAATTCTCCATTAACAGACAGATGAAAAATTCCAACGACATGATGTATTAAATTGCCCATTACAATGTTAAAGATAAATAGAACATTGAAAATCCTTATGTATTTTGGCTTGAACGCGTTCCCATAAAAGTGCGATGTATATTAGAGGAACTTTATACGTGTTCCCCTCATATCCATTAGCAGAGTAGAGTGCACATCGATTGTAACCGATGTATCGATACTTACTAATCGCTTCAACTCTAGTTCTGAGTTGTATCGGAACAGGAAGGAAGTAGCGAGCCCAGCTCTTACTTATGTTAATCCTAATGGATTGCTCAGCTTGTGCAATCAAGAATACTTGTTTTTATGCAAACACGAATGTTAAATCACAATTAGTTCCGTAGATGAATGGAAACTAAGTTGGCTTAGGACGAGACAGGCGAGCTCTTTATATACCAATTGCTTCAAGTTTCTCAGCCAATTTCCGTCATGTTTGTGATACACTTAAGTCATTAATCAGAGCACTTTTCCATAAAATGATATTTTTTTAATATTGAAAAAAGAAATATGTCTGCATTTCAATAGATCAGGACTTTTCTTTGAATTAATTTTAGAAAATTAATAAAAGATGAATTTAATTTTAATGTATTCAGATTCTGACAGAAAGTAAAAAAAAAAAAATCTGTAATTTTTTACTGATTTGCGATATATTGTAAATTTGCAAGGGTTTTAAATTTATCCAATATTATTACACAAAGTTTACATTACATGTAAATGATTTATGACTGAGGAATAGGAACATAACTGATTTTATGTTTGGCGCGTTCCTATTCCTAAGGCCATAAATCATTATATGGGAATACAATTTTGTGTATGCCCTTATTCAGCTGATTCTCAACATTTTAACGTTATCAGTCAGAAAATTCCAGTTTCTAAAAACAAAGTTAAATTTATTTTTATTTATTTTTGAGAATAAATTTATTGATAGTTGCTATGATAGTTAGTGCTATGATAGTTCATATTTAATTCAACTTTATAATAATGAAAAGTATCATAATACATGTGACTGAAATTGTCGAAGAAATCTGAAAGCTGGTATAATGAGCAAGCCTGATACTTCTCGTGTCTTGAAGATTTAAATTAGTTTTTGTTGGTTCGGGTTTTTGCTGCCTACCATAGAAGGGATTAAAGCCTCTTATAAACTCACCATAGCTAATTTAGACTGTTATTAATTCCGTTCGTTTAGATAATTGACTCGTTATATCGACCAGACTGGTTGGAAAAGCAGTTTTGGGCGTGTTTCCTGTCAGTTGATGATGCATTTAGAATGTTTTAATTATAGAAAATAGTTGTGTTTACGAAAAAGACGAGTTTGAGAGAATTGTAGAAGAACCTCGAATCCCAAATTATTATACGTTGTAATTATACGTTATTGTTTTGTGAATGTTCCGACCATGATACAGATGGCATATTTGACAAAAAATATTTTAAATTAAATTCATATTTCTTGTGATTTAACTTTTTAAATGATCAAAACGTTTGAATGAGTTTAATTTCAGCAAAATAATGTAAATTAACCCGTTTAAAATTTAAAACGTGTAAATAAGGATTTCCTGACAAATTGTGTTTGTTTCTGTTTTTTATGCGTTATGGTTACTTGAACTGAGATACAAAGAATATGAATAAAGTTCGACTCCATCATTCAATTCAATGAAAAATTAATTGAATTTTATTGCATTTAATTTTATTCAATTATTAAGAGTCGATTTTTGGGCCTTGTTTGAAGTTCTACTTTTTCCTTAGGAATCTTAGAAACTTAATCTTAGATATCATCTTCATCATCTCATGTTTCCGTCTCTTCCTACAAACAAGTTTTCATAAATCTAGGTGCCCGTTAGGGCGCCGCAGCCAAGCCGCGGTGCGCTAAACACTCAAGCACCTTATACACCAAGCAGAGTTGGGGTGATTTCGAGGTGTTTACCCAGCGTCATGTAACGTGATGTGAACTTGAAAACTATCACAATCGAGGGATTTAGGTACCTGACAACACATGCCAAATTTTATTGGGTACGATTATTCCTTCTTGGTGAAAAAATGGCTTGAAACATGCTCAAAAATCACTTTTAAGGATGTTAGCTACTGCCTACTACTGCCTACTACTGCCTACTACTGCTAACATCTAATACGTCGGCCCGCGATTCTGACCAGACGGGTGGGACTACAATGTTCATATTTTACATGGACATTAAGGTTATAGAAATATAGTCTCTTTTGAAAAAAAAAGTTGAAAAAGTTTGTAGGAAGGCTTCCAATAAAGGTTTTAAAATAAGCCTTAAACACTTGGCATACAATCAACAAGTAACCATAGTTACTTGAACACTTGTTGACGGTATAAGCAGAGTTAGGCGGGAAAGTGCGATACGTAAACAAATAGCGGACATTTAAAATTTTTCTTCTTTGTGTGGAACTAGAAAAGGTGTCATTATACTCTCATAAAACAAATCAGAAACCGTCCCTGGCCTAGGCCCAGATGTGGAAAATTATTTATAATGCAAAATGTAGGTCTAAAGTTCCATTTGGCTATAGGACTAGTAAAATTCATACTTACATTACATGTTTGACAAGCCTAGCCAACCCTATGCCAGCACAACATTGTTCGGATATGAACTTGCTCAACTGTTTGTTTACATAATTGCAACAATCAAATCATTTCATACAACTTGTCTTTCGATTGGCCCGCGTTTATGAAGGCACTGCCATCTAGAATAAATATAGAACTTTTTCGAGCTCTTTGCTATACGCAAATCTTTTTAAAGTGTTTGGATTTCGTGATACTCTTTCAACCATAGACATCCTATATAATTGGCTAGACCAGCAGTCGGTGGTCCACTTCCGGTACAATTAGAAGCCATCTTAAAATGACAGTTTACATGTTAATCAAATGGGAGCGATTTGTGGCCAAATAGTTCTCAAGATTGCCGCCAGGTTGACAGGTAAGCATACTAGCCTTTAACACCAAATGATTACTAAATTCCCTTATGCAATCACTTCGTATTGTTTCTTTTGTTTAATACCATGCTGCACAAGCTAAAACCATATCAAACAATCCAGTAAAATACTTTATTGCATTAAAAAAGCATAAATTAAAACACCAAATCGCCATCTTGAAATGGGCCGGTTGAGTCTTCAATTTGCTACGCTCGCGCCTGTGCGGAGGTATAGGAGACTGCTAATCTAGCCAGCTATAGGGGTTTAATTAATATCAATGCTTTCAACTCACAACCCATGACGTTTTCCACGATACCGTTCAAGAATACCAATTCCTTCGAAAACGAAAACGACTTCGTTTTCAAATTGCGTTTTCAACTCATCTCCCACGAACTCAAGAATTGGGGTCCAGTCCTTATACCGTCGTTATACCATGGTTATACCACCTATACCCAGGATGTACATGAATCTGGGTCTAGATATTTTACATCCTATATTGTTACTGCTAATACCATAGAATTTAAATCAACTTTGATAAAAATATTATATTTTAGCAATAATTTTGTAATGGAACTTGAAAAAGTAATGAGATCACACACATAACAAAAACTTGTAGAAATACAGCCAAACCTTACACACTCAAAAGGAATGAGATCTAAAAAAGGGCCAAGCTCATCTACCCTTCCACATAAACGTACAGTGTCCCATAACAGCATCCTCGAAAAGCTTGGCAAAATAGAATTTGCATGTTATTACGTTTAAATTAATTAGAAAAAAAAACTTGGATAAACTATTACGGTAAATTAATAATCGCAAATTCTATTTTGCCAAGCTTTTCGAGGATGCTGTTATGGGACACTGTACGTTTATGTGGAAGGGTAGATGAGCTTGGCCCTTTTTTAGATCTCATTCCTTTTGAGTGTGTAAGGTTTGGCTGTATTTCTACAAGTTTTTGTTATGTGTGTGTTCATTATACATCTATTTATTCAATAAAATCTACGAAGCTGTCTGCGTCAACGACGAGTAAGTATCTTGTCAGTATGCAGTCAACGAGATCGAGTAAAGGTCATTGCAGTCTAACCTGACCTTGTTTGTGCTTTTATTAACAGTGTGGTCTTGAGGGTTAATAGGGTAATTGTCAGGCTACCTTGCAATGTCGTACATGTCCGTTACATGACCATGGTGCACTTGTATTAACCGTCACATATGTACTCACATATTATCAACTTTTATTAATTAATTTAATTAATGTGTAATATTTTATTAATGTTAACTTTATTGAATCCATTTTGATTAATTTATTTTCACTTTTAGTATGGTTCAAAATGTTGGTGTATCAAAGATAGTTTTTCTTGTTTGTAGATTGATTTTGTCATATATATATATTTTTAATTGTTTAATTAATGTAAACATTTGTGTTCAATTATGTTATACTACTTTAATTAACCTCCCTTCGTAAATGAGTTATTATTTCATGTGATGGACGCTATAAGTAAGTGGCCAATTACTTAAAGGCTGACATTGTTGACCTATGGGGAAAGTGATGCCTGTCCACAAGACAAATTTGACATATCTGGACATTTTAATAGGTATTATCAAAGGGAAAACATAAGTTTACTTTCTCAATTCTTAACGAAGCAACAATTTCACATTTTTCAAAAAACTGTTAATTTTTAACGTGCGAATTTGTTACTCATCACTTGTTCTTCACTGAATTGTTTGTTTGTTTGTTTGATTGATTGATTGATTGATTGAAGGGACAAGGGACTGTGTGTCGCATTCCATGAGTAATTAATTTAATTAATTGTCCATCATTCTTATCAATCACAATGACTTAATGTGACAGTAAACTAATATACATGTAAATGATTATATTGTTTTTCAATTGAGAAAACTACAAAAAAAATGATTTCGTTTGATGAACCGAACCGAAAATATTGAAATAGTTAAGCAAATAAATTAATTATAGATGTCTTAGGTCCAGAATTTCAATGTCTAGTTAAAATTATCTGCCAGTTAGTCCTCTCAGTAAATATTTACAAGGCTTCTGATGGTGGTTGCCATAGTGAAAACAAGTTATGTGTCAGTTAAATTTACTTGCCACTTTAACTGGACATTGAAATACCGGGCCTTAATCGAACCTTCATTTTTTGATTCCACACATCTTTCTACAAACCACGCGAACACTTTCTGAAAACAAGTGGTGAAGAAGAAACGAAATAAGAAAAAAATAAGAGATGGCCATTTCTCTTAATTCTTTAAGACTAGTTTATATAACCTACATCAAAGGTTACATGTTTATAATTTGAAATGTTAATCTACAGTACGTGAAAACCTATTACGTTATAATATATACACACTCGAATTCTCATTCATTCTAGCAGTTTAGGGCGTCCATTTTCTTGCCCAACAACACGTAAGAAATTCTTTCTCCAAACCGGAAACAGTTTTAAGATTATTTGCATATTATTTCACAATTTATTTATTTGCTTAACGTCTATTCTAATTCGTGGGTGATCTTCGGTCCGTGATCTTTCTCAATCAGATAAGTTATTGTAGGTTATGTTTGTTTGTTTGGTTGGCTCGACTGACAATCGGAATGAAAGTGATGGGTATTGTATTTGGTAATCCACTCGTCAGAGACGCCGACAAAGAACATCATTAATTCTTCGTTTTTGTTTGTTAAGTCAGCCTTAAGAGGATTCGCTGGGGCTCGCGCTGTTTCATTCGTTTATATTTATTCATATTTCACGAGAATGTTATTATTATTTATTAAACCAATCTTTTGGATAAAGTACCCTCATCCCGTAAATAATACGTCGATGTCGAGTTAAGAACTTGTAAAATATTCGTAATTTCTTCAATCTTTACGAACATTAGGAACTACTCCAGCTGTTAACATGATGTAAAAGCAAATTTTTTAAATCGTAAGAGCCAACGTCATGGATTATTTTTTTTTAAATTTCTGAGCAAATGTTTTTAATTCTATAACTTGCACAATTCTTAGCAACCGATTTTAGATATTTATTTTAAAACGGTTCTTCATTAGCATTCTTGCAAAATATGAAAAATACTCTCATATTTAATAACATTAATGTACATATATGGACTACCATAATGTAAATAATATCTTCAATTTTTTTAGCAATGTGCTATTGTTAGATTCTAACTTGCTGTAGACAACTCACATTAGTATATTTGAATGAGAGTATATTTGTGTAAAATGTATGGACTACAATAATGTCTATTTAATATCTTCATATATTTTTCTTGTAAATTGTGAGTAATAATTGAATCCAGAAACATCCTGTTAAAATACATTTAGTACAAGGGCTAGGTTGGATGGAAGAAAAGGCCCAGCTTATATTAATTTTTAATTTTAATTTTTATATTTTTATTATTAATCCCGCCTTGAACAACAAAGACGATTATTTTATCTATCTATTTATACGGTTCAGCTGTAATCCCTGAAACCTGAATGCGTGCACTTTCCCGCACAAGCCTCAGCGATTCCTCTTAATGTTATGAATGATAATTCGGTTGAACGTGAAATGTGTAATTGTGAAGTCATGGAAAGAGATCTCTCATTCACTAAAACTTGATTGATAGTCTGTTGACCTGACACTTACCTAATACATCACACATTAAGGTGTGCGTCTAGTTTCTTTCTTGTAGTGGATCTTCATTGAGTATTACGAAGTTCTCAAACAACTAGCACAAGCTTGAGAATGTGCGAGATCACGCAGAGATTGCAGAGTTTCGTTCAAAATTAAGTAACAATCAGTGATGTATCCAGGAATTCATAAAGGGGGGGGGGAAACCAATGAATTTATAGATGTACCGATTCCCCCTGGAAAAATTTTCTCCTTCAAGGTCATTTTGGTGAAAATTTGTGCGTTATAAAGCATTACAATGACCAACTTTGTATCTATGAAAATGTACTACTAAAATCACAAAAATTGCGATGAAACAGTTATTCTATATTCTCAATTGAAACGAAAAGTGCACTTTCACATTTTTGGGGCAAAAGGGAAGGGGGGGGGGGTTGTCCTTTGGATCCGCCATGCTGGTAACAATAACAGATAAAGACAATATTTTCTATTTTTTTGTCGAAACATGATTTAGTAAACAAGTAGAAATAAAACACTTAGATGATGGGAAAGAAAATGATTTTTTACGGTAACATTTGTATAAACGTTCTTAGTTTTCTTTCTTTAAATTTAAAAATTTTGATTAATACAATCAACTTTTGAAAAGGAAAACCCGATTTAAAAAAGGGGCTTTTTTTTATTTTCATGTGAACTTGCACAAAGGGCAAGCATGCCCCTCTTGAGGGGTTAAACTTGGTAGTTTGGAGTTTGGGGAATTTCAATTTTCAATTTACAATCCATTTGCATCCATTTACCGAAAGGAAGAGGCGGCAAACCATTGAATTCCTATATTACTAAATATTCTACGTATACCTAAATGTTTAAAATGAGTAAATATAGTTAAATATTAAATATTATCCGTCCTTTTTAGGGCTTAAACGCCCCCAAAAGTTTTTAAAAAAAGAATGCCTGTTTTTTATACCCCTACTTTTTTCCAAAAGTTGTACTTTTTAAAACCTTTTAACTACCTACTTTTTTATAATATTTAAATAGTGATTATTTTTTTCTTAAATACACTTCAAATTTATATTGAATATGTAAAATAAGAAATTCCGTTTTTCCCCCAAATTTTTTTCGCCATCTGATAATTATGTTATTTTTTTAATTTAGCAAATGGCCCGGGACAAAGTTTTATGGGCTTTTCGAGCTTCTCCCAATTTATATGAAAAAATATGGTATTATATGTTTCCAAAAACCCCTATTGGGTTTTAAACCCCTAGTATGTATTTGGGATCTTTAAAACTAAAAAAAACTGGGGCTGAAGAAAAAACCTTTGGACAAAAAACTCTCCAGTCGTCTTACAGTCATAAGGGAAATTTTTTTTTTCAGTCAAAAAAAGGGGATATGGCAGAAAGTAGGGGGTAACTGGGAGCTCGAGATAGCCAAAATAGCCTGGTAGATTTGGGTTTTAAACCCCCTCCCCCCAACCTGAAAATTTGTTTTGGGGAAAAGGCGGGGAATTTAAAAAAAAATAATGTCTTTTAAAAATTTTTTTTCTTTTAAAAACCATAAATTTTTCTTTTTATCCCCTCGTCGTGACTCAAAGGCCCCCTCACACGGGCAAAACCCCGAGCCAAAACCGCACGAGCAAAAATAAAACGAGCCGCTTCCTACAAGAAATAATGTTCTCAACTAAGTTTCTTTTTCATATTTGTTAGCCAAACCTAGGGTCGGCCCCAAACTAAACCCCATTAGGTAAATTGGGGCATGCCCAAAATTTAATTTTCCCCAAAAAGAAAGTTTTCCCGTTGGAGCATCCTTTAGGGAAAGAAACTATGAAAATCTATTCAATTATTTTGGGTTGGGGATAAAAAGATAACGTACACTTCGTTTACTGGAAGGAAATGCACTAGATAAGCCTACACAATGCAACGAATTATGTACAGATATAAATCAAATAATTAGAATTTCGAAATCCCCTTCATCCAGTGGAGTAGGGAAATGGGTTTTTCCCCTGCCCCCCCCCCCCCCCCCCCGGTGGCAGGGGGCCAAAAAAATAACGTGAGTAAATATAAATCCCAGAAAATTTCCGTTAAGGGAAAAATGGACACCACCCTTTTACAATTCGGGCAGTCAAACCTTTTTGAAAAGGGGAATATGTTTGCCTGTATGCTTTTTTCAACATAAAAAAAAAAATTGGGCTGAAATTTACTAAATTGGCCCACTTTACGTTCATTTTCTTTGTTTTTAGATCGCAAATAGTTTCTGTCAAAAACCCTAGTTTGAGTCCGAGTTTCAAATTTTGGGCATGACGAAAAAAACAGGGGTTGGTGGGCCCGACCCCCCGCTGGCGCCCACAAAAATGTAATTTTCCCCCCCCAACTTTTAAAAAAAAACCGATACGGGGCCGTATTAAACCCTCAAGTTACATGAATTTTTTTATACATTTGAACAAAAAAAGCAGGTAAAAAAAAAAACATTCTGTTTATCCTTTTTTGAAGGGCAATTTTCAACAAAAAAACGCAGGGGCAATTTAGAGGTGGGGTTTTGGTTTTTTTTCGTTAGACGAGACCCAAACCCCCAGACCCGGGAAAAAACAGACAAGGGCAGAAAAATGTTTAAAATTTAATTAATTTAAAAAAAAATAATAAAATAAAATTTTTTTTAGAGTTGCCACTCAGGTTTTTATAAAAGGAATTTTAGTGGGGGGTTTAAATCCCAAAACGGGCCAAGGGCCCAACCCCCCCAGGCCCGACCCCCAATCGACGAGGTTGGGGCCCCCATAACCAAAAAACCTATTTTTAATAGGAAAAAAATAAACAATCAGTGGTTTTGGGGCAGTGCGAACACCCCCGAAATTTAACGCCAGAAAACCCAAAGGCCCCTTTTAGAACAAAAATTGGGAAAAAAATTTAAATTTTAATTTTTTTTAATCATTTTTTTTATTAGGGGGCGTTTTTTTCCCTTTTAAAGTACATCAAACAATTAAAAGGGGTATTCCTTTTTAGCTTTTTCAAATTAAGTTTATAATAGTACAAGATAATTTTGGGTGTCCCTTTTTTAGAAACAAAAAAAAATGTAATAAACTGTAAAAAGATCGTTTTAAAAAAAAAGTGATTTAAGGGGTTTTGGGAAAAGACTAACAGGAAAAAGGGCAGAAATAAAATAAAAAAATGCAAATAGGGGGAAATTTGCTCCCCAAAATGATACAAAAAAACAAGTATTCGTAGAAAAAATTAACTTGCAACCAGCCACCATCAATCAATGCCGCTCTCCTCTCAACAAACCACCAGTGCAGCAGCAGCAACAACAACAACAACAACTCAGTTGGTGCTCAATTGTTTCGCCAACTGATTCTATCAGCTCAGCTCACGGCTCTCGACCACGACCTATCGATAAATTAATAACGATGTCAAAATGTGCGAGTCTTGTCGTGACAAGACGAGAAGTCTTACGCAAGGATGTCAGATCTTCCCCTGTGTACTCACTGACAGCGTTGCCTGATCTACCGCAAGAATTATGGATTAAGTTCCAAAGTATACTGTGAATGTACAATAATCCAAAAATGTACCATCATTAAATGAATGTAACGCAATTTTAAAAAAGTACAATCATAATTTACGACTTCTGACGAATTTTTATTGATTTTATTAATGAGAAAATGTTACTTTAAAGCAAATTTAACATGTAAAATAACGTACACATTTCTTGAGGTATTTGGAATTGTTGATGTTACAATTGTGTATGTCTTAGCCAGTCTAGAAATTAAATAGGACATCACATCAGTTTTTCGACAATGCTGCCTTCATAAGTGGGCGAAACGCGGTACGCAGTCCCGAAAACGATATATTGCAAAAAAATTGTTGCTAAAAAACTATAAAAATTATACATATTATTTAAACATTAATTTATATTATTAAATTATAATTTTTTAAGGGGCTTTTGGAATAGACATTTGAATAGTCAATCACTGAATAAAATTGTTTGTAAAAGAAGTATGCCATAGTTGCATTTTGGGTAAATATCTTTAGGTGGTACATTTGGCATCACTGTCCAAGGGGCAAGGGGGAAGTGAGATCGTCTTTCCAGTTTCCAGCCAGGCCGGGCCAAGGGCGGAACAGCCTCACTACGAGTTCAGACGCTAGCAAGTCGTGTGAATGCTAAAAAACAAACGGTCTATTGAAGAATTGTTAAGAAATAATCCTCGTTGTGTAACGTGTAATAAAACAGTGGTCGGACTCGGAGAAGATTGAACAGAGATAATCAACGAATAATCTATTGGGTAATATTTTATAGAGGTAATGATTAAATCAAACATTGAAGTAATGTGAGGTTTGGAGATGTTATTGATGCTGTACGTCTAGATTAATGCGTTCTTTATTTGAGATGATGGTGCTATGTTTGACGTCTCTATAACGTCGAGCTTTGGATCAATGCATTGAGAGAAAAATTTATAATGTATGTACTATCATCATAAATAGAGGTTAAATACATCCTCTGTTTTCTTCCAATACTTTCCATAGTCATGCATTCATTCATTCGTTCGTTCATTCATTCATTCATTTCGTTCGTTCATTCATTCATTCGTTCATTCATTCATTCATTTTTCAATACTTTTTCCTCGATATATTTGGCCTTGAATTCATGTGGGCTCGGGATAGAATTGGCTCAGGGCATTTCTATATACCAAAAAAAGGTAATGCCCATCTCGCAAACAGCTAGTGACCACAATATAATATAATGTACCACATTTCTCACCGAAACTAGAGGCGAGCTCTGGCAGTCATCGGGGAACCTCCCCTTCCCTTCGACGACTACCCCGATACGAACGATGAAAAGACGCCTGCGACGTGAAATCCTCCACCCCCCTCCCCTTGCCTATCCTTGTATAGGATAAATTGGCACATAATGACCTTACCTAGTTTTCGCGCCCATAAATCCAGTAAACTAAACTAAATTATAAGACGTTTAAAAGATAAGTAAGAAATGGTAGAATCATAACACATTTCTCACACTCATTTCTCACATAATAATTAGGCCTGCTTAACTGACTAAACGCCAAATTATCAAACTATTCTTCAGTTTGCACAATCTTGGGCCTAGTTAGTTTAAAGCAAGATAATTAAGATCAGCTGTTAGTCTGATCACTTCCTAGAGAAAGGAAGAAAAACTTTAACTTCTAATTACCCAATAATGAAGTTCGTTGCCTAGAGCCAGTAAGTTTTAACGATAATTATAAGTATGTGTCCATTATTACTGTAGACATATTTTTGGTAATTATTTCTAAACCGGACACAGCGGTTTTTTGTTTATCAATTTAACTACTATCTTTTTCGGTAATTTAAACAATTCATTATTGTGGTTCTATATTAAATACCTTATTGCATACCTTATTTGAAGGTCTGATCGCCTGAAAAATTATGCAGAAATGTAGGTAGGTAAAATGCCGTAAAAAGAGAAAAACTATGGATTTGGACGTTGACCACCAAACGCTGACCACATGGGTGTGATTACTACAATTAAAGAAAAACACAATTACTTAATGTTGTTTAAACAGACAAAGTAATTTCAAATCGTAAAAAAATATGTTATTTTATATTCTTAGCAAGGTAAATAAAAATAATAATAAAACAAAAATCAAGTTTAGAAATGAAAAGACGCAAAGCAGAAAAAAATAAATTTGAAAGGAAATATATTTACTTGTTTTATGTTTTGTATTTGGCGTGCGTAGGCTACTTTCTTGATACGAACATGTTCTCTCCTATTGACGGCGGTATAATGTTGCAACTGATTTCTATAGACAGGCAATAAATAAAGTGTTGATGCAATTAACCGGCGATCACGCATCCCTAACACGAGAAGAAGAAGATGCGAGAGAAGTAATTTCTCTATTATGACAACAATCACGAGCGTGGCCAGTTTCTAAACTAGTCTCATCATGTGTGTGAGTGTGGGAACGATTAGGACACTCCTAGTTGCCGATATTGGAAGGACTGCTTGGGCTATAATGGCGAGATCCTCCTATTCAATAACAAAGGGGAGGTGAGATTCACAGAGAGAATTGATTGATATTACCGTTACTTCAAGAGTAAATACATAAATTTTCTAAGATTATAGAAATTAACTTTTTGAAGGGTTTGTAATACCCAGCACTCACGTTTTAGGTCAATTCTAGTAGATCATTGTATTTTTTTAAAGGTAGCAGAATGAAAGAGGACTAAATAAAAGATCCGAATATTATTTGCACTGTATTGGACGGGATATAACCTCAAAATCAACAATTGGGCCTATATTCTATTTTTCTCATGTATTAAAATTAAAATTTTGAACTTGATTGTAGAGATTGTAAACATACTATCAGTCAACCAAGTTCTGACCTACTAGTGCTCTGGAATAATATTTTAAATAAGGAAGTTGCAAATGAAGAAGATGACTTAGAGAACATGGAATGAAAAAAATACCTTTACTTATAATTGGGTAATTTATATAATATATCCAAGATAATGAGTTTTGCAACCAGCAAATATTACGTGAATGTAAGAGATCAAAATGTGTCCCGAAAGTTAATACATTATGAATATATTGTCATTATGGATATGTATCTATCAATTGTCGAAAATGAATTAAATAAAATTGAGTTTGAAACTCTTTGGTAAAACCTCAAACTTGATGCTGTTCACAAATGACGAAGTCTTCCGACCATCAATCTTCTCTCTCTCTCTCTCTCTCTCTCTCTCTCTCTCTCTCTCTCTCTCTCTCTCTCCTGTTCCCACGCCCCCCCCCCCCTCCTCCCACGTTGTTATTGTTGCGAATAGCAAGAAGATCCTCTTCCCAGGGAGAAAGTGGTTCTATAGCTGTGTCTTAGGACGGGTAACCAAGACTCCGCCCACTATTATGTCAAGAGTTACAGATCACCTCTACGCGTGACCTTTAGATGACAAGTTGTAAATATAGAATACTCACTCGCCCATACTAAATTATTGATGGGTGGACGTAACCATGAAATTACATTCGAAGTATAATGTTTAATTAACATGCTACATACTTGAGAGTGTGTTAATATTTTATTAAGTTTTCTAGAACTGTGCATTAATCTCCATTTTAAAGTGTTAAGAATAATAATAATTCATTTATTTTTTACAGCTGGCCAAATACATTGGATGACCACAAGGGTCCTACGTACTAATCAGTACAAAGTACATATTACATGATACAATTACAAATATGACAAGTTAATTTAATTTAAATTAATGATTATGAACATTGTTGTAAAGATCATTATTCAAAACGATGATGGTAATAAATACTAAATAAAACTAGACTATCTACAATGTTTATGTAAACAATTAAGGTATACCATAAATAATTAATTATGTTTACAAATGTTGTTATATTATATTTTATGACATATTTATAAAGTTTTATTGTATTTTAATGTTTCATGAAAATTGCAAGAATTCTTATTATAAATAATTTCATCAATTGACAAAAAATTAACTTCAACGATGAAAATGAACTTGTTATAGACCAAACAATATTTTTCAAAATTAAATATCCATAAAATAAATTCCTCACTGTAAATAGGTCCTAGTAAAATGTTAACTTTGTAGATAAAATAATGTGAGAAGAAGATTTAAATTAGTATTATTATTTATTTTGATGTCTATCACATTTATATCCTTGCCAATTGAAACACTATTAATTTGTGCTGTAATATATTGCATTGTCACTAATGATGTATTTTCTTCCTTCTAGGTAAGTCGATCTCGTGTGGACGAGGTAAAGAAATATGCAACACCACAGTGAGTGAGTACGCAAGACAACAAAATATAATATGCTGCCATAAAGCTCATAAATTACATATTTCGACTACCCTACTAATTATTATGTTAAACACGGGTACTAGAGTTCCCACTTACCGTTTATATTATTATTCTACTTTGTATTAATCATTTTATTAACTGAATAGGATAGACGTTTAATAAATAAAATAATGTATCAAACTGAAAAACTTCATTTACCCGATTTAAATTAAAACTTCATGTCCATAATCATGGACTCTATGACTGAGAGGGTTCAATTAATTCTAGAATACAAATTAAAAATAAATTACATATTTATGGTATTTTAAATCTGCCAAAATGGTCAACAACACCCAAATAAGTCTACATTTCCTGACCTATTTACGATTAATATTGACGATCTGTTTTGATAGGGGTGTACATTTATCCAATTAGTATAATCCAATTAAATAAGTTTGTATTTAGAGTGTATTCACAAGTAATGATTTAAAGCTGCAGGAATAGTTACTTGCCGAACATCAAATCACTCTACCCCTTCTTAAGGGAAGGATCACCACCAATATTAAAACCACGCGAAATAACCTTATTTTAGTAATATCTCTCAAACCGTAACATAACATTGAAACAAGGGCTACTAGGTCTCACGTAGTTTCGTTAGAACTACACCCTGCATGAAAAATTATTCAAATATTGTAATCAGTAGTGTTTTTAATTAAGGAATACATTAATTTAATTTAAACCTTGATTAAAATCATTACTGGTTACAATATTTGAAAAAGGTTTTATGTCAGATATAGTTCTAACTAAACCTATTATCCACTTTTTCGTTTTTGTGTGGCTTTTTATGAGTTATTATTAAGATAAGGTTATTTCTTCCTTTTAAACTTGTAATACACTGCAAAGCGTAATCGCGCCTTTTAAAGCAGCTCGTTCGCAACATTATGAGTGTAGGAGCACCGTGCGTGCTACCTGCCAGTAGTAATTACTAAATAACCTAGTGACTGAACATTAGTGTAGTGTTCGGCAGCTGCAAAGTATGAAGGTGTTTTCTAATGATAACTTTGAGGTAAAAGCCAAGGCAATGTGGGCTGTTTAGTTTAGATGGGACCACGTGAAGTTAGAATGAACGGTAATAAGAAACATTAAGTTTACATATTTTATAATATCTTAACATTGTACATTTAATCTTGCTTAATTAGATCGCATATATCTAAAGTCTAAACCTTAATAAGTATAAATTGCTAATCTATTCCATCCAAGTTATGTTCCAAAGCTGAATACAGAGTAGCTTGTGATATAAGTTATAGTTGCAATATGCCCTATGCCATCTTATGAAGCCATCTTAGCCTAGATACTAAATATTCTATCGTACATCTTGTTAACTGTGTCTTGCCATTGTAAAGAGCGTAAGCTCATTTCGGTAAATAAAGATAAAGATCAATCTTTAGAAGCCAACTAGTGTATTGACTGTATCTAACATAGTCAATACACTCTTTTTCTTTAGTATTTGTTTTTCATAATTTGGTTCATTTCATTAAATCTTATTATACTAGGGTGCTGAGCCGAGGGCTGAGCACTGCACGACTTTAGTACTCTTCGAATAAATACAATAAAACAAACACATTTTGATTTTGTTTGCCTCCTCCGATGAAACAAACTAAATCCTTATATTTTCTCTTATTTGCCAATTAAAAACTTATGTCACATTTTTTTTGCAAGTACTTTAAATCCATATGAAATGTTCATTTTTGGAATGTCGAAGAAAATTTTCAGTTGTCAGGAAACAAATAGCCAAGAAAATAGTGTGCTCAACACCTTTCGATTAAACTTAAATTGTTTTGTCGGTTCAGGCAGAAAATGTTTAGCTATAAAAATTCACCTAAACTAGAAATGAATATAGATGCCCTAAAAACAAATGAATTAATAATATCCCCTGTTAAAAAATATTGGAAGTGATTATTCTTCATTCAGTACAGCAGCAAAATGATGTACTTTCTCTATTATAAAACGCAGTTTATATTTTGTGTGGGTTTTTAAATATTGGCAGAAGTCATCTCATAACATTTCATGTACAATTTATTAAAATGCCACCCACTATTGCTGGCTTCGCTGGTCACTTTAGTAGTATAGAGCTTTGAATAGATATCGTTTTAAAAAAGAAAGAGTAGGTACTCAAACACAAATCTAAATTACACCACCTACAAAGGTCAGGTCTTGGGGTGACGAGTAAGGTCAAAGGTGCAGGACAACGATTGAAAGTTACGTTCATTTACGAGCATTGTGTAAGGTCATTAGTACATAAAGTAACACCTTTGCTGCCATAAAACTCAAAAGTTAGTTCCATTCTAGTTTGGCGTGTTTTGTTTGGTTAATTAAGGAATTTTATTTCGCTTTACAATCTCTTTATCTCTTAACAAACTCGTTGTTAGAAGTGTACTGGCGTTGGGACAACATTTGCAGACAAAACACTATTGTTTCGTGAGTCAATTGGGTTTATTTTACCATTCAATTTGTAACAAATATGGCTACCGACTAGACCTACTGTTAGGACCGTTTTTTTACGTTGCAAAATTTGTTCAATGCAGAACGTTACGAAAATCAAAGTTAATTGTCAAAACAATTATGAAAACGGTGACTTTGACGTTGTCCTACTTTGTAAATAAGTTTTTTTTAACTGAATAGGATAGACAATAAATAAATAAATAAATAACAAAACCACCATGCCAACTAAGGAGATAACAAAAATAATATTTTGCTGTCTTTCATTGAAAAAATATGTCATCTCCTTCAAGAAATAACATTAACAATTAGTTGGTTCAATTTTAGTTCATGATCCAGGAAGGTGCAGGTCCTTCCTGTCTTCTAAGCCCCTGAACCTTTTTTGTCTTCTAAGCCCCTGTGACTGACGGTTGTACTACACGTTGCGTAGCGGGCCTTAGAAGACAAAAGACTTGTCTTCTTAGGCACTGTCTCCTAACGCCCGCACGATGTTTTGGTTCGGTCCCAAACGTTGCGAATGACGTGGGCTGTACTTTGCAATGTGGGGTTACCATAAATTCGTAATTGGGGGAGGGGCGAGGGGGAAAACAACAACAAAAAATGACTTTCAAACGAAAGTCTGCTTCAACTATATGGATGAAGTGATAACAATATTCGAAAATGTAGCAATTAAGTTATGTCTGCATTGCGATAGCACTGTTTTTAATTTATACAAATTGTGTGTTTTAATTTATGTTATATTTGAGTAGGATTGATTTCATAGTGAGAATTCATTCATAGTGTTGAATGTTGATAGAGAATTGGATTTGGGGAAACTAAAACTTCACTTTATAGTCTTCTTTACTTTAACAGTAACTTTGACTGCGTGGGTATAGAAAGACTCCAAATAAGTTTTACACATAAATTTGTATATCTTTTACGTTGCATACTTAATAAACTGCATAATTAGCAGATATGTGAACTTGGGTCATACCTAATAATATTGTATCGTTTTGCAATTGTGACCCCAGGTTTTGCGTCACTAAATGTACATTACTGAATGTGCCACGGCCTATACAACCGGTTACGTAGCCTACTGATAAGAACCAGGCGAGGGTAGGAACAACCCGGGTCAGTCGTTGCAGGTTCACTACGCGGACAGGTCGCTGTGATAGCCGGCGATGTCCACGAGACGGAGAAGACGAGGACTCAAAACAACAGTGTATAGTTAGGAGTAGTTAAGTAGTTTCAAGTATGTTTCTTACATTTGCAGTGTGATACAGTGATACAGAACGGTGTTACAGTGTGATCTATGATAAAGTATCGGATAAATTGACAATATTCCACTCGCATACAGCCGCCGATTATCTCGCCCATCTTTTTGAAGAAGGTAAGACCTGTCACTTGATTAACTAAGGTTATCAAAGTTTAGTTTGGTGTGCATAGATCTTGCCCTGCACTGAAAACACCTTTCTATGGCTGTTAGTGTGCTAAATATCAGAAGACCAGCACTTCTTCTGGCAGGGCAACTAGCCCCCCCCCCCCCTCTACAGCAGACACAATCGCGTCACCAAGTCAACTTTGACAGCAATGATACGTTACGTCTGTATCCATACAATAACAGTTACAATCATGACATATATTATTTGGTAAAAATATGATATTGTTGTATAGGCTACGATTGTTATTAACTAAAAGATAATCATGAGAGATATAATTTAAATATATGATATTGTTGTATACGATTGTTAGATCTTTATTATTTAATGTATGAAAATAGTCTTGTATAAAGTTAATTTAGGCCCTAAGTAAGTTGTTTTGGTACTCTTTCGGATGGTATGACCCAACTTTACAACACTACGCCAACATGGCGGACAGTACTAACATTTTTCACTAAAATACTCCACCTACAAAACCTTTAACGTTGCTAATTTAAATATAAAACACTTTGAAAGGAAAAGAACTTTCGTTTGAAATAGCGACGATAAAGGTTGAATTGTTTTAATGAAAAAAAAAACAGTGTTTAAAAGTTGGGGCATACCATCCGAAACAGTACCGTTGTTTTTTTAGTGATAATATAATCACGATATTAATACCCCCCCTCATTTAAAATTTTTATATCAATTCTGTATTATTCTGCAATTAATGTTGGCTTTGTTCACGGAAATCAATAATGTGAAGTTATTACACGAGGAAAC
Organism: Sweltsa coloradensis; assembly: GCA_024449915.1. Lineage (NCBI taxonomy): Eukaryota > Metazoa > Arthropoda > Insecta > Plecoptera > Chloroperlidae > Sweltsa > Sweltsa coloradensis. The sequence continues at coordinate 220,861 of JAMZAV010001178.1, forward strand.
GAAAGTGCACTTTATTAGACTTATTATCTCACGTCGAACATATTGACAGTGACAACTCAGCCTAAAGAGACGTAGATCAGCTGTTGATTTGTGTATTATCATTGCTTTGTTCACTTCTTATTTAAATAATATGCATCACCATTAACAGTCGAATATCCTAAAATCATTTTTAAATTTACTGCTTGTCTGCAACCTCGTAACTCAGTATAATCAGAGTCTATAACGAAGTTTCTTCGTTCTTCGAAATTACCAAATTTCAACTGAAGTAGAGTTGCGTCTTAAAGAATTAGTTGATTGATTGATTGATTGATTGGATATTGCTTAACGTCTCATATTTATGCACTTTGGCTATTCGAGACGATGAGTGGTGATAGATGAGGATGAAGTATGAACAGAAGGGAGGAGGGGAAACCCGGTACCGGCACGTAGCCTACTCCTTTCGAAAAGTACCAAGGGGACCAACGGCTTAACGTCCCATCCGACAGGACGGTGTAACTTTGACAGTCATATAGGTTCCTCCACTAACCCGGACTGCCGAGCAGACGTCAAGGAGAACGAAGCCGTTACACTAGCTTTCGAACCCTCCATCTGCTCTAACCAGCGGTATACGTGAGTTTCAGGGTAGAGCGGTCACCCACTCTACCCATGGAAGAATTAGTGATGCTAACTAAATAAGGGTATAACAATAATTGTTTGCGTGTGTTTTTATAGAGATTTTTTGTAATAGGCAACTTGCACTAAAATTTATAATGCGATTTTTAAAATTGGTACACACGATATACCGATATTGTGCTTTTACAATTTGAAAATCGAGACATTCTACCCCCAAAAATAATAAGTTTTGTGGCGTAGACTTTCTTGGCGCGAAAAAACGGCCGGCGCCATGATGGATTGCGTGTGACGTCACGTGATAGTAAACAGTCCGTGCGGTGCAGTCGACTGCACGCGTTCGCCCGTACCGCTCGTAGAGATTGTTGTACAATGGAACCAAAAAGATCTACTGGTGCATATAAGTGGTTCATAGTACCTATGTGTACTAGCACATCCATAAGGAACCCAGAGAAGATATTTATTTGTGTCCCAAGAGACATAAAAAGACGAAAACAGGGGTTTCAAGCAGCGAGACGAGATGACAGGAAGAAACCTCTATCAATGACAACGATGTTATTTTGCTGCCAAGATCATTTTAACGTTAGTTACAATTTATTACTTTATTTGCATATCATGAAAATGCAATCTTAAAATAATAAAGACGTAAGTCGTAGGCTGCATGCGAACAATAAAACAAAAAAAGCACTTTCCGTTCCTAAAACAAACACTCCTGAAATTGAGATGCGAGATTTGCTATTAGTAAAATGATGTGAAAATAATGTTGTTTCTAGAAGTCACTCCTTTAGTGTATTACAACCTACGTGCTTGGCGTTATTTTCATTCTTATTTGTGCCTTTTATTCTTTGATGATGCCGCCGGGCGCCGACTTCTATTCCAAGGACTTTTGTTCCGATCACTCGCCCTCTACCTCTGCCGCAAGATCTTTTTGCACGAACCTCACCCCGGTAAAAATTATTACAACCATTAACGGATCAATAACAATTAACAGTCACTTCGTAATTATACCCTATGACAATCTATGATCCCCTCCTTCCACCCTCACCGTCGACCGATTAAATGTGGCCTTGGCAAGTGACGATGGGCAGCTGCGATACGGTGTCTCAGGTTTCCTCTGTCTCAGCAAGCGTTATCTTTATGAGTGTACGCTCGGACCACTAGCTCTTACAACATTGTTTTTGTTTTTTCATTGATGATGCTGTGCAAATTGCTGCAGGCCTTATTAATATGCAACCACCTTTGATTCAATGATATTGCGATTAACAATTGAAATATCCTGCAACCTTATCTCGATGGGACAATGATTATTTATGATTATGATATGATATTATATATTATATTTGATTAAGCTACCATATTTGAATTACGCATACACATCTTGATCAACTTTTATCGTAGGTCCATATAAACATATAAGTACTAGAAATATAAGAAAAGGTAGCAAAACGTTTTTACTTGTAATCATAATAATAATCATAAAATTTATTATTTTATAGATAATTTTAATTTATAACTCTTAAAGGCCTATTTATAATACAGGAAGGCAATGTATTTTTAAACAATATTATACAAGAATATTATTATAATTATTTAAAAAAATATGCAAATCAATATTCTATTTTCTATGTTCATATGCCAGGGAAAATACAGATCATTGTACCTGACACCGCATACGTCATATTATATGCCAAAACATTGATTGCCTTTTATGAAATTTACCAAAAATTAAACTAAACTATAGTTGAAATAAAATAAAAACAAAAAATAAAGTAAACTATAATTATTTATAAAACATTATTTTTAAAATCGATAACCACTAATCATAGAGTTGTAGTACGATAAACAGAACATGTTTTCTACTCTATGTTCCAAAAGCCTAAAACTATAAAATGTTGATTAGCACCCTGCATTTTGCTACTGTTACCGATACTGCTTTTAATCAAAATTTAAAAAATAGACTTTTTCCAAAAGTTCATAGCCTTTTCAATTAAATTTTGGCAATATGTGGCACTATACCCAATCCTGTATACATCAACATTTTGCGTGACTTCAAAGTCTGGGTGAGCCACACAAAATAATGCACTTGGTTTTAGAGCCAAGTGCATCTGAAGTTGCACTTGTGCCAAGCATTTTTTAGTTATATTGCCATCTTTCGATATATAGTTAAACATTAACCAAGTTGCATAAATATGAGACGTAAAGCAATATCCAATCAAAATATTTTTTACACTAGTTGGGCATTTCACCTTCACAACAAAGTGTTCTGTTATTGCATCAGGAGACGCACCTATTATAACAATGTCTTTTTGTATAAATAAACCTGCTTTTACACATTTAATATTTTCTTTTTTTTTCAACTACCCGGAGGACTTGTTCTTCTAAATCTTTCCCCCTTTTCATTGCAAGTGTTTCAGGTGTTTCAACCATCTATATGCGGTAAATTTGTGATGTTGCCCTTTATAAAACCACCTTCAGTCATTTTACCAATTTAATACGGTTGTGAGGTAGAAACACGGCCTTAGACGTGAATGAGCGCTCAGCCAACACTGAACGCTCACTTGCCTGACCACTGTTTACTATCAGGCTGCGTCACAGAGGCCGCCGGCCAATCAGCGGCGCGTTTCTTGGCGGCAAGACGAAATTCAAATAAATGTGATATTCAGATCACTGTAAAAACCATTCAAATAGGGTTTTTTGAAAAATTTCTTTTGCAAATGCAATTGTTGTACATCACGCTATAAAATTAAGTGCTTGGTTCACACAAAAAAATTGTATGCAAGTTGCCTATTGGTCGGCGTTTATTTTAATTGACGTAACTGTATCGTAATAATGTATATTTTATAAATATTATTGTGTGGGTCGTTCGTTTTGTAGTTAGCGTCTCTGCTTCCAATGCAGAAGGTCCAGGGTTCGATTCCCGCTCTAAACAAATGTTTTTAAACTTCTGATTTGGACCAAGTCTACCAGTTCTTTTGTCAGGAATTAGTAAACGGTGATGAAGAGCCGTCCTAGCAACGAGGAACATTGTAAATTTGAAATTGTTCTCAATCGGCCTTGTTGATTCTGGCGTTGATCCGCGGGTGTTCGCACTGTCCATACCACTGATTGCTATATTTGCTATTATAAAATATCGATCTTTGGTTGGTCATCGCTCACTCGTCGATTGCGTCGGGGCCTACAGGGTTGGCTTGGTCGCTTTGGTGTCCCCCTATGAAAATTTAGATGACTGAGTGGGTAGACTCTAAATACGATTTTTTATTTTTATTGAATTAATTATTTATTTATTTTATTTTTTAAGGAAAGAAACAATAAATAAATAATCAAATAAATAAATATTATTTGACCGGTCAAATTATTACTTGGACAATTGACACAATGTTGCACCAGCTAATTGACCGGCTAGCTAGACGGTTTTTATATTGACCTCTCTCTAAATAAGTAGCTGCGAATGTTTCCATTCACAACCAGATACTGTTAAAACTAATTGAGCTATCACCACCTTATACATTGTGTAAGAAGTCAGCTTCAGAAACAGGTGGTAACAATACTGTTATATCATCATCTTCATCGTGTATTGTGGCAAGACAGATTATTGTTTCGTTGTTCTCATATAAGAAACCATCTGGCTTCACAAGACAATGTATCTGGTTGAATCATTCTTCAAGATTCTCACTGGCCTTCGAACTACTGACTTGTTTTTTTTCTGGTCGACCAGTCAAAACAAATAATATAATCTAGTTTTATTAGGTTTAGATATTAAGTTGCCGATTTCGGCTTAACGGTGCTGTTTGCTTACATTTCGGCTCGCAATAAAATTGTTAAATAGATCAAATAAATTAATAAAATTTGTATTTAGAGTCTACCCACTCAGTAATATAACTGATTTTCAGTGGGGGACAGAAAACCAAAGCGACCAAGCCAACCCTGCAGGCCCCGACGCAATCGACGAGTGAGCGATAACCAATCAACCATAAATATTGTTAATAGGAAATATAGCAATCAGTGGTATGGACAGTGCGAGCACCCGTGAATCAACGCCAGAATCAACAAGGCAGATTCAGAGCAACTTAAAATTTATTATGTTTATGTGCCTCTTTGCTAGGACGGTAAACGGTGACTTTAGAGCCGTCTTAATAACGAGGCACATAATAAATTCTAAGATTGTTCCGAATTAGCCTTGTTGATTCTTCAGACACATTCCGCGGGTGGAATCGTGTGCAGCTTGATTGATCGGTGTTACTACAGAAATATGCCGGTCTCTATAGTTGGTCATTGTTCGCTTGAAGACGGTGTCGGCGCCTAAAGGGTTGGCTAGGTCGGCTTTAAATTTAATGTCCCCTACTGAAAATCAGTTCTGTGACTGAGTGGGTAGGCCTACTCGAAATACGATTTTTATTTATTATTTATTTATAACATGGAAAAATTAATTAGGAAAAGTTATGTACTCTTGGTAGAACGTATCATTCATGAATAAAGATTTAACTATTTAAATCGTCAAGGTTTTAATTCAAATATGCATATTTTAATAAAATAAATGTTGATTAAATAACTTGTACATATAAATCTTGTTATATGTAACAACTGTCATTATAGTTTTTAACTTTTTAGGAAATGTTCTTGTTGTTTATCTATTTTATACCGGAGTATTTTATTCCCCGATAGTAGAGGCGAGCTCTGCCAATCGTCGACGGGGACCTCGCCCCCGTTTTCCTTGACGACCTCCCTGACGACGACGACGACTTTGACACCACGAACGATGACAAAGACAATGACGACCGCGACGTGAGAACCCCCCTTTCCTCCCCCTACCCGTGGCTGGTTCTGACTATCATGGACTTTCTACCTATATCCCAGGCTAGAGTGGCGCATGACCTAACGGTTGACGCACCCTTAAACTTGATGAACCCAAATTAATTATTGGTCTGCAGCCAATAAATTCGTTTTCTGACAAAACCATAACATAACCTTTTTTACTGTCCTTATCCCATTTTTCGATATTTTTAAGCGTTCTTGAGATATTATTAGAGGTGCGTGTATATAGCATTTTCAAGTGTCATTTTATAGCGTTTTGTAGCATCTATTTTTTGGCTTATTTCAAAACCTTGTGTATGAACTTTTTTCAGATTTTTAATTTGAAATTTGGTCATCAAGGTTGAATTAATATCAACTGAATATAGATGTATTTAAACAAATTATACATACTATGGAAAATAAAATAATAGGACTTGAAAACCTTAGTTTTAAGTGAAAATATAGCGCTTTGTAGCATCTATTCACAAAACGCTATTTTCACGTACCTCTAGATATTATTGATATATTATTATATAATCATATTTTAAAAGTGTATCGCTTGGTTTTTTATTGGTGTAGTCTAGCGCCTTGAGTCTTGGCCTCGCCTATGTCTGCGCTTCACGTGTTAGTGTTACATGCGTGGGTGCGTGTGTAACATATTCGCGTAGTGTTAACGAGGTCACTGGCAAAGCAGCAGGAACTTCATGAGCCAAGAGCAACGCGGAGTCGGTAATGTTCGAATAAATCGATACTAATCAAATCGAGTCATGTGAAGTCTGAGACGACGACTTTCACGGTGTTGTGTTGGATGACCTTCACATTTAGATCTGGGGATGACTAGGATGTGAAGAGGAGAAGGTCGATGCAGGGACACCACCACACGCACACTTTAGCAATGTTGCCAACGACTGAACGATTTCGAAATCACAATCATTTTAGCACGAGAACATTGCCAGAACTAGCCAAAATTGCGTTCGTCCTTTCAAACCATGGTACTTAATCGAAATGTTTGACATTAATTTAGCCCATCATTTATTTGAGTATAAACCGTCTACATAGTTTGCTTTTAAAATTTTGGTCATACTAAATATGAAAACATTAAAGAACATCTGCTCGCTACCGGTTATCGTTTATGAAAAACAAACATGTTTGGTTTATTTGGATCAAGGACGCGTTATCCGTTAGGTTGGGTCCCATGCTGGTCAGAGCCAGCTACTGGTAGGGGGAGGAAAAGGGGTTCTCACGTCGCGGTCGTCATCGTCGTCGGGGAGATCGTCAAGGGAAGAGGGAGAGGTCCCTGAGGATGAGAAAAACTTCCAGGGTTGCCAACGGTCGGTAACAAATTAGCGGATACAAGGGTAACAAGTCATCCTGTTACAGCCCTCAGACAGTCACTGTTTCACAATTGTCCAAACTACAAATTACCTAGTTATAGACACCTGAAGAGGGGCATGCATTTCTCCCTGGGCAGATTTCCCAGAAGATTTTTTAAGGAGAACATCATTCTCCAAATTCATAGACATTAAACTTTTGTGTGTATGGATCAAGGGGTGCAGAAAAATTTTTTTAGTTCATCGTTTCAAGTACAAAACAACGAACTGCATACAGAACCAAATATTTCACACTCAAATTCACAATGATTCTTTAAAGTAATTGCTAAGATTTTCCTTCAAGGACGAGTAGACAGAGATTCGTTCTCATTAAACTTTCTTCGCTCGTCGTCGTCACGAACCGTGAAGACAGTTTCAGTTTCATCAGCTAATACGAGAAGATTCGCGCGAAGTTTCCTCACAGTCTGCAACAGTATAATACTTTTATTGCTCGCGCTATACTCGCTGTCAGTTTAGTTACAATAGAATCTGAAAAAGTAAAGAACGTATGCCTACTTTGGTTATTAACACGTAACCAAAAGTTACTAATTTGGTTACATATTTCACTCTCTCTCTGCTTCCAATGCAGAAGTTCCAGGGTTCGATTCCCGCTCAAGTCAGAAGTTTTTTTTACTTCCGATTTGGATTTAAGTCCATAAATTCTTGTCTTAGGAATTTGTAAACGGTGACACGCGCGGTGACATTGGAGCCGTCCTAGCAACGAGGTACCGGTACATAATAAATTCAAAGTTGTTCTGAATCGTCCTGGTTGATTCTGACGTTGATCCGCGGGTGTTTGCACTGTCCATACCACTGATTGCTATATTTCCCATTAAAAAATATAGATCTTTGGTTGGTTATCAACTTAACACTCACTAATCGATTGCGTCGGGGCCTACAGGGTTGGCTGGTCGCTTTGGTTTACTGTCTTCCACCGCATATCGGTTATGTGACTGAGTGGGAAGACTCTAAATACGAATTTATATATTTATAAGGTCGCAAAATAATTAAAAGAAATGTAAAGATTCGTGAAAATAGCGTGTCGTGTATATAGGTGGTACCAAAAATCCTTTTTTTAAACAAACTAACGTTTTTCTAGTCCAAATTTAGTTTACTTAGCCTAATTTTGTACTTATTATTTGCTCATAAACATTGTAGTCCAGTTGATAATTTAAACTTTATTACATAATTTTTAAAATAAAAATATGATAAAACGTCATAAACAAGTTTTTTTAAGATGGGCAAATAATAGATTCTACAAAATGACATTTGGAAATGCTACATGCACGTATCTAGAGAAATGGGTAACAAATTAGTTCAAAAACTTATTTTTTTCTTTTTATTGTTCATTTAATATTATTCGCACTATTACTGCAAGCTTCAGTTACACTGTTTGGAGTCATACATACATTTACGTTATGTGTCTCGATTCCAGTTCATCGAAGCTTTTACTTTGAAACATTGTTTTTATTTTTGGAAGTATAATTTTAATACCAATCGTCGCCAGCGGTTTAGCCGCGGTCGCTTAGCCGGTTCCCACTAGAACACCGAAGTTAAGCAACCTCGGGCGTGGTCGGGGGTAGAGTGTGTGACCTCTCTGCCCTGAAACACACGTATACCGCTGGCTATAGAGCAGACAGGGTTCGAAAGCTTTGTGTGACAGCTTCGTTCTCCTTGACGCCGTCTGCTCGGCAGTCCGGGTTAGTGGAGGAACCTATACGACTGTCAAGGTTACACCGTCCTTTCGGATGGGACGTAAAAAAAGCCATTGGTCCCCTTGGTACTTTTCGAATTACTAGGCTATGTGCCGGTACAGGGTTTCCCCTCCTCCCTTCTAGTTATACTTCATCCTCATCTATCACCACTCATCGTCTCGAATAGCCTAAGTGCATTATTCCTAACCAGTGGCAACAGAGCTAGGACTACAGTGCTGCCACCTCTCGGTTGTGGCGTTCTTAACAGAAACCCACTCTAGCTCATCAAACTTGGCCTAGGCAATGAGGAGTAGGTTGCAATGGTGGCACTACTGACCTAAGAGAAGAAGTTGCAATGTTGGCACTACTGACCCGTTTCGATTTCTCTAAGAGCACGACCACCATTCAATAATACGTGAGCCTATTTTGAAATAAGTGAATTATAAACAATTGAGTTGTTACAGGTTGATTCATATAATGGAACTCAGAACCACTGTACTACGTATTGTTGCATGTTTCACACTATGAGAGGTTGGTATGTTGTTCCGAAGCAAGTAAGCAGATGCTGACGTCACCGGCGGGTGGATTTGCAGCCAATCAGCGGTCCCCGATTTAAAATACTGATCGCTCATTGGCCCGCCGAAACCGCGCGCATCTGCTTACTTGCTTCGGAGCAACTTACCTTTAGGTGATACGTACACAGTATTTTAAATAATCTCTTTAGCAACATAAAAAGTCAAGAAATAGAATTTGAAAGTGCCCTGTTTTTCGTGCAAAAATTATAATAAAACAAACTCTGCTGTAAACAGTGTTAACTTTTGCTTCAAAATGTTGTATTTAAAATTTTAAAAAAATAAATCGGTTTCCATGTTTAGAACCTTGGGGACTAACCAGGGCCAAATAGGACAAAGTAGCCAGCATGTTTTTTTTATAAGGGCATGTGTTTTAGTTTAATTTGTAACATAAAGGGTAAATCAGGGTGCGAATTAACGACTTTGCAGAGGGGGGGATGGCTTAGAATAGCATTTTCGTTGGCAAACCGGGGTCCTGGGCGAAGCCCCAGCCGCCGGAGGCGATTTTTTTGGGGGTATTATTGCCCTTGAGATGGCCTTAGAAGCGATCTGATGAAAATTTTTGGGTCATTGTTGCCCTCGAGATGGCCTTAAAAGTGATCTGAGGAAAAATTTGGGGGGTATTATTGCCCTCAAGATGGTATTAGAAGCGATCTGAGGTATTATTTTGAAAGGAATATGCGTAAATTGACGCATTGTTTATTAACATTACGAGATAAAGTCACTTGATATGTTATGAGATGAGATGGGAATCCAGAGGTGGGGATTTATCCATCCCCGGCAGGGATACCTTTCAGTAAAACAGAGCCAGGGATGAAATTACCAGAGGGGGGGAAATCCCCCCCATCCCCCCCGTCAATTCGCCCCCTGGGGTAAATTATAGATAGGCCTAATGTAATGTTCAGTATGAATCTAATGCGTAGTACGACACACCATTTCCATCCAGAATTTAAAAATGGAGTAGGCCTACGAATAGTGGGTGGGCTGCTTACACCCCCTTCAAAAGACTATTACACCATTGATGAAACACAATCGATTTGATTTGGCACCTCTGAACTCTCGACAACTCTACCATATAATCAATATGACAAATTGCTTTCCGTCTGAATATGATGACCTACATTTTAACAAGATTAGAAAATCAATTTTGAAATTATGACCAATATCACTTGATTCAAGTTACAAAATCTATAAACATTTTGAAATTACAAGTTCAAGGTTCAAGTTCCTTGGGTTGTATTTTATGACTCGCCTATTACATAATACAATAATCATACTTTAGTTCTCCAGCACGAAATTACGCTCGATCGGGGCTTATTTCAAATAACATGTGGTTTAGTTTACAGTTAATATAACAACTGCGGTAGAAGAATTCGACATGCCCCTAATAAGATTATAGAATATTTCAAAATAGCGTTGTAATACTAGAGAATTGAAGTCATAGGGCGATTTTGTAATAGAGTTACTACTTCAGTAATTTATCATCTAGCTAAGTTGTTATCGTATTTTGTTGGCAAATTCTAATGCTAGTAATGAAATAAGATGATGTTGATGATATTTGGCTATAAGATTAAGATGTAAACCTGCAAGTGCCAATTTTTATAAGACCATCGATAAATTTATTGAACATGGCCGTTTATTATATTGCTTGGAGTACGATGTACATAGTAGATTTAAGTTTTATTTGACAGCTGACCAAATTACATTGGATGACCACAGGGTTCCGGCGTACTAATAACAAAGAAAAAAAAATATTACATGATACAAACAAATATGACAAGAAATAAAGGTAATTAATGATTATTAACATTGTTGTAAAGATGATGATGCAAAATGATGATGGAATGCTTTGAAACAGTAGGAACAATTTTGTCGTGTGAGGGGTATGAAAAAGCGTTAAAAATAGGGTGAAAAAAGAAGGAACGGTTTAAAAGACCATGCACAGCACACAATAGTTAAAAATTAATAATACCAAGCAAGTAAAAAAAGAAAATATAGCATTGGACAGAGAAGGTTCAATAGTTTGTAAGTTAACATACAATTCATTGAAGTTATTGCACTTTTTTACTTTTTTTTCTCTACGTGAAGAACAAAATACATGTGGCCAGAGAAATTTACAGAATTATTCCCGTACAACTGTAATTTTGTCGTAATCGTGTGTAATTTGAAAATCATTCTCACAATAGCAATCCATCAAAATATTTTCATCGCATCATCAATTTCCTCTCAATAAATCGTTCAGATCTCATGAAAAAGAAATTCTTTTCACTTTCTGAAGATCAAGGTTTTGCCGCTTCACAGCTGAGTGGTCTCTTCTCGGTGGTCCCGTTACGCTCGCCTGCACGATCACTCCCGAACTCTCCCGTAAACACCCGAAGACGATCTCGCCACTCTTACTTTCCGTCGTAACAATGTCGTCATAACATTGACGTACATCCAGTGTCGAATTCAGGCATAATTCCGGGGGATGAAGACCCCCCCCCTGGGATTTACGTTTGCCCTCCCCCCCTCCCGGGATGAAAAAAAACTATAAGCACCATTAGTAGGTTTTTAGTACAACTGGTACAGTATTTTTTAATATACGCATATATTTAGAAAATGAAAAATGAATTAAATGTATATCAATATTGTAATTCAATGTAGGCCTATTTTCAATGTATACACATGATAATCATTTTATCAAATAACTGTATAAAAGTTGTCACAATTTTTTTGTTTCTAGTGTCGACTGCCCAAAAACTACATTATTATGGTATTGCATTCAGCCCACAACTTTTTTTCTAAAACGCACCAAACGCACTCTAAAAACCGCCCCCCAAACCCCCCGTAGTTGGTCCCTATATAATATCCCCCGGGATATCATGTAGCCCCCCCCCCCCCCCCCCGAGATGAAAAGCGTGAATTCAACACTGCGTACATCTCACGGATTGCCTTCTGCCATCATCCCGTACATTTGGCCTCAGTCTGGGCCCGGGGTGGAAGAATTTGGCTCTGCTGATCGTAAAAGGCGAGACAAGAGGTAAAGTCCATCTCGAAAACATCTGGTAGGGGGTGGCAGGGTCCCACTGAATGATATTTAACATGAGCAGGCTAGATCCCCAGTCTCAAAATTACGTCCGTACAGACGCTAGCGTAGCAAATTGAAGCGTGAATCGGACCTATTCAAGATGGCGATTTGGCGTTTCAATTTATGCTTTATACATTGTGTTTAAGATGCGATTAAGTATTTTTCTAGATTGTTTTGATAATATGGTTTTATCTTGTGCAGCATGTGAATGCACAAACAGAAACAATAAGAAGCTATTGCATAAGGGAGTTTAGTAATCATTTGGTGTTAATCTCTAATATGCCCACCTGTCAACCTGACACCCACATTGAAAAATATTTGGGCTACAAATCGTTACAACCTACTCTAACATACAAACTGACCGATTCAAGATGGCTTCTAATTGTCACGCCAGTGGGCCAATGACTGGGGATCTAGCCTACTATAGATGTTAAATATCATTGGTCCCACCACATTATTTGCCCCTGGTTTATCAAAGCCAAGCCGATGCTTCCCCCACATAGTCTCTTTCTTCCTCTGTATTATCTTCTTCACTGTCTTCTTCCTCGGGTTTTTCCTCTTTTTTCTCCCACCATCTTTCCTGGTTAACCCTTCCCAAGCTGTGTTTCTTCTCTTCACATCCATTGCTATAACCTCTCCCCACCTCAGTCTGGGCCTCCCTCTCTTTCTCTGTTTGTTTCCTGCGTCTTGTTCATACTGCATCTTCGGAATCCTGTCCTTCTGCATCCTCTTCATGTGTCCAAACCACCTCAGCCTTTATTTCCCTAGCTAAACTATCTACTTCCAACAGGCGCATAGAAAGGGGGAGGGGGGAGCATGGGGGGGAATTGACCCCCCCCCCCTCCACTTTTCACGCTGGCAATCCCATCAAAAGCTCTATCTGTTTCACATTTATATATATAATAATATAACACTATATAATATGTTTGACTGTATGCTTTGTAATTACATAAAATGTTAGGTTGAAATTTACTTAAATGGGCCACTTCACGTTCATTTTTTGAGTTTTTAGATCGCAGATAATTGCTGTAAAACATCGTTTACAGAGTTCGAGTGCAGTTTAAACATGACGAAATAACTGTAGTTTGGTGGAATTTTTTCCCCTTCGGCGAAAAGGACCTCCAGCGGCTGGGGCTTTGCCCCACACCTCAGCTGCCGCTCTCAAAACCTGCTGATGGATTTGAAGAATTCGACATGCCCCTAATAAGATTATAGAATATTTCAAAATAGCATTGTAATACTGTAGAATGGAAGTCATAGGGCGATTTTGTAATAGAGTTACTACTTCAGTAATTTATCATCTTATAGCTACGTTGAAACTGCGTATTGTGTTGGCAAATTGTAATGCTAGTAATGAAATAAGATGATGTTGATGATATTTGGCTATAAGATTAAGATGTAAACCTGCAAGTGCAAGTGCCTATTTTTATAAGACCATCGATAAATTTATTGAACATGGCCGTTTATTATATTGCTTGGAGTACGATGTACATAGTAGATTTAAGTTTTATTTGACAGCTGGCCAAATTACATTGGATGACCACAGGGTTCCGGCGTACTAATAACAAAGAAAAAAAAATATTACATGATACAAACAAATATGACAAGAAATAAAGGTAATTTAATGATTATTAACATTGTTGTAAAGATGATGATGCAAAATGATGATGGAATGCTTTAAAACAGTAGGAACAATTTTGTCGTGTGAGGGGTATGAAATAGCGTTAAAAATAGGGTCAAAAAAGAAGGAACGGCTCAAAAGACCATGCGCAGCACACAACAGTTAAAAATTAATAATACCAAGCAAGTAAAAATAGAAAATATAGCATTGGACAGAGAAGGTTCAATAGTTTGTAAGTTAACATACAATTCATTGAAGTTATTGCACTTTTTTACTTTTTTTTTCTCTACGTGAAGAACAAAATACTTGTGTCCAGAGAAATTTACAGAGTAATTCCCGTACAACTGTAATTTTGTCGTAATCGTGTGCAATTTGAAAATCATTCTCACAATAGCAATCCATCAAAATATTTCCATCGCATCATCAATTTCCTCTCAATAAATCGTTCAGATCTCATGAAAAAGAAATTCTTTTCACTTTCTGAAGATCAAGGTTTTGCCGCTTCACAGCTGAGTGGCTCTCTTCTCGGTGGTCCCGTTACGCTCGTCTGCACGAACACTGCCGAACTCTCCCGTAAACACCCGAAGACATCTCGCTACTCTTGCTTTCCGTCGTAACAATGTCGTCATAACATTGACGTACATCCAGTGTCGAATTCAGGCATGATCTCTGGGGGATGAAGACCCCCCCCCCTGGGATTTACGTTTGCCCTCCCCCCTCCCGGGATGAAAAAAAAACTATAAGCACCATTAGTAGGTTTTTAGTACAACTGGTACAGTATTTTTTAATATACGCATATATTTAGAAAATGAAAAATGAATTAAACGTGTATCAATATTGTAATTCAATGTAGGCCTATTTTCAATGTATACACATGATAATCATTTTATCAAATAACTGTATAAAAGTTGTCACAATTTTTTTTGTTTCTAGTGTCGACTGCCCAAAAACTACATTATTATTTATAGCATTCAGCCCACAACTTTTTTTCTAAAACGCACCAAACGCACTCTAAAAACCGCCCCTCAAACCCCCCGTAGTTGGTCCCTTTATAATATCCCCCGGATATCATGTAGCCCCCCCCCCCCCCCCTCCCGAGATGAAAAGCGTGAATTCAACACTGCGTACATCTCACGGATTGCCTTCTGCCATCATCCCGTACATTTGGCCTTAGACTGGGCCCGGGGGGGGGGGGGAAGAATTTGCTCCGCTGATCGTGAATGGCGAGACAAGAGGAAAAGTCCATCTCGAAAACATCTGGTAGGGGGTGGCAGGTCCCACTGAATGATATTTAACATGAGCAGGCTAGATCCTCAGTCTACAATAAACCGTACAGACGCTAGCGTAGCAAATTGAAGCGTGAATCGACCTATTCATGATGGCGATTTGGCGTTTCAATTTATGCTTTATACATTGTGTTTAAGATGCGATTAAGTATTTTTCTAGATTGTTTTTGATAATATGGTTTTAGCTTGTGCAGCATGTGAATGCACAAACAGAAACATAAGAAAGCTATTGCATAAGGAGTTTAGTAATCATTTGGTGTTAATCTCTGATATGCCCACCTGTCAACCTTCGACACCCCCTTGAAAATATTTGGGCTACAAATCGTTACAACCTACTCTAACATACAAACTACCGATTCAAGATGGCTTCTAATTGTCACGCCAGTGGACCAATGACTGGGGATCTAGCCTACTATAGATGTTAAATATCATTGGTCCCACCACATTTTTGCCCCTGGTTTATCAAGCCAAGCCGATGCTTCCCCACATAGTCTCTTTCTTCCTCTGAATTGTCTACTTCACTTTCTTCTTCCTCAGGGACCCCCACCAGTGCTTGACATATTTTTTCTTTCTCCCCACCATCTTTCCTGGTTACCCCTCTCCCAAGCTGTGTTTCTTCTCTTCACATACATTGCTATAACCTCTCCCCACCTCAGTCTGGGCCTCTCTTTCTCTGTTTGTTTCCAGCGTCTTGTTCATAACTGCAACTTCGAAATCATGTCCTCCTGCATCCTCTTCATGTGTCCAAACCACCTCAGCCTTTATTTCCTAGCAACTATCTACTCCCAACAGGCGCACATAAAGGGGGGGGGGTGGAGAATGGGGGGAATTGACCCCCCCTCCACTTTTCACGCTGGCACTCCCATCAAAAGCTCTATCTGTTTCACATTTATATATAAAATAATATAACACTATATAATATGTTTGACTGTATGCTTTGTAATTACATAAAATGTTAGGTTGAAATTTACTAAAACGGTCCACTTCACGTTCATATTTTGAGTTTTTAGATCGCTGATAATTGCTGTAAAACATCGTTTACAGAGTTCGAGTGCAGTTTAAACATGACGAAATAACTGTAGTTTGGTGAAAATTGCCTCCAGCGGCTGGGGCTTTGCCCCACACCCCAGCTGCCGCTCTCAAAACCTGCTGATGGATTTGCTCCCCCCCCCCCCCCCCAACTTTCAAAACGTTCCTACACGCCTGACTTCCCAATATCGTAACAATTTCAAAAACACATTGTTAACTTTATTTTGATATCCGATTTATTACATTCACATTCTTTATCTTAACGATCTTGTACGTTGTCCATGACACAACCACTCAACTCATTCATCAAATCCATTTTAACGCTAATCAGAAAATAATCTTTCAAAAGTGGTTTGCTTTGATAAATGATGCCGACTTTGCGTTAGGCCTAATTACCTAGCAACAAACATAAACATGGTTTGGATTGCGTATGATGTAAAACCGAACGGTTTATTATCGCAAATAGAGCAACGCAACGAGATTGAAATTATATCGAGGAAAAGGAAATCATAATTAATCACATTTATCTTAATTGGCTGTCGGCCAGTTAAGGCTGTATTTATCTTTGATGAGTGGCGGCATGATACAATAATTGTGTTGTAATGCATTTTAAATTATCTTACTTGAATGAATGTTGGTCACTAATTTCAAGCATTTTCGAATATTTATTATATTTTGGGCGATTGCAAGAACCCAAGACAGTTGGATGACCTCGGGCAAACCTGACTTTCACTTCATTCATTATATTGCTTATGGTTTTTTTGTTGTAACTGGCTGCATGTAACTATGCCATAAAGATCCACTTTGTAGTAATAATTAGTAGTATTAGTAATATCTTAATCTTTAGTTTATGTAAGATACATTTATTTGAAATGGAGACATGTTTTCTGACAGGTATGTGTGCATGCGTATCGTTTTAAATATCCTCCTAAAATATCAAATCTTTTATGTAAAAATTACAGATCAAAATGTAATGTAGAATTAAAATGAAATTCATTTAATTTGACGATGAAGTGATTTTTAAGTTGTCATTAATTGACATAGTATAAAAGTGTGACACTCCTGTGAGGCTGTGACACCCCCAGACTTAAAAGTCTATATTTAGCTGCAGAGACCAATCGTGTTACCAACCTTTTAAAACAACAATAAACCCACTTCTGGTGCCGGATTCTATAAAAATTTTACTCCTGGGTTAACTCTTTACCACTAACCCTTTAAACACTGTACCCCGTGCTAGCCCGAATCAACCACCAGCCAGCAAGATGTAACAATGTTTGTTAGTTGTTTTCTGTGTCCTTGGCTCGTTGATCTTGTAGTTAGCGTCTCTGCTTCCAATGCGTAAAGTCCAGGGTTCGATTCCCACTTTAGGTAAAAGATTTTTCACTTCTGACAAGGACATACGTTCAGCAGTTCAGTAGGAATGTGAACGGTGACTTTGGAGCCGTCCTAGCATAGTAAATTCTAAGGTTGTTCCGAACAGCCTTGTTGGTTCTGGCGCTGTCCGCGGTTGGAATCGTGTCCAGCTTGATTGATCGGTGTTTCCTGTTTAAATATGCCGGTCTCTATTAGGTCATTGTTCGCGCGTCGATGGTGTCGGCGTCTACAGGGTTGGCTTGGTCTGCTTTAACTTTAATGTTCCCCATCGAAAATCAGTTTATGTGGCTGAGTATAGGTAGACCACTGATATTTAACATCTATAGGCTAGATCCCCAATCTCAAATACGTCCGTACAGACGCGAGCGTAGCAAATTGAAGCGTCAATCTGACCTATTCAAGATGGCGATTTGGCGTTTCAATTTATGCTTTACATTATGTTTTAGATGCGATTAAGTATTTTTCTGGATTGTTTGATATGGTTTTAGCTTGTGCAGCATGGGAATGCACAAACAGAAACAATAAGAAGTTATTGCATAAGGGAATTTAGTAATCATTTGGTGTTAGTGGCTAATATGTTCACCTGTCAACCTGACGAAAGCCACATTGAAAAATATTTGGGCTTCAAATCGCTACAACCTAATTTAACATTCAAACTGACCTCTTCAAGATGGCTTCTAATTGTCACGCCAGTGGACCAATGATTTTGAAGTAGACTCTAAATACGAATTTATTTATTTATTTAAGCCCAGCAGGATTTATTTGTACAGGAAAACGCTTTTTACCTCTTCTTAATCTTTAACTCCGCTTAACCCAGGATACAACAGTTACAGGAATTCGTCCCCTAGGCAGCTGGTATGGAGTCAGCCACAGATATCATTAAGACGTAAGTATATGTCCAAGGTGTAGTTAGTAAGTTAATGCATTCCTCTGCTCCATATCAGAACGTGACTTCAGCCTTGTCCTTGGATCTTGATGGTCGCTGAGATGGATTGCGTAAAGTTGGGTGTTGTCCGCTAGCTACACCACTGTACCCGTGCCGGTCTGCCGGCGTAACGACTATTATATACTAGCTCCAACGAAAGAATATGCAGATGCTTTGTAGTGGTGGGGGTATAATGAATGCGCGGTAAATGGAATTTCGCCTTTGTGTATGAAGGAGAAATATCTTTTACCAACGCAAGCAAATATTATCTGTGCTAGATCACAGAGTTCCTCCGTGTGCAAGATCCACGCTGAGCTAGCGTGAATATGACAATTTTATTTTTTTTTTTTATTATTTATTTTTCTGTTCAACATTACATTTACATGGAGATGTTACAGAAAGGGGACAAGAAACGAGCCGCAGCGACCTTGTCTTGTCGATCTTGTCCCCAGGCCTTAATTCTAATTTATTTCTAATGAGTGATGATGATCGATGAGAACATTAATTAATGAATAAGTGAATGAAATAATGTATTTACATTTTTGCACAGATGAGATGCGTCCATAACTATTATTATGAATTATATTGAATTAAATTACAAACATAACAGGCGACATAGTCCAGTCCATATTCGAATGACTGTCCCCTGTGTACATAGCGGTTCGTCATAAGATGAGTGAGTGTGTGAAATTAATATGGTACAATTAGGAGACAAAGATGACAGATGATTTTGTGAGATTGTTTATGTTGTTATGTTGGGAAAACAATTTCGAGCTATCTGCATTCTTTCGTTGGGACCACTATACTCTGCTGTAGGCGAGTCGTGGCGTTGAAAAGTGTAGCATTAGGACTAGGGATGCTCTAAGACCAGTAGTGTATACAGGAATTCATATAGGTGCGGGGGGGGGGGGGGGTAAATAAAGTAGTTTCATAGATTTACCGAATGCTGGTCGGGCTTTCAATATAATGTCCCCGACCTAAAGTCAGTCTGTGACTGAGTGGGTACTTCGAAAATACATTTTTAAACGTTAAGTATAACATTGAAACCATGATTGGGATAAAGTGATGTTACTCTTGGTAGAACTGTATCATGCATGAATAAAATATTGAACTATTTAAATCGGAAAGGTTTATAATACAAAATATTGCATGTCATTAAATAAATGTAGAATAAAAATTTGAACATTTGTTAGTTTATCTTGTTATAATTTATATAACACCTGTCATTAGTTTTTAATTTGATAAGTGTACTTTCAGGTTTATCTAGTATATAGGGAGTACTTTCACTCCCCGAAAGTAGGAGGCGAGTTCTGGAATCGTCTATACGGGGACCTCGCCACGTTTCCTTGACGACCTCCTGACGACGACGACGACTTTGACAACCACGAACGATGACAAAGACAATGACGACCGCCCCCGCCGTGAGAAACCCCCTCCTCCCCTTACCCGGCTGTTACTGACTATCATGGACTTTATACCTATATCCCAGGCTAGAGTGGCGCAGACCTAACGGTTGACGCACCCTTAAAATTGATTGAACCCAATTAATTATTGGTCTGCAGCCAAAAATTCGTTTTCTGACAAAAACCATAACATAATTTTACTGTCTTTATTCCATTTTCGATATTTTTAAGCGTTCTGAGATAGTCATTGATATATTATTATATAATCATATTTAAAAGTGTATCGCTTGGTTTTTATTAGGTGTAGTCACCCCTTGAGTCTTGGCCTCGCCTATGTCTGCGCTTCACGTGGCGTTTACAGGCGTGGTTGCGTGTGTAACATATTCGCGTAGTGTTAACGAGGTCAATGGCAAGCAGCAGGAACTTCAAGCAAGAGCCAACGCGGAGACAGTAATGTTCGAATTAATCGATACTAATTCAATCGATCGAGTCATTGGAAGTCTGAGAAGGACGACTTTCACGGTGATGTGTTTTGATGACCGTCACATTTAGATCTGGGGATGACTAGGATGTGAAGAGGAGAAGGTCGATGCAGGGACACCACCACACGCACACTTAGCAATGTTGCCAACGACTGAACGATTTCGAAATCACAATCATTTTAGCACGAGAACATTGCCAATCTAGCCAAAATTGCGTTCGTCCTTTTCAAACCACCTACGTCTACATTTTTTGCTACTCAAAAAGGTGGTCATAGGCATGGAAATATTTGACCAAAGTAGGCCTAGATTAATTTCCATGGAACTTTGGTCAAACTATTCTCCCACCAGAGCGCAGAACGATCGGGGTTTGGTCACCGCCATGTGTAGGTTCAACCGGAACCACAATGTAAAGAGTCCTGTGACCAAACCCCGATCATGCGATCCTGGCGGAGAATCCGGGCGAACCAGCTTGGCAATGCCCTATTGGAAGGATGTTGTTGTTGTTGTTGTTGTTGGTTTCGTCAGCGCTGGTGGCGCGGCGGTGAGTCGGGATGGTACTTAATCGAAATGTTTGACATTAATTTAGCCCATCATTTATTTGAGTATAAACCGTCTTTTAGTAGTACCTTCATACATAGTTTGCTTTTAAAATTTTGGTCATACTAAATATGAAAACATTAAAGAACATCTGCTCGCTACACGGTATCGTTATAAAAAAACCCAAATGTTTGGTGATTTGATCAAGGACGCGATCCGTTAGGTTGGGTTCCCATTAACTGGTCAGAGCCAGCTACTGGTTAGGGGGAGGAAAAAGGGGTCGCAACGTCGCACGGTAGTATTCGTCGTCGGGGAGATCGTCAAGGGAAGAGGGAGAGGTCCCTGACGGATGAGACAAAAACTTTCAGGGTCGTCAACCGGCCCCCCCCCGGTAAAAATAGCGGATACAAGGACTAGTCATCTGTAACAGCCCTCAGGACGTCACTGTTTCACAATTGTCCAAACACAATATTACATAGTTATAGACACCTGAAAAGAGGCATGCGTTGCACCCTAGGCAGATTACCAGAAGATTTTTAATGAGAAAACACCATCTCCAAATTCAAAGACATTACAATTTAGTGTACATGGATCAAGGAATTCAGCTAAAAATGTAGTAGTGATGTTGCAACGTTACAAAACAACGAACTGCAACAGAAACCCAAATATTTCACACTCAAATGCACAATAATTCTTTAAAGTAATTGTACGATCTTTCCTTCAAGGACGACAGACAGAGATTCATTCTCATTAAACTTCTTCGCTCGTCGTCGTCACAAACCGTGAAGAAAGTTTCCGTTCATCAGCTAATACGAGAAGAATTCGCGCGAAGTTTCTCACAGTCTGCAACAGTTTAAACTTGCGCTATATTCGCTGCTGTCAGTTTAGGTTAACAATAGAATCGGGATACGAGTAGTTGATTGGATTAATTGATTGATGGATATTGCCTTAACGTATCATACTAATGCACTTGGCTATTTTGAGACGGTGAGTAGTGATAGTATGAGGGTGAAATATGAAACAGAAGGAGAAGGGGAAACCCGGTACCGGACGAAGCCTACTCCTTTCGAAAAACTACCAGGGGGACCAACGGCTTAACGTCCTCGAAAGGACGGTATAACCTCACAGTCATATAGGTCCTCCCTAACCCAGACTGCCGAGCAGTCGTTCGAGAGAACGAAGCGTACTGCTAGCTCTCGAACAGTTAAAGAATAAAATGGCGGCAACTTTGCAAAGTTACTAATTTGGTTACATATTTCATGATCAAAGTCTATTATTCTATAAGGTGACGAAATAATAAAAAGAAATTGTGAAAATTGCGTGTTGTGTATAGCATGGTACAAAAAAAGCCTTTTTAAAAACATAAACCAACGTTTTTCAAGTCCAACTTTATTTAACGTAATGTTATATTTATTATTTGCTCATAAACATTGTAGTCCAGTTGATAATTTAAACTTTATTACATAATTTTAAAATAAAAAATATCGATAAAACGTCATAAACAAGTTGTTTTTAAGATGGGCAAAAAAATAGATTATTTATTATTTATAGATCTTCAACAATGACATTTGGAAATGTACATGCACTTATATAGAGAAATGGGTAACAAATTAGTCAAAAAACTCTTTTTTCTTTTTTTTAGTATTGTCATTTCATATTATTCGCACTATTACTGCAAGCTTCAGTTACTACTGTTGGAGTCATACATACATTTACGTTATGTGTCTCGATTCCAGTTCATCGAAGCTTTTACTTTGAAACATTGTTTTTATTTTTGGAAGTATAATTTTAATACCAATCGTCGCCAGCGGTTTAGCCGCGGTCGCTTAGCCGGTTCCCACTAGAACACCGAAGTTAAGCAACCTCGGGCGTGGTCGGGGGTAGAGTGTGTGACCTCTCTGCCCTGAGACACATGTATACCGCTGGCTAGAGTAGACGGAGGGGCTCGAGAGCTAGTGTAACGGCTTCGTTCTCCTTGACGTCTGCTCGGCAGTCCGGGTTAGTGGAGGAACCTATATTTTTAATTTTTTTATTACAACAACTTTTGTATTTACAATGTACATATATCAAGTTCACATATCAAGTTAACAGAAATTAAAATTAGGTTTAAGGGAAAGGAGAAAAACACAAAATAAGAACTTAAAACTATCAAAACAAATAAAAACTTAAGGTACATCTATCACACGAGTAGTGTGTATGGCACCTAGGAAGGCCACGCCCCCCATTGTTATTTTAATTATGCATTTTTAATTAACCCAATAATATCCTTATTTAATTTTTTTTTATTATGAATTTTTATTTTTTAATATTTAAATTTTAATTATGATTTTTAATTTCAAGATGGCGGATGCTACACTAGAGTGTGGCCCACTTTAACCTACTAAACCTAACATGATGGTGTCACGCAAACCTGTTGAGACTGTTCGTGCAAGGTTAGGGGTGGTACACTAGAGTGTGGCCTCTTGAACCTAACTTTTTCAAGATGGCGGACTACTACACTAGAGGGTGACCACTTAAACTAACCTAACTTAACCTAACATGATGACGTCATCAAAACCTGTCAAGACTGTCAAGCTTGGTTGCAAACATGTCAAGACTTGTCAAGACAGGATGAGTGACGCCACCATCACAGACTTCGTCATGACATGCATCGAGTGTTGTGAAGATGAAGAGGGAATCATGGAATCCTAGGGGCATAAATTTAAAAAAGTCAAGGGGACCTATTCATGTGATAACAAATCTTATTTATAAATATATCACATTAGTACATGAAACCACATTGTTACAGTACATATCAAGCAGTCGCATACATCAACTCCACTTCGCTGTAGATGAATTCACTACCAAGTCATACACAATTCTTTTATATCCACAGTGATGTTCTTCTTCTCTTTAACTATACGTTCACTAGGGTCTTCAACAAACCATGAAGGGGACTAACATATGAAGAACATGTCAATTTTGCCATTAAGACAAGCATTATATGTGTTTTTAATGCTTTGGAAAATTAAAGTACCACGTGTTTATATCGCGATAGCTCAGTTCAAGATCATGTAATAAATGTGAAACACTTTTAGAATATATACAAGATTCACCCCCCCCCCGGCACGACACTTCTCCAAGGTATACGCCATCATTTGAAGATTGAGTCCCAGCACAATAGTACCGTGAGATATACACAAACAGGTATAGGGCAATCTCTGTTTTGGTACATTGTCTGACATCTTACCCATACTAAAGACGTAACTCATCGAGTGTCCATTCACGAGTAGTTGACTCACTCAGAAGATTGAGCTGAGTCCTTTTCCTTTTTGCACATTGGATTTGTACATATGGTTTGAAGCACTCTGCATATTGAATCAGACACCAGCATTAGTACAACAGCCCATTAAAAGAAAACACTTACAAAGACAAGTTCGTACTTTTTGAGATGGTCACGTTAGCAAGGAGTAGATCAGCAAAAGTGTAGTTAAGTCCGATTGAAAATCAGGTGATGGCAGATGAGACACTGACTGGGATGCGACTGTCCACGACCAAGCTCAGACGCTGACTGACTGGCTCTAGACTCCTCGCGCTCTGAAAGGAGCCCCCTAGTGGCAGCTACGCGAAGCGTCGTGAAGCTTCCGGCCCCTTCTCTATCAGCATGTCGAAATTGCAAGTCCATGACGTCATACAGACATGTCCAGACGTTGCAAGCATAAAGACCTGACCAACATGATGCTTACAAAATATTGAAGGATATTAAAGTAAGAACAATAATAAAATTAAATAAAACAATAGAGACAATTTCAAATACAATCCAACCAATTTATTATTTAGTAAACTAGTCTAAGCCTTCCAACGACGTGGGACAACAATGTTGGTTATTACAAATTACGTTTTGGTTTTAAACATTACCAAATATTTCACAAAAACTTTCTTTGTAAATTATGTCATTATTGAGATGGTGTATTTCTATTAATACATAAAATTCTGAAGAGAAAATCCTCTTGCTTATGAGTTAAAAAACACACAACACACCACACACTTGAGAGGTAAAACTTGTAGTTCCCATATTATTGTAAGCATGTAGGAAGCACTGACGATCAAGAAAGTTGCGATGTTCTCTGCACATAGGGTGGGTAGTCCGTAACTACAAAAAATTCACCGCGTCCTAAATGTCAATAAGATGGCTACCAATGGGATCCGGGTTTTTCTCTGAGAGTCTGTGATGGACAAATAATTTACAGCTGGGCGGTGACATTTCTAGGTAATGTGTCGGCAGCAAAAATCCTGCAAGTAATGGGCGTGTAGGGATCACTCAGAAGACTTCTTCAAGCTTCAACGCGTGTACATATTTTCTCCAAAATTATTCCACAAAAGTCTTCGGTAAGCGACTCACAGTATGAAGGGACAGCGTGGACTCCAGCGCTTAGTCCTCCCTAGGTATGTTGTAGGTAACAACTGCACAGTCCACATTGCAATGGACACATGAAAACTGTATCTTCCTATCGGACAATAGTAGAATCCAGTGGCAGCAAAGATCTCAGGTTTTACATTGTATCTACATTTGGAAATGTTCAAATGTTTTCAGTTAGCCGAATATGTCTTCATATTAGTAAAACGTCCGCATTCTCGAAGCACCATGCAGTAAGTTTAAACAAGTTCTGTAATGCACATTTCATTCTGTGATTCTTTATGATGTGCAGTAGGAATGGTAAATACTCCAGTGTTTTAGGACTCGGGACACCCCAATTCATGCAAATCAAACACATGCGCCAAGGAATTTGTCCAGATGTAGGAGCTTTTCTTTTCCGTTATGGCATAAGAGTGTTGTAGGGTATGGTTGGCCCAAGCAGAATATTCTTCAATTGCATATTTGTAGCACACTAGGACCATTTGATAATGATGAGTATTCTCTGCCCACTGAATTACTGTCTTGATGCACTCTCAATAAAACTTTCATTCATATGGTGGTTGAATATCCAGTGTTGAACTTTTAAGTTGATGATAAGAATAGCCAATTCCTGATGATAAATCCATCACTTGTCGTGAAGCTGGAAAATCAAGCTGTGGACTCATGCATGGATGCTCAAGGAAGGATGAGTAAATCTTTAACGCGCCTGGTAATACATTAGTTGTTTTAGTCCAAATGACGGACGATGCTGGTCATCTCAAGCAGGTTATCAATTCGCATTAAAAGATTGCAAATCCACCGCTTCAGTAAGAGTAGTCTTGAATTAACCTCTACACGTAGATTCCATTGCGCTGAAGACACCAATGATCGGCACTAGCAGAAAGTAGCGTAAGATCAAATGCCATGAGACAATAGCCTTGAGGGTAATCTTCTTGGTAATATCATTACCTTCATCTTGAAAATGATTGGGCTGAATTACAGAGTATGATATGCAGACATGAAATGATAGTATCAAATTTGGCTGTATGGTTTTGACGGAAAAGTGTTGTCCATCTGCGTAGAGTGCAATATGATTGCAATCAAATGTTGAAAATTAACGGGGTTCTTCTTAAAATCTCGTTCAATGCGAATTCCAATACAAACCAATAAGACACGCTTTGGTAATTGACCCATAAAATATTATCAGGGTTTTACTTTGCACAACTGACGGTATCAGTCATGGTTTTCACTGTCTATCGTGTAAGAGGGTATTGGCAATTTGACTTTTTAGTGTGAGATTATGTGAACAGAGCACCGATGAATTTACACGGGACTCTGCGTACAATACTGTGCATTTATTAATCTTTGATTTCACCAGAGTGACTATCTTTTGACATAAGATAAAATGAATCTTTAGTCTGTGAGTTTATTCGCATATCAAACGCATCAAGACAAAACCGGTCTTGATTAAATAGGTCATGGTTGTATATTTCAATTAGTTGGTACAGTAGCACTAGCTTTAGTGAAATCATGCGTTCTTCATTCCTATTATCAGCAAAGTCATCCATTTTACCAGCAGTATCTTGTAAAAGAGCGCGAAGTAACTGTGAAGATTTTGCGGTGCATCAAATTCAATAGGGCATCTCCATGAAAGCCCTATAGGGCATAGCTTGATGAGCTGAAATAAAGTTTTCCACCCAAAAATACATTATGACAAAAAAGTGAATGTAGCCAATTGTGACAGCGGCCCACATCAGCCGCAGCGGCAATCTGTTCCATATCCTTGGTAATTTGCATGACAAGAAGGTAGAGTCTGTGCCAGATTCAATGTCAGTCTTACCTGACCGCTGACAACAAAATCAATTGGAGCAGTGTCATTTAATGCTGAATATAGTCTTCATGTAAACCATTCACCTCGTTCAATGCTTGTTATGTGTGACTGAAGAGCAAACAGATCCAAGTTCGATTTCACTGAATCACAGGAATGTGGTGTCAAAAAGACATTGATTACGAAACATATTCTTGCACTAGCAGCAACTAGGTTTCCTCGTAAGCTTCTTTGAGTCTTTCCACGGCGAGTGCCAGCAGCCGAATGAACTGCGATGACGATGTTTCACTTTTTAAGACCTGATCCACCCATACGCTCAGTTTTTCAGTAGCCTCCGTTTCAAAAAGTTACCCCTGCTTCTTTGAGTCGTGCTTAAGAGGGGATCCTTGGGTTTTATTTTGTGCCACATCTTCAAGAAGTTGCGCGCTGTGTTAATGCTTGATGTCCTAGATCTCTTGAAAACCGCTTTTCAATAATGGTAAGCAGCTCGAAAGAGACCGCTAGGAAACTGCCTCTATGCCGTGACCCTTCTGAAACTTGAGCCTTTATAAACACTACTCCGCTTCCAGCTTGATCAGAATAATACTTTATCGTAAATGATCAGTTCAATTTTGCCTCATTTTTGAAAATTATTCTATTTCTTTACACGGAGCGACGACGAAAGTGTAGTATCACCGAGAAGTCCCGGACTGAAATGGCATCGGAGTCCTGTGTCGATCCTTAAATCTTATTTCAATGTACTGAATTCACGTTTGAGACTGAAAGTAGTGCAAACGCAAAAATCATTTGATATATCTTTCAAAATGTGCTTTGATGTGAGTATTTACATGCGTAACAGGGTGCTACAGTATCACTACAATTGTGTTCAAGATATCGTCCTAGTAAACAAATATATCGAGTGGTGCGCCATCTCCAAAGTCATAGCATGTCTCGCAATAGCTCAATACCTGCATAATATAGGTTCATATCAGTTGACGGTGCAAGCTCGGGACTAAAATGTAAACTTGAAATGCTTTACCCATTTCCACTCAGTACCAAGTATGTACCGTTAGTTGCAGCGCATTTTAAATTCACCGATAACTAAGGGTGGCAATAGCGTCGTTAACTGC
Source organism: Sweltsa coloradensis (assembly GCA_024449915.1). Taxonomy (NCBI): domain Eukaryota; kingdom Metazoa; phylum Arthropoda; class Insecta; order Plecoptera; family Chloroperlidae; genus Sweltsa; species Sweltsa coloradensis. The sequence goes on from JAMZAV010001178.1 coordinate 248,933, forward strand.
ATATCAAAAGTTTTACCCGTATTATTGTAGTATCCAGGCATAACTAAACGCCCTTTCTATTGTCCGTATCTGTTTACAGATTTCAACATTTGCCACAGTAGCTATGATTCATTAAAGCTGCAATCATCGTTCAATACTGTTTGTGGATAGTGAAACTAGGGAGAGCTAATCCCACTCCCCGTAATAGCTTATTGGATCTTTCAAGTGCGTAATATAGTGTGCTGTTGTATATTCTCAAATGTTTTAATAGAGCTGTTACTCGGTAGTTCACATACAGAAGCCACTCATTTCAGATGATAACTTGAGAAGGCAGGTAGCCCGATTAAAATTTCGAGGGATAACCTCTCCACTTGGACCAACACTTCTTTTCTGAGCCCTTTGCCTTGGGAATCAACTATTTTTCATCATTTTTATGTAGTGTCCTTTTCTCAGTCTTATTGCTGCAATGACCACTTCATAAAATGGTCTTTAAATTTCATCTCTTGTAAGTCCACAATGATATATACAGGAGGCGAACGCTGATGATCGTTTGAAACGGAAATATTTCTTCAGACAGTTCTTCAAAGCCTTTTCAAAAGTAGCTTTCTACTTTGCTTATCCTCACATAGCTTTTTAGTTGCAAATTTAGGTTCGTGATGACAGTTTTGACATAGGGAGACTTAGTTTAAATTCTTCCATACTTGTAATATATTGCTATCATCACATGCAGGTGCCATTTTTTATAGACCTATGTATGGTGTGATTATGCAGTAAGAGCTGCGGCAATCACATGAAACATAGAGGTACATGTGGTAGTATGTAAAATAAGCCACATTCGTATTCAAGTCCTGTAAAAGCGCTCACCATACTGCTTTGGTGTCTGGGTTATTACTGTGATAGTAGTTATGTTTTATCCTTGAGAAACGACTGAAAAGGTTTATTGATAAACTCTTTTCCTTATATGTTTGAAGGCTGAAGAGAGATTTTCTTTTATCTTGTGACACAATTTTCTCAAAATGCTCGAGGACTCAACACTGTATATTAAGCAGAGGAATTGCCCAGCATATTTCACATAAAACATCAATTACTGTGAGCAACTACTTGAAGTTGGTCATTATTTTTCTAGTGATTGCATATCGTTGAGCTCGGCTTGCCCATAAATAATCTATGTTATTGGACATTGTACTTGTGCGTGGAAACTTCTTTCTCAAAGGGTCAGTAGGTGTAAGATCTTTGGGTTTGAAGCCCCATTAACGACGTCAGGTTTTGGAAACATTTTATTGCTGCTTTCATAATGCATCTGCAGAGAGAATCACCCGGGGTGTGAGGGATCATTTAAAATTTTGACAGAAGTTGAACGTGTCTTGGCTTCATTTTCTAGAATTTAAAAACGTTGCAGGGTTGATAACGCTTTGATTTATTCTTTTAGGCGGACAAGAATCTTGACGATGTAGGGTGTACTCTCTTTAGAGTGCAATCTGCTGAATGAATCTCTACGTCTAACCATATAAACTAATATATTCTTGAGCATATAAGTTCTGCCAAAAACAATAGGCAAATGTCTCCCAGCCAAGAGGTGAAATTTCTTTTCTTATTACGCACTACATCCCGATATGAGATCAATGATGATGTACAAAGTGAATTTTTTCCCACGTACACCTAAACACTTCCTAAAATATCCCATTGTATAATTTAAGCACTGTGCAGGTGATCATACAATAACTCGGCACCATTCTTATCATTATGGGAACTGATTTTACGTGTTTGAATTTTTATGAAGCTTCGACTTGATCTCTCATCCTTCTCATATTTGTTGGTTATTTTTAAGATTGTCATCTTCTTTCTACTTGCTTTTTCACTAATTAATAGGTAATGGCCAATAGGGATTGCGCAATTCGCTGTAAAGTGCAGGAATCGTGAGAGTACTTGTTTTATACTTTAACCACTTTTCCTCATCTGTGAGATGTTTAGCTTAATATGCGGTCCATTTCCAGGTCAAGTGAAGATATAGATTATTAACAGGATTTCAGCATGATGTGGAATCACGGCCTAGGGTATCAGGGTCAATGAGTAAACATTTTCTTTGCTGATTATAATGATCTAAATAAAACTTCCTAGAAGACCGCGTAGAGGCGCAAGTAAAAAGAAGGAGAAATGCACACCAGTCTGTTGTAAAGCTTCTTTTGCTTGTTCCATTTCTCACCGCGACGTTACAAGTTTCCGTAAAACACCTTCTTGTGTCGAGCGAGGTCTTCTCTCTGAGGCTATTTAGCGATACACGTCCTTTTAAAAGTGTTGTCAAGCACACTTCACAGATGGATTTTATAAGTCTACATCCAGCAGCTTAATAATTGAATTGCGCATATGAGGACTCGCCTGTTGAAGGAAAACGGAGCAATCTGCATGGCTCAGTACTGTACTTAGACATGGCTGCTCGATGATTTGAATTTGTACTACTACTCATTGTTTTATAGATTTTTTCGGAAGATACAATAACAAGCCTTATCATCAGGAAATATGGAAGTTCTGAAACGCATAATGTTTTGGTGTAGATTGTTTAAAATCAATAGGAGATATAGTGGGTACAGATGTTGCATCTTCAAAAGGCTTTCACACCACAAATAGTGGGTTGGTCAGGATTAAACTGTCTTGAACAAATGACGCTATTTGGGCCCGACACGAGGACTTTTTTGAACATACCAAGTAATGAGAGTTTAGAGAAATGTCTTACGACTTGCCTTGATGAAACATGTTTTGAGTTAAGAACATGATGCTCAAATTTCTATGATGTGATCCTTTGGTAAATAAATCCACAACTTCTTGCATCGCTTCGCGAATTCATTACCGTCTATAACTAACAAGCTAGCACCTTCATTAGGTGAGAAATCTTCAAGTTGAGGAATCTTGTGAAAACGTAACAATTGTATTTTCATTGTTCTCGTAGAGATCCTGCCATTTCAGAATAAACACACACCACTTCTGTAATTGGTTTATTCACGAGTGCTGGTAGATGTTGTATGAATTTTGTAACAAAGTGTGATTTTCCACATCCAGTGGGACCGCAAATTAATGCCGTAAATGGATGTTTCCACTGTGGGTCCATGTCATCAACTGCGCTTGTATTGTACTTACGCTTTCTTATAAAGCATTAATTTAGCCACCTGACTGATATTAGTATGAAAAGCCCCCTCACTACGTCAAAGTTTCAGTCATTCGAGGGGGGTCCTTTTTTTTGTTTTAGGGGAAAGGTCCACATAGAGTATGATGGCGTAACTCTATATTTGGAAAAAACCCCTATATTTTACATGTCCACTATCTGTAGTATTTTCCATAATAATAATAATATTTCACAATCAATTTATGTACACCGGAAGCAATCAAGTAAATGCTATATACAATTATCGTGATGATTTACATGCGCTGACGTTTAAACCCGTAGGGAAGTGTGTCATAGTGTAAGCCATTTTTCTTTTTGTAATGACTGGACGGTAGATCTTCTTTTCTTCCCTGGAGACAATCTTAAAGTGTTTCACTCTGGCAATTTTTTTGGGAATGGTTATGACAATCGGTGGCGCATTTTCTTCTCTCAGGATCTTTTAAAAGGGTTCTTGCATACTTCATAAGTTCACAACTTTTGCTGCTGCGTAGTTTAAACGCAATCCACGTACCTTGCACACAGTTTTTAGTGTTTCACCGTTTCCTTTACAGTTAACTTTGTAGCTGTAATTTTTAGGGCCTCCACTATTAAACTCAGAAATGAAAGAACCTGGACCATACTCGGCAAGTTCATCTGTGAGATCACCCAAAAAGTCTCCTGTTGGAGGATGACGCTATCTGTGTCGAAGTACAATACGCGTTCGCCAAGTTGTTCTAAGTAGGAATACAGTTTTAGACGGGCAAGGGCTGTTGTTATAGCAGCTACAACAACATTTGTCCTGGGAGATGCTTGTATACCTTCATTGCAAGCTTTCCAGGAGCATAACATCTTGTCATCTGAAATTGTATCACACACTAGTACTTCATTTGAAGGGTTTGTTAAAAGCTCTACAAGATCAGCATAGTTCTCGACAAATTTATGCTGTACAAGGTCATCCCTCTGTCCAAATTTTCCCCAGAGACTGTTCAACATTAATTTGGCAATTTGACGGAGTCCTGGGTTGTGGGAAATCTTGCATGGGTCTAATTTTATTCCCTCTTTTTCCTCAAAGCTCTTTATGTATTGTTCTTTTTGCTTTTCTGTTTTGCAATTCTCAGGCCAACCACTAGCCTCCACTTTCATTTTTAAAAAGTTATTAATATATTCTACAAATATGCCACCAGACATGGTATTGGGGTGATATTGGGTGGTTTCGTAACTCCAGACTTCGTGTATCTCGAGAATAGTGTACCCCATTTGAACAGCTTTTTGTACCTCCGCAATAACCCATGTTCCTGTAAACTGTCTTTCTACAATATTTACATGTGGGCAATCATCTTGAATGCGTTGATCCGCACAAGTACGGCACAAGGCAAAGAGTAATTTCCCATCTATCTTCGCAGGTAAAACAGGATGGTACAGTTGCTGCGGTGGTAATATTGTGCATTATATAATACCATTGAGAGCCCTTATGTCATTACGGGGTCCAACCTGTTTCTTTAACTCTTCTCCTATATAAATTTTAGGGTGCCCTAAAACATATGCCCCATATTTGTTTATATATGGATAAAGACTGCACACATCGTAGTAGAAATTTTTTTCTCCTGGCTTCACCTTATAATGCACTTTTACACAATTTGTGCGTCCACCATGAAAACCATCACGAGGATTTAACGGTTCTTGTTTTGTGAAGGGGTGGTTATGAAGAAACTCGGCTAGACCCCTGTCTTTCTTCTTAAGTTCTTCAAATTCACACCCCCACATTTCAATCACTTGATAACCAGCAGCTCGAAGAAGTGAGGTCCTGTGTTGAGTGGTTTCATATCTGTGCCCCATTGTCTCTTGAGTATTTCCTGCTCCTACTTCCAAATTTTGATCTGGGTAGCAGCGTAAATGTCCATGAAACCAACAACCATGAAACTCATAGATAGTTTTCTTACCGCTGACATCTTCGTGGTACCCATCCACCTTGAAACGTCCAAGAACTTTTTTTTCGCGGCCTGTATCTGCATGTTGAATCTGAATGTTGTTCTTATGCTCAACCCATTTAATCCATGTAGTGGCAATATACGATTGTTTGTCAGCACAACGATATCCTCCGGCGGGTATTATACCTACAATGCCCTCCTTTAGGTAATTTTGTTGGAAGACCTTCATGCAGGCACCTGCAATTGTCACTGCTTCCCAGAATGGATCCAAACTATTTCACAAGAAAATTGTTTTCTAAAGAAACACAGGCCGCACGCAATATGTTTAACATCCATGTACACAGTATGCGACCAGTTCCTTTTTAAATCAAAGATTGTTTCCTGTATGTTGTTCCGTGTGCAAGTATAAACGTCTCTATCTTGCCATCATATGATCTGCTCCGTAACATTTCTGCGGTGGCACAGGCCCTATGTAGTCGTAATTAAAGGTGTGTTGAAAAAATGGGGACGACAATATCCTTCTTTGAATTAGCGGTAATTTAAAGTTTTCGGTAGATGGCTAAGAGGGCATGGGAGAAAGTTAACTGAATCTTTCAAATGTTGATATCTTTACATGATAGAGACAGTAGTGCGCCGTCGCAAGGATGTTCGGAGACAGTTTAATTCTGTAACCATGTTTCGGAGAATGAAATGCCACGTCATACACCTTCATATTGTGGCCAAAGCGAAATCACTTCTTGTACAACCGTCCGGCTATTTTGAAATATGTTCATAAATTTACCACCGGATCAGGCGCATGGAAAAAAACTTTTTGCCTTGAATTTCCTGGTGCACAGGATAGACATGGTTCTTTAAACAGCAGATTGATGCAATTGAGACAACATTGCTGCGGAACGGAGGCGAGTTGGTCATGCTAAAAGTATTGTTTTTCCTTATAACAGGTGTACATGCATTGCCTCGATGTCATAGAAAAAGTATTATTATGTTGCTGTTCTTCTCTGACTTTTGGTTCGGTTTTTTGCATGCTGCAACAAGTTGGTTGCATCACGGAATTTTATGCAAAATTTGACAAAAAACACTTCACCACACTTGTGGGACTTGACGGTCTCGTAGATTGAAAATATTATCGCATTCCACAAAATCCTGGCACTTGGACACACCGGATCTGTTTTTATCGCAATGAGAGGCAATAGATGATTATTGTAACAAGTGCTGAAGGAACACCGTAGGACAGTTTTTACATTTTTTTCGTGTGTCATTTTCAGACAAATTTCCTGTGTAGCAACGCGTACCAGGACGTTGGACATTTTGGGGCTCCGGCATTAGAATATCCAATGCGACCCGGTCGCAAATAATAAGAGCAATCAAACTGCACCAGTAACTTAGACCTAAATAACGTCAAAGTGATCGTAGTAGAAAAAGATCTATGTTTTTATCGGTTCTGCTATGTACCCCTGGGTCCTTCACAGAGTAAATCTTTACCGTTACGATTCCGAAAACACAGCTATTTGGTATTTTGTAAAAGGTCCTGAAATTGCCGCACCTCGTCCATACCACCATCCGTTTAGTCAGATCTACACATGCATCTTGACAGTATTGATAAGGGCTCTTCATGACCTTGATTACTTTTTGCACGTCGAGCTGTCCAATTCTTTTGGAGTAGCTCATGGATGTCCTACACTACAACCATGCCACGTCCCAAGGCAAAATTGTCGTCATCCAGAGTATAGCGATAGTGATTATAGAGTTTTTCTTGGAAGCAAATCTTGTCGGATAGTATGCAGGGAGGGCATTTCTTGCTGCACAATTTGGCATATCAATATGAAATAACTTTGATTGTGAGAGGTCCTTTCAGTTAAGAAAATTGCGTTGTCTCGGTTTACGAAGAAATGCTTGAGTTATTACTTTATGAATTTAACTGGTCAACGTTCCAGGAAAAAGAAATGTTTATCGGTTGTCAAGTGAAGCCTCACTGTGAATTTCATGACCCACTTGTATCACTTATTTTTGTAGGTCCCCGAATCATTTGTAATCATGTCGATGGCTGTTTGGTAAAAGTCTCTTGTAACCATTCTTCAGGGTCTCTACCTTCGGGTATATCATCTAGAATTAGACTTAAATTATGTCTAGCGGTCTTAAATTTGGGGTTTGTAGTCTTTGAATCTTGAATGATCCTGAATCCAGTACGTGATGCCCTACGAAGAAGAAATCTAAAATAATTGTCTGTTCAATACCATCAAGTATATATATAAAAAAGTATATAATTATATGACTTACAGTTGCTGTGTCGGTTGCTGTTGTTGTGACGGTTGTTGTTGTTGCTGTGGTGTTTGTTGGTGGCAACGGTTGTTGGAGTTGCAGCGGTTGAGCTGGCTGGATCACAGACAAATTTCCCCCAATCTGCGGTTGACTTACTGGATGGCCCTGCGATGGCGACAGAGAAGCACCAACAGCGTTGTCCGTCGTACTACCAAAAAATTTAAATAATAATATTGTTTAATTATTTGAAATTACAACAGCCTACTTCAACGGTATTATTTAATGTGAAGAAAAATACATGAATCAAATATTTTTTAAATAAATAAAAGTGAATATGCAAGGAAAGTAATATTTTGAAATATAAATTGCTTTACTAATGAAATAAAAATACGTATTTTTGCATACCTGGATTGATTTTTCTTCTGTATAACATGTATTGACGTTGCATTTGTACCATCATGGTCCATGGGTGTGACTGTTCCAGTATCTGTATTTGTAGTATTTGTATTTTTGTACATCTGGGCGTTGAAGGGCTCAACATTGTTGTGCAATTGCGATGCACTTACAGGTGTACACAGACCTAACTCCTCAAAACCAGTGTTGTTGTCTTTGCCATTCACTTGTGAATTGCCATCACTAAAACTGTTTAACAACAGGGTTGAATTTCTAGGGTTGTTTAACCAAATTAAATCCTCCACAGGAATTTCTTCGTCATAGTTGTCGTGTACTTGCGTGAACATTTGCGTGTCAAAATCGTTTATGGCATCAACTGTTTGAGAATGTGTGGGTCGCATGCCATTTAATATATTTTCTACAACATCATTGTCATTATTATTATCGGTAGATGCTAACACGAGATCATCTAAAACGTCCATTATTTGTGAATTACTAGCAGGCGTCAGATTTCGCAGCACAGTCTCCCAAATATCGTCCATTATAAAATACTTCACTCACGGCAGTTAAGTAAATATAAAATATACACGCTTATAATAATAATAATTAAATCAAATAATAATAATTTATAACAACACGATTTTTGTTGTAATATTGTTTCTCCCAGACACATAAAACTTAGACTTTAGAAAATAATACACCCGCTCATTGTTAAGCCATACTTAGTAAGCACTTCAATAATAATAACACTTATACACAAACGCACTTTACACTTTCACACTGTGATACACTGTGACGTGAATAATATACTATGGTGTTGTGATTTCACTTGAGGCAAGTGATCGAATGATGCTTCTCAAACAGAGCACTACGGCTTTATACGGGTAAAAGACCCTCCCCTCCTTTGCCTTGGGGCACAAACCGTCGCGATTTTTGAACGAGATGTTACCCCCTCCTATTTTTATTTTGCCTAAGGGTATCAACCGACAAGTTGTTTGAATATGGTGCTATGCTTGGGGGTGTAAACTTGCCAAACTTTTGAACAGATGGCTATCCTCCACTTTTTATTTTTACTACCCTAACTCTTATTTTGCAATGGAGGCGCAAAACCGCCAACTATTTGAACGAGATGCTACCCCCTCACCTAAACTACTGCCCAAGGACACAACTGCCATTCAACAGGTTGGGACTTGAGAATTAGCGTCAGGGTCATGTGAACAGTGCGCTATACAAAGTTTAAAGTGTATCAGCAACGAATGACGGCGCCATTTTAAAGAAAATCTAAAAGTGTATTTACTAGCTGCAAGTCTGACAAGATTGAACATACAATAATGTCAGCAACGTGTGTGGTTAGAACTCTTCAAGTGCATACAATAACCACTCGTTTGTCTATTCAATTTAATATGATAGAAGTGTAGACATTTAAGCACTCTTGTATGAACAAAGAAAAAACTTTATGAATAGGCCATCAAGGGTAAATACAAGGAAAACTGCAGGACGATATTGAACATAGGCAAGCAAGTTGCCACTTGTGTGGTATATGTCTTTCAACTACATACAATACACTCCTTGTGAATAGTCTATTGTGTGCCTATAATTGGCTTTCATTCAATTATTTATGAATAGGTTATTCAATTTGAAAAATAATTGGGATGTCTAGACGTCTGTCTATGGTGGAAATAATTGGATTGTTGGAGTACATGCTATTAAAAAATTGAAAACATGTACATCCAGACAGATTCATCTTCAGGTCTACACAAGTATGAACTAGGTCACGTTAACAGAGAGTAGTGAATAACATAACTTTGTAGCAACTTGTTGTATGGCATTGTGAGTTCTTTCAAGCTTTGTAATTGGAATGCTTTGACGGCAAGCATGTCTGTCTGTGTGAAACCGGTCTTCCTTAGTTTCAATATTCAGTACTAGATAGCGTTGCTTGGTTACAAATTTTGCTACTAGGTAGCGCCGCGCGTAGTGTCCGTGCAGGTACATGCGTGACGTCATCGATAGAGCTTACAACAACCTTAACGTTATTAGCATGATCTGAATGCAGGGTGCTGCTACACGTGCATCCCGTTGACAGTCACAGTCGCTGTAGCGCTAGCGAGGGGGCGTAGACATGATGACGAGTAAGCATCTCGCGCCCGCCGTCCGCCCGGGTTTCCAATAAGCGCATCGACGCGCTCTCGTTCCAAACAAATGGTAAGTGACGCTGCAATATATTTGAAGATGTTGATACATACGCAGGTATGATAGTGATGAGATTACACTAGGCGTGACCTACTAGCTATCATGCGCACAAGTTACACCTGCCGGGATGATGCGGTCCTGTCAGCACCAACCAGATCTGATGAAGCTGCATACCACGCTACTTTTGCGCCTTTGTTTTTTTTTCTTGTTCTCGCATAGTGTCATATCTGTTGATGCGCTGGGACGTGAGTAGGGTAGCACTCGCACTTTAACTATTTAACCTAATGTTTTCTTTAACTTTCGCTTAGAGCTCCCGCCACCATCTGCTTAGAATTAACCTAAATCAAGGTTGATCATCCTCGGTTAAAGTCTCGTACCAGGACACACAATCCTATCGTGTCCTGATCCCGTGTTACCTGACTACCCTTCTACTTCTGCACACCGCCATAATTAATACCGCCTTTTTCTCCTCTCCTTCAACCACGGTCTTCTAGTTGAACACAATCAATACGTTAGGTGGCCTGCATCGTCACTCATGTTAGGTTACAGTTAGGTAAAGTGGAGACCTCTAGGTACCACCCCACCTTGCAACCGAAAACAAGTCCTCAACAGGTTTGCGTGACCACCATCATGTTAGGATGCCAATGACGTATCATGTTAGGTTAAGTTAGGTTAAAGTGGGCCACACCTGTGAGCACCGCCATCTGAAAATTAATTAAAAATTCAGAATGAAAATATGAATAATTAAAAAATTAAAAAATTCATTAATAAAAAAAATAAAATCATGAATAATTATTGGTAATTAAAAAATTTGCATAATTAAAATAACAATGGGGGGCGAGGCCTATGCCTAGGGTGCCATACACACTACTCACAGTTACACCAAGTGTGAGCATGTAAAAATAACAATTAATAGCCAAAAAGGTGCTTATCAAAATGTATGTTCCAAAATATTTCTGTCAATGTTACACCGTCCTTTCGGATGGAACGTAAATCCGTGGGTCCCCTTTGTACTTTTCGACAGGAGTAGGCTAAGTGCCGGTAATGGGTTTCCCCTCCTCCCTTCTGTTAATACTTCTTCCTCATCTATCTCCACTCATCGTCTCGAATTGCCTGAGTGCATGAATAATCACACATCATATTATTTCCTAACCGGTGGCGACAGTGCTTGCCATCTCTCGGTTGTGGCGTTCTTAACAGAAACCCACTCTAGCTCATCAAACTTGGCCTAGGCAATGAGGAGTAGTTGCAATGGTGGCACTACTGACCTAAGAGAAGAAGTTGCAATGTTGGCACTACTGACCCGTTTCGATTTCTCTAAGAGCACGACCACCATTCAATAATACGTGAGCCTATTTTGAAATAAGTGAATTATAAACAATTGAGTTGTAACAGGTTGATTCATATAATGGAACTCAGAACCACTGTACTACGTATTGTTGCATGTTTCACACTATGAAAGGTTGGTATGTTGTTCCGAAGCAAGTAAGCAGATGCTGACGTCACCGGCGGGTGGATTGCAGCCAATCAACGGCCTCGATTTAAAATACTGACCGCTCATTGGCCCGCCGAAACCGCGCGCATCTGCTTACTTGCTTCGGAGCAACTTTAAGTGACGTACACAGTATTTTAAATAATCTCTTTAGCAACATAAAAAGTCAAGAAATAGAATTTGAAAGTGCCCTGTTTTTCGTGCAAAAATTATAATAAAACAAACTCTGCTGTAAACAGTATTAACTTTTGCTTCAAAATGTTGTATTTAAAATTTTAAAAAAATAAATCGGTTTCCCATGTTTACAACCTTGGGGACTAACCAGGGCCAAATAGGACAAAGTAGCCAGCATGTTTTTTTATAAGGGTATGTGTTTTAGTTTAATTTGTAACATAAAGGGTAAATTATAGGTAGGCCTAATGTAATGTTAAGTATGAATTTAATGCGTACCGGTAGTTCTACACACCATTTTCCATCCAGAATTTAAAAGTGGAGTAGGCCTACGGATAGTGGGTGGGCTGCTTACACCCCCTCCAAAAGACTATTACACCATTGATGAAACACAATCGATTTGATTTGGCACCTCTGAACTCTCGACAACTCTACCATATAATCAATATGACAAATTGCTTTCCGTCTGAATATGATGACCTCCATTTTAACAAGATTAGAAAATCAATTTTGAAATTATGACCAATATCACTTGATTCAAGTTACAAAATCTATAAACATTTTGAAATTGCAAGTTCAAGGTTCAAGTTCCTTGGGTTGTATTTTATGACTCGCCTATTACATAATACAATAATCATACTTTAGTTCTCTAGCACGGAATTACGCTCGATCAAGGCTTATTTCAAATAACATGTGGTTTAGTTTACAGTTAATATAACAACTGCGGTAGAAGAATTCGACATGCCCCTAATAAGATTATAGAATATTTCAAAATAGCGTTGTAATACTGTAGAATGGAAGTCATAGGACGATTTTGTAATAGAGTTACTACTTCAGTAATTTTATCATCTTATAGCTACGTTGAAACTGCGTATTGTGTTGGCAAATTGTAATTGAACGAGTGAGCGTAGCGAACGTAGTGATTTCCATTCGACTTAAACGGCCCTGATGGTTTTTCTGCGTGCGTGCGTGTGTGTGTGTGTGTGTGTGTACGTTGAAAATCAGCCGAATCGCTGAACAGATTGCGCTGAAATTTTAAACGGACATCCGGTACGAGTTTATTGAGAACTGCTAACAAAATCAGCAAGATTCATTGCGATTTAAACCTACAAGAAATGATAAACTGAGAAATAGACTTCCAATGTTTAGAAATTATTTTAACGACAATGTTTTAGATTTTGAAAAAGATATTTTTTGTTTGTTTTTCGCCTGGCCGTGAAATGCCGTGCCCATGCAAGGTCAGTCGAATGTTGGACGTCAAGGTACCCCCAAATTCCGCTCGTAGATTGAGTAAACCTTGCAATATTTTCACGTATTTCGTACTGGCTATGTTACCATAGTTGGCCCTATTGCCACAGATGATGGACTACCCTGCGTTATATGCATTTCAAAACATGTTTAATTATTTTTGAAATACAATCTAGAAATTACAAAATCTTTCCCGACCATTGAACCCACGTCTCCCACATATCGGCTACAAGGGCGCCTTAGCCAACTAGACTAGGGAAACGCCAAAGTAGTAGTTAGACGAGTGAGCGAGTCATGTTGTGAGTACCCGAGAACATTTGCATTTAAGTTTGATTATATTCGTATAAATAATAGTTTTTTAAAGTTTAGTTGGTATACGGGGACGGGCGCGTCAACTGTAAGGTCATAATGCGCCTCTCTAGCCTATGATAGGCTAGGTAGGCCTAAGGTAGGGGGAAGAAAAGTAATGTAATCGGGTACTCAACACATGGCTCACTCACTCGTTTAACAACGACTTTGGCGTTTCCCTAGTGCTAGTAATGAAAATAAGATGATGTTGATGATATTTGGCTATAAGATTAAGATGTAAACCTGCAAGTGCAAGTGCCTATTTTTATAAGACCATCGATAAATTTATTGAACATGGCCGTTTATTATATTGCTTGGAGTACGATGTACATAGTAGATTTAAGTTTTATTTGACAGCTGGCCAAATTACATTGGATGACCACAGGGTTCCGGCGTACTAATAACAAAGTAAAAAAAAATATTACATGATACAAACAAATATGACAAGAAATTAAGGTAATTAATGATTATTAACATTGTTGTAAAGATGATGATGCAAAATGATGATGGAATGCTTTAAAACAGTAGGAACAATTTTGTCGTGTGAGGGGTATGAAATAGCGTTAAAAATAGGGTCAAAAAAGAAGGAACGGTTCAAAAGACCATACGCAGCACACAATAGTTAAAAATTAATAATACCAAGCAAGTAAAAATAGAAAATATAGCATTGGACAGAGAAGGTTCAATAGTTTGTAAGTTAACATACAATTCATTGAAGTTATTGCACTTTTTTACTTTTTTTTTCTCTACGTGAAGAACAAAATACTTGTGTCCAGAGAAATTTACAGAGTAATTCCCGTACAACTGTAATTTTGTCGTAATCGTGTGCAATTTGAAAATCATTCTCACAATAGCAATCCATCAAAATATTTCCATCGCATCATCAATTTCCTCTCAATAAATCGTTCAGATCTGATAAAAAAAAAGAAATTCTTTTCACTTTCTGAAGATCAAGGTTTTTTCCGCTTCACAGCTGAGTGGCTCTCTTCTCGGTGGTCCCGTTACGCTCGCCTGCACGATCACATCCGACCTCTCCCGTAAACACCGAAGACATCTCGCCACTCTTGCATTCAGTATAAACAATGTCGTCATAACGCCGTCTGCACGAACACTCCCGACCTCCCGCGTAAACACCCGAAGACGATCTCGCCACTCTTGCTTTCAGTGTAACAATGTCGTCATAACGCTCGTCTGCACGAACACTCCCGACCTCTCCCGTAAATACCGAAGACGATCTCGCCACTCTTGCTTTCCGTCGTAACAATGTCGTCATAACATTGACGTACATCCAGTGTCGAATTCAGGCATGATCTCTGGGGGATGAAGACCCCCCCCCCTGGGATTTACGTTTGCCCTCCCCCCCTCCCGGGATGAAAAAAAACTATAAGCACCATTAGTAGGTTTTTAGTACAACTGGTACAGTATTTTTTAATATACGCATATATTTAGAAAATGAAAAATGAATTAAACGTGTATCAATATTGTAATTCAATGTAGGCCTATTTTCAATGTATACACATGATAATCATTTTATCAAATAACTGTATAAAAGTTGTCACAATTTTTTTGTTTCTAGTGTCGACTGCCCAAAAACTACATTATTATGGTATTGCATTCAGCCCACAACTTTTTTTCTAAAACGCACCAAACGCACTCTAAAAACCGCCCCTCAAACCCCCCGTAGTTGGTCCCTTTATAATATCCCCGAAATATCATGTAGCCCCCCCCCCCCCCCCCCTCGGGATGAAAAGCCTGAATTCAACACTGCGTACAACTCGAGGATTGCCTTCTGCCATCATCCCGTACATTTGGCCTCAGTCTGGGCCCGGGGTGGAAGAATTTGGCTCTGCTGATCGTAAAAGGCGAGACAAGAGGTAAAGTCCATCTCGAAAACATCGGGTTGGGAGTAGCAGGGTCCCACTGAATGATATTTAACATGAGCAGGCTAGATCCCCAGTCTCAAATAAGTCCGTACAGACGCTAGCGTAGCAAATTGAAGCGTGAATCGGACCTATTCAAGATGGCGATTTGGCGTTTCAATTTATGCTTTATACATTGTATTGTGTTTAAGATGCGATTAAGTATTTTTCTAGATTGTTTTGATAATATGGTTTTATCTTGTGCAGCATGTGAATACACAAACAGAAACAATAAGAAGTTATTATTGCAAAAGGGAATTTAGTTATCATGTGGTGTTAATGGCTAATAAGCTCACCTGTCAACCTGTCAACCTGACAGTTATCTTGGAAAATATTTTGGCTACAAATCGCTACAACCTACTCTAACATACAAACTAACCGATTCAAGATGGCTTCTAATTGACACGCCAGTGGACCAATGACTGGGAATCTAGCCTACTATAGATGTTAAATATCATTGGTCCCACCACATTATTTGCCCCTGGTTCATCAAAGGCAAGCCGATGCTTCTCCCACATAGTCTTCTTCTTCCTCTGTATTATCTTCTTCACTGTCTTCTTCCTCAGGGACCTCCACCAGTTTTTGCCACATTCTTCTTTTTTCCCACCATTTTTCCTGGTTAACCCTTCCCAAGCTGTGTTTCTTCTCTTCACATCCATTGCTATAACCTCTTCCCACCTCAGTCTGGGCCTTCCTCTCTTTCTCTGTTTGTTTCCTGCGTCATGTTCATACTGCATCTTCGGAATCCTGTCCTTCTGCATCCTCTGCATGTGTCCAAACCACCTCAGCCTTTATTTCCCTAGCTAAACTATCTACTTCCAACAGGCGCATAGAAAGGGGGAGGGGGGAGCATGGGGGGGGAATTGCCCCACCCCCCTCCACTTTTCACGCTGGCACTCCCATCAAAAATTTCACATTTATATATATAGTAGGCCTAATATAACACTATATAATATGTTTGATTGTATGCTTCGTAATTACATAAATATTAGGTTGAAATTTTCTAAAACGGCCACTCCACGTTTTATTTTTTGAGTTTTAGAATCGCAGATAATTGCTGTAAAACATCGTTTACAGAGTTCGAGTGCAGTTAAAACGAACGAAATAACTATAGTTTGGTGAAAATTGCCTCTAGCGGCTGGGGGCCCTTTCCCACACCCCAGCTGCCGCTCTCAAACATGCGATGGGGTTTGACTCTCCCCCCCCCCCAACTTTCAAAACGTTCCTACACGCCTGACTTCCAATATCGTAACAATTTCAATAACACATTGTTAACTTTATTTTGATATACGATTTATTACATTCACATTCTTTATCTTAACGATCTTGTACGTTGTCCATGACACAACCACTCAACTCATTCATCAAATCCATTTTAACGCTAATCAGAAAATAATCTTTCAAAAGTGATTTGCTTTGATAAACGATGCCGACTTTACGTTAGGCCTAATTACCTAGCAACAAACATAAACATGTTTGGATTGCGTACTTAATGTTAAACCGAACGGTTTATTATCGCAAATAGAGCAATGAGATTGAAATTATATCAAGGAAAAGGAAATCATAATTAATCACATAATCACATTTATCTAAATTGGCTGTCGGCCAGTTGGGCATGTATTTATCGTTGATGGGTGGCGGCATGATACAATAATTGTGTTGTAATGCATTTTAAATTATCTTACTTGAATGAATGTTGGTCACTAATTTCAAGCATTTTCGAATATTTATTATATTTTGGGCGATTTCAAGAACCCAAGACAGTTGGATGACCTCGGGCAAACCTGACTTCATTCATAATATTGCTTATGGTTTTTTGTTGTAACTGACTGCATGTAACTGTGCCATAATATGTCCACTTTGTAGTAATAATTAGTAGTATTAGTAATATCTTAATCTTTAGTTTATGTAAGATACATTTATTTGAAATGGAGACATGTTTTCTGACAGGTATGTGTGCATGCGTATCGTTTTAAATATCCTCCTAAAATATCAAATCTTTCATGTAAAAATTAAAGATCAAAATGTAATGTAGAATTAAAATGAAATTGATTTAATTTGACGATGAAGTGATTTGTGTGACACTCCTGTGAGGCTGTGACACCCGCAGAGACCAATCGTGTTACCAACCTCAATAAACCCACTTCTGGTGCCGGATTCTATAAAAATTTTACCCCTGGGTTAACTCTTAACCCCGAACCCGCAACACTCTACCCCGTGCTAGCCCGAACCAACCACCAGCCAGCAAGATGTAACAATGTTTGTTAGTTGTTTTCTGTGTCCTTGGCTCGTTGATCTTGTAGTTAGCGTCTCTGCTTCCAATGCGTAAAGTCCAGGGTTCGATTCCCGCTTTAGGTAAAAGATTTTTCACTTCTGACAAGGACATACGTTCAGCAGTTCAGTAGGAATGTGAACGGTGACTTTGGAGCTGTCCTAGCATAGTAAATTCTAAGGTTGTTCCGAACAGCCTTGTTGATTCTGGCGCTGTCCACGGGTGGAATCGTGTCCAGCTTGATTGATCGGTGTTTCCTACATAAATATGCCGGTCTCTAGTTGGTCATTGTTCGCGCGTCGATGGTGTCGGCGTCTACAGGGTTGGCTTGGTCTGCTTTAAATTTAATGTCCCCCATCGAAAATCAGTTATGTGGCTGAGTATAGGTAGACCACTGATATTTAACATCTATAGGCTAGATCCCCAATCTCAAATACGTCCGTACAGGCGGCTAACGTAGCAAATTGAAAGCGTCAGTCTGACCTATTCAGATGGCGAGTTTGGCAGTGTTTCCAATTATGCTTTACATTGCTGTTTTCGTACTGCCCCAATAATTAAGTATTTTTCTGGATTATTTGAAAATTTCAGCTTGTGCCAGCATGGAAATGCACGCGACAGAAACAATAAGATGTTATTGCCCATAATAGAATTTTGTAATCATTGGTTATTAATGGCTAAATGCTTTCCACTCAGCTCTGTCAACCTGACGAAAGCCTCCTTGAAAATATTTGTGGCCTTCAAATCGCCTACAACCTAATTTAATATACAAACTGACCCAATTCAAGATGGCTTATAATTGTCACGCCAGTGGACCAATGACTTTAGAGGTAGACTCTAAAATACGAAGTTATTTATTTAATTAACCCCACCAGGAATTGGACAGGAAAACGATTATTTACTCTTCTTAATTGCGAGGAGCGTAGCCGAGCGAAGCGAAGATTCCATTCATACAATGGAGAAAAAATCCGCGAATGTTTTTTTTCTTTTTGTCTGTCTGGTAGCCACGATTCCGGACAAAAACGAGATACTCCAATTAGCGATGAAATTTCATTCGAAATCACTGAACTTAGAACTGCCACGTTTTTGAGCGCAACCGTGCAAAAGTTATTTCTCATGAAAATCGCAATTTTACGGGTTTTTTCAATTTAAAAAAAAATAGATTCATAACACCTACATTGCTTTGTCCGACGTAATGATTGATCACAGAACCTTAATTTGAGAATCAATAGATTCGTGCTAAAATTTGCAGCGCAATAAAAAAAATTATATTCTCATGAAAATCGCAATTTTTACGGTTTTTTTTCCATTTTATTTTTTTTTTTTTATATAAAAATTTTTTTTTTTTTTTTTTTTTTTTTTTTTTTTCTTTGTTTTTTTTTTTTTTTTTTTTCTTTTTTTTATTTTTTTATTTTTTTTTTTTTTTCTTTATTACGACTTATAACACCATACATGCCTTTATCCGATTGCTTAAGATTTTTGTCACAGAACCTCAATTCTATGAATTCATATATTCCGCTGTGAAATTCTGAGCGTAATCGAATAATTATTTCTTAAATGGAAATCGCAATTTTTTAAGCTTTTTTCGTTTTTAAACATTACGCTCATCCAACAACGCGCCGAAAAAGCGTTTGCACGAAGCTTCCTAGTACTAGGATACAATAGTTACAGGAATTCGTCCCTAGGCAACTGGTATGGAGTCAGCCACAGATGTCATTAAGACGTAAGTATAGTGTCCAAGCGTGTAGAATTTTTTGGTAAGTTAATGCATTCCTCTGCCCTCCATATCAGAACGTGACTTCAGCCTCTGTCCTTGCGATCATTGATGGTCGCTTGAGATGGATGCGCTAAAAGTTGGGTGTAGTCCGCCTAGCTACACACACTGTACCGTGCCGCGTCTAGCGGCGCTAACGGACAATACATAGCTCGAACGAAAGAATATGCCAGATGCTTTGTAGGCGTAGGGGGTATAATGAATGACGCGGTAAATGAGAATTTGCCCTGTGTGTATTGCCAAGAGAAAGATTCTTTTTACCAACGCAAGCAAAAATTATCTGTACTAGCGTTGGGTGACTAGTGTTGTCAGAGCTAATAGCTTTTATCGGCTTCAGCCTGATCACTTGTGGGACCTACCTACACGTTAGATCGCTTGCGCTAGTTGTTAGACCTTATTCCTGGAATTTTGTTCGCTCCCTCCAACCTAGCAGACAACTAGGGAGGTAATTGGTTGCACGGTCAACTTCTGCTCAGTCAACAATTCGATCCTAGCGCTTGCCAGCGCATGATTGATGTAACTACTTTCACACACTAATGACGCGCAAATTTTGAATTTGTATTTGAAATCAGATAACTTGCTGCTTTTGAAATTAGATGCTTCTTTGCTTAAAATCCAAGCTAGGTGAAAATTATTGTTGCCAATGTATTTGCCTGCGCATTTTATCACGTTGTTATTACGTATATAATGTATTTCTTTTTTTACAGGATGATAGTTTAGGTCTATATGAAACAAAATTAAATTGTTATACTGAGCCTCACTTGGGCAACTATTATGTGATATGTTTGATGTTTGCGGTGAGAGCAAAACATACAAAAAGCAACACAACTATATTTAAACATCATTCCGCGTGTAATTTAGGTGTTTTGGGCGTTGATAAGTTATTTATGTGCTATTAAATAAATTGCTGGCGGACCATTTCGCCGCGCGAAGATATTTGCGTTGTGTTCACGTTTCAGCCCCAAAGTATGTGAGACTATCCTCAGGAATAGGCATAAGTAAAATAAGAAAATGTCCAAATTAATTAATTAATTTAAAAATATGATAATATCCGCGGTCTCAAAGCCTAAAATTAGGCCGATTTATATCAAGTTATTATTTAGTACAGACACAGGATGAGTAAATAACTGTAAAATAAATGCATATAAATGAGTTCCCGAGATTATTATTGAGCATTAAATATTCGTTCCTAGACCCCAAAAGAACTGTGCTGTGTTGTTGTTATTTGGAACTCGAACACACCCTCTCCACAACTCGTAAGCTCGTAGATGTTAGATGAGTTCGAGGGCGAATTGGACTCTTCTGAAGGACGTGCGTTTTTGGCTGCAACCCTGGACTACGGCAGCCGCGGACTACAATTTGATATTTGTTTTACGAGATGCACTTGGCTGCGTCGAGAAATATAAATTAGAGTGAAATGTAAAAATTAACAATTTTTTATTGCAAAATAACACTATATAGGCCCTAGGCATAATCGTAAAAAAAAAACAAAGCCATTTCACAAGACTAAACTATCCCGTTGGCGGATTCAGATTTACGTAAATATGGCACGCAACAACACATTTCAACAAATCCAACTTCAAAGAAGATTTTCTTTGACTAAAACAGGCCAATAAATACGGTAATAAACACGCAAGAAGTAAATTGGATATGAATGGCAGCACTCATGCTTTTATCCTTGTGCCGTGACAGAACCAGAACAGTTAACAAAAGCCTTTCAAACAATTGCTGAAGAATTCCTTGAAATGCGGGGACGCGAATGCGTCTCTCTCTAGTCCATGTTGCCCATTCAAATATGCCAACAGGCGCATAATGTGATCGATAAGCATCTCGTCGGTCGGAGGATCCCATCTAGTCTCAGATGGCTGACCCCGCGACGGCCTTGTTTTGAGAGTACAGTCATGATGAGTGATTGCATCATTACGTCATCGTGACACTAGTCGGGGGTCGGGGTGGGGGGGGGGGAAGACGGGAAGAGGGGGTGGAACTGGTGGAACATCGAAAGGTTCATGTTAGTTGTATAATTTTCTTAGCTACTTTATTATGTATTTCCGTACATGTTGTTAAATAATTTGATTTCCCGTCAGCGCTGAATAACCCATGCCTGCCGGTTAACAGCCCAATCAGTACGTCAAACTCCCGACTGTAGATGCGGGAATCTTTTTTGGAAGGAGAGATCCTCAAAAGAGACCATACACACTTGCTTAACCAACTAAATGAAACCCCACAAACAACAATACGCATCGAATAATAAACGCGTATATACTTGCCTACTATCACATTCACAATGGGCCTAAACTAGGCCACTTCGCGAACGTTTTTTCCAGTCGCGTTGATGGATGAAGCTTTTATGGTTGTTATTTTATCCTATGGTTAGTGTTTCGTGTAGTCATTGTTGTAGTCATTGTCAGCTCCATTATCAAGACAAGAGCAAAAATGGAACCATGTCTGCCTTCAACAATGCCGAGGCGACCGACTGCGAGTCTGAAAGACCCACAGAAACTAGCGGCGAGCTCTGGCCAATTACCTTTATATATTTGTATCATATTATCGCCGCAAAAACCCATTTCTATATTCCTGACTAAAACATGCATCGAAACATACAAAACGGCGTGATCTCTATAATCGCAAAAGTAATCCGCATCGTCAACCGAATCGACTTAAAAGTTTTAATTTTAATATACAGACCGCAAAGCTCGCGAACATTGTAATGACGTGGTTTACTGACTGACCGCTTTATTGATTTTGCAAGTTGCGATAATTAGGACGCGCCGCCTCATTTAATCCAGGAACACTCGCCATTGTCAAAGTCAACATATGGGGAAAACATCTCCATACGCGTTTGGGCCAAACTACAAATAAATTTCTGTCAACAAATAATTAAATAATAATTAAATGTGCCATTCAAATAATGCAACCGCGCAGAACGAGATCGCTGTGGAAGAGAGATGAAAGTTCCCAACTCAGTCTCCGATGGCTTGCCCGGACGGCCTGGTTTTGTAGGATGCATGATGAGTGACTGCATAACACGTCATACGTGACCACGGGGAAGGGGGCGGTGAAACTTTGAAAGGTTTCAAGCCCTAGTTGTATAACCTTTATTAGTACGTGAATATATTATTCCTTACATTGATTTTTAAATTAATTTGATTTGCCGGTCGTCGACTAGATGTAAACCATGCCTGGGTCAACATCCCCCATCAGCTCGTCAACACTCCCGACGTAGATCCTGGGAAAGGAAACTTTTTTTGCGGAGGGGAGAGCTCCTCAAAGGGCTTGGCAAATCGTTAACCCTATTGATTGAAAACCCCAAAAATAACGATCGAATCGAGTGTAGGCCTAAGTGTCCAACTTAATATTATAGCCCACAATTTACTTTTTATTACCTAAAATATTTTGGGAGGGGTTTTTTTCTGGGTAGTGCAACATAATGCCACATTGTCACAACCACCTTACACATTAATTAATAATATAAAATAATAATAAAGAAATATTCTTGATTGTTTACTTAAGACTGGCCGGGCACGAAAACATGTGATTTATACAAAAACAACTAAAAAGCAGTAGTTTCGAGTAGGCCTAATAACATCTATAAAATAGTGTTTTTAGAAGGCCAAAACTATTTTGAGCCCATTTTTCTCGTCTAGGCATACTCTCAATATTGCGCTTTTTAAAGCATCTTTTGAGATCATTTTATAAAAAGTATATGAGTTGGATGGCCGAATTTTTACCATAGTAATTACAATTACCCGCTGACTAAAGACATTATGACCTCTTCCCATTTTGAGTGGGTAGGTCCTATCTCTAGTATCTAGGCCTACAATGATTTTTTTGCGTTTCCGGTACGCTGAGATTATTTGTACCGGAACTAGAAAAAAAGTACTTAAAGCAAGATTTTAAAGATACACACTTTCAATATATCACATGTCCTTGTTACGGATGGGTAAGTGTGAACATGGTAAAAAAATTACCTATCCAACTCGTATATTTATTTTATAGAAAGATGTAAACAAATGCATGAAAAGACGTCATACATCGGAGTAGCATGGACGCCAAAAAAAAATGTTCGAACATAGTTAAGGTCTTCTCAAATGAACTAGGCCTACTTATGATGTTCTTACTCCAAAACTACCTACTGTTTATGCGTTATTTCGTAAAAATTGGTTTTTGTGGCCGCAAGTCTATATTTATGTACAAAATGACGCACATCGCCAGCACCACCACCCTATATAGACTCCATCGACCGGAACCCGTTATTTATGTTTTGCCATCACCATTTTATAACGAAGTTTTAATAAGGTATTCACTTAATTCCCGTTCGTCAATTGGACGATATAGTTAGATGCTGACATTTTGTCTCTGTAAAGTATCCTGCTAGAAAAGCAACTAATTTTTGAATTATCAGTGTAGTGAAAACTTAAAAAACTAATTGCTAAATTTACAAATCTACAGTCCAAATGTACAGCGTAAAAGTATTGTATTCAGTACCATAGAAAAAAAGAAAAAAAAAACCCAACTAGCACCACTACTGCAACAACAATGCAACATGCGAAACCGAGTGAAGGCAAGTCTCAGGTTGTCTAGGTATACGAACAAAAACAACATTGTACATTTTTCTAAAAATAATAAAAAGTGGTTGAGAATCTACCAAAAATTTAAATTTGACAGTTTCAAATTTGAATGTATGGTAGTTTCCATTTAGCCACTTTTCATCTAGAACTTATGTCATGTCTTTAGTGTTGTGAATCCTAGACAACCTGTGGCTTGCCCTTTCATTTCGGTTCGAATGTTGCATTGTTGTGTAAAGCGTTGCTACGCCCTATCACATTCACAATGGCTGGAGCATGAGCAACCTTTCACAACTCGTTCGTCGACGTTCTCACCCATAATAAATTAGTTCTATACTATAGTTGGCATTATGCGGAGAATGGCATGTAATGTAACAAACGGTCAATTGAAATACTAGCGAAAAAGCAGATCGTTTACTGTGCGTACAAAAACTGTTCGGAACATTACAACCTACATACTTTGCGTACGTAATCTGTGTATATCTTCCACATGTAAACACAGCGATATCATATATATACCACACATACTTATTATGATGAAAGGTAACTGTTAAACCTACAAAACTGTGCGTACAAAACATGCTCCTGATATACACCTACATACTTGCGTACGTAATCTCGTGTACATCTCCACATGTAAAAAACACAGCGAATATCATAGATAAGAATTTCATGCAATGAACAAACGTAATTATGTAATAATCTATTTCTCTGACTAGCCAGACCCAGGAATCACACTTAATTAATTGATTGGTTATCTGGCATCATCTATCTAGATGGACGTAGAGCGCCACAGCAGATTGTTTACATTTAAATGTTATTTTAAGGTTTATTTATGAATGTCGGAACGTGGAGAACAAGAAAAACAATAATGCGTTTGCAGGGGCTCGAAATGGGAAATATCTATCATGAACACCCACGACCTACAACATTTATAAAAACATACAGAACGCGGACTCTATAACGCGAAAATCAACCGTGACGTGAGCCAAATCGAATTAGCACTAAAAATGTTGGCTTTCATAACAATTGAGTCGAGAACATTATAATGACGTGATTCACGTCGTGCTTCATTGATTTCTCCAGTTTTTTTTATTTTGTGTTCGAGGGTTGGGCCTTAGTTACGAGCTCTGGATTCTGAGTGTCTCAACGGGTTTTGACTGGGCCGATTCGGGTATACCGTCTTCTTATCTTAACTTGGCGTGGTCTACGTAACTCGCGAGATAACCATAAGACTTCCTTACTGTCTTTACAGTGACAAATGTGTTTGAGCAAAATTTACGATGATTTAGAACATAGGTCCACTGACCATATGGGGGAAATAGCAAGTGACAGCTTCAGTGATTTTTCGAGAAGAGGCTCTGACCCCCGCAGGTGAATACTTTGGGAAAGATTTGCAAAAGTTTCCAGTTGAAGACGAGAGACATTGTTCATTAGTCGGTGGAGGACAAAGGGAAACCCAATTAACTCTGGCTTGTTGTAAAAGCTTTCCAAAAGATTAACATTTATGATGTTTTCTATTCTTGTTAGTACTTTATCATCGTCGATGTTTACAACTGTCACAATTGAATTCTTTACACATTACCTTGGCAACATACCCGCAAGTACCGAACAGCATTGTTTCCAAGGAAGTTAAAGTTTTGAACAACAAAGCTTTTTTGCAACTGTTCAATTTGGTCAAGTTCGTATTCGTTGAACTCAGTCTGTAGTCTACCTCATGTCGTCCACACGTACTGGGTCAGGCTTATATCCCTCAACTTGTCCAGCAATTCGACACATCTCATCTTCTTCGTCGCTATCGATCTCGCCCACAAATCCTCTGTCTGATTTTCGTCAAAAACTCTACCTCAGAGACCGAGGATGTTTCATGATGAACCCTGCACTATTTAACAGAAGCATCACATCGTCATCTGCGGCGCAATTAGATGTGTGCGGAGGCTTCAGATAAGCCATGATTATGATAGCAGGCAAGTTTCGGCCTGATGCGTTAGTGCCGTGGGGTTCGGTCATAGCCACCCCTGTGTCTTGCCTACAGAGAACGTGTTTTCAAGGGGATCCTGGATTAAGACGGCCCCGTTATAGAAGAGAAACCTTCCACCTTAAATCTTCCCAAAGATCTAGAATGACTAAAATAGTAACTTTAAACCTAGAAAACCTGGGGAATCAAGTTATCCCTATTCGATTTCGTTGAACTATCACGTACTCAATCCATTTAGGAGGCCGACTTTTAGGTATGCATGTGGTATCTTATCCGGTCAGAGATGGCACAGTTATAAGGATTGTTACTATATAACATGTAATGTTTACATGCGTCAAATACGTCATTTGTCATTCTTAAGAATTTGCTGTTGCTAATTGCGTAGGACTTTTCAGTTGGCAGTAGCAACGCAGTAAGATATTCAAGGCGACACAGAAGACGAGAAAACCTTGCCTTCCCCCCACCCCCCACATGCCAACTTGACGTTCATTTTATCAAAGCATTTGGTGGCAAATGCCTTGACTAATGTACATGCCCCCCGTGCTATATCAGAACCAGAATCTATTCGTGGGCATTGAAATGTCCCTCCAAGATATTGCGCAGCACGAAGAACTCTTTGCATAAGAGATTGTTTCTAAGGCTTTTAAACAAATGTGGTACATCATAGAGCATGTACACTTTTTCGCGATCGAACACAAAAAAAACGATTATTCGACCGTTACATTCATTTTTCTCACGAGGGATTGGTTGTTAGGTCCCTGATCACAACACGGCTCTTACAATGGCACGCGTCAAAACAGTTGTGACAAGTTTGACAAACAGCAACTTTTGAAGTTGATACCCTTTACTACGCTATGTTGCCACGTTTAATACGAAGAGGGAACTTATAACTGTAATTAATGCCACGAATCATGAAAACTAACACGTGGGTTCCTGGCTCCGCGTTCTCCCAAGTGAGCCTAAATCCTGGAAACCCTCAATTAAGGCGTACTTTAGGAGAATACTGGCAACCCTTTTTTGATTGACATTTGTCGAACATTAAAACACACTGGCGTTCTTGGAGAGTCACCTGACATTTTAAGTTGAGCTTTTCATGAAATCTTTGCAAATGCCTGCCTGCAAGTCCAAAACATTCAACCAGCCTTCAATTGTAGATTTTGGAAGGTAGGTGAATCCTTGTTTTCCCTAGGTCGTGTACAACGCTGGGAGATTGGTAATATAGAGACAAGCACTGTTTTTATCCTCGCCTGTACGGTGTTTGTGGTTTGTAGTATCGACATGCTGAAAAAATGTTGACGCAAATTCTGATAAAAACTTTTTAGCACCCTTGACAACTTCCTCCCTTAAGACAAAATCCGTTAATGCGGTTTTAGTCTTTACTTCATTTAAAATGAGATATTTGAAATTCGTTGTCGGTTGGCAATGACTTTTTAGATTTTGAAATTTGACCCATAATTTTACGGTTTTTTGGCGTTATGTCCGGGTTGGAGCATTCATGGACGAATTTTGTCTTAAACGGTGGTTGATTAAGTCCCTCTTAGTCGGTGTTCATGAAGTTGTTGGTGTTGACGTCAGTGTTTCGTAAGTGCCCTTGGCGACAAGCTACTCCTAATGAACGGGCTCAAGAAGCGCCACGGAGTCTCTTGACTACAATGTCGCGGTCGGAATGTCCGTGTTTGTTCATTTAATTCGATTAATGGTGTTGAAGTGTTGGATAGGCGTTATTACGTAACTATTGGTGGAGGGGATGTTATCGAGTTAGAATCAGTATCGCACCCAACATCAGGTTCCATAACAATAGCATTCCTTTAAAAACGTTCCGTCAAGTGTAGGAATAGCGTTTTTGTGAGGAGAGTTGTTGTAAAATATTCATAAATGACTCTTAGTAAAAATGCCTTTGACACACTTTGCAAGATCCAAGCTGAACTTTAGTTTTCAATCAGGTTTGGATTGCAACAATTTGTTACCCATTGATCGCACCGTGCTTCATCCGTAACACGGAAAACCCAAATAGAGATAAACTTTGTGGGGGGGAAAAATTTTTAGCTTTGAATTAGAACAGCTCCCGTAGGAGCATTTGACTAATTATGATGATGACAACGTAGTACACAGTGTTATTTTCAAAGAATAAAACAACCGTGCTAAATTTATTTAATTCGCCAATGAATAGAGCAATTGAACGCCATTTGCAACGTTATGAATAATTGCTATGAAACCACATTACTTTATTTAACTGGCCTAAAAGACATATAACCTAACCATTTTATTATAATAACAATGCGCGTGTGAAATAATTTAATTCATACATGAAACATTGTGTCAGTAATGGCAAACATTACTTTTACGTATCTTTAGGACGTCTACCCACCGCGTTAAATCGTCCTCATGCTTGCATGCACAAAACCCATGCTTATTGTGTTAAGCATCGTCAAAAAAAATCATTGCATCACATCATGCACAAGAATTTTAAATTGTTAAATCGTCAGAAATACCCATGCAGCAATTTAAATCATGCTTCATCACAATCCATCCTCAGTGTATTATAAGCATTCGTAAAAATCATGTATTGTATCACATTCTGAATGTTCAAATCATTATTTTTTACCATGCATTAGCCATCACCACACCTTTACGTAAGAATTTTGGACATGCAATATTATCATAAATGCAAAATTTACTATTTAGTCACGCATAAACATGATGCGTTACGCCAGTCACTCGACCATGATACGTGACTCATGACAAATGTATGGCTTCCAAATATATCTGCGAACATCAATTTTTGCCCTACTTATCACAATTCACATAGTTTATGCAGTTATGTATTTGATTACAGAGTATACCTGAGTACCGGTTACAGTTTCTTCAATTTTATTTCAAGCAAATCTTGTTGCGGCAAAGTTTGTCACCAAAAATAAACAATTTTCACATTTGATTGGTTACAAAATTTACTGGCACGACACTGGTCACACTACAGCACAAGCACAAAGAAATACACAATCACAGAAACACGTTGGCCTCCAAGATTGAAGACGAGTGGGTTTTGTGACGCTCTGTTCAACTGGTCTGAAGATTATATAGTGTGTTGGAATTGTCACAACAACACCCATCCCCTTCACGCCGCATTGCCGGAGCCTTCTCAATTAGCGAATAACAACGTCTTTCTGCGCGGAGACAGGTTTCCCCCCGTTTCCACACATTTTTTAAACAGTTCGAAGTTCATGTTTACAACGTGTACAAATTCAGGAGCCACAGAGCTGTCAAAACACAAACACGGTGTAATGAATATGCCTCAAGATATTGAAGTTACTTGGTGATAGCATGCTGTGCGATTCGTGGTAAAGTAAATTTGCGCGGAAGTGTCATCGAAGGACGTACAAATATTATTTTTGTTTCTTGTTTGCTTTTAATTTTCAAATAGTTACCTATCTAGAGAAAGGTGAAAAGGTAACTATAGCACAGTAAAAATTGTTATCCGAATTTTTCAATCTATGACTTTCCATCTCATTATCCAGTATTAGCAAATAGATAATATCAGGTCTCAACAAGCCTAAAATTAGGGATTTATATCAGTTATTATTTAGGTACAGACACCAGGATGGTAAATAAACATCATATTCACATCAATAGTTGCCCAAGGGAGATCAGTAGAACATTTAATTTGTTTCATATAGACCTAACTATAATCCTGTAAAAAGAAATACATTATATAATAATAAACAACGTGATAAAATGCGCAGCAAAACATTGCAACAATAATTTTCACCTAGCTTGGATTTTAAGCAAAGAAGCATCTTAATTGTCAAAACAGCAAGTTATCTGATTAAATACAAATTCAAAATTTGCGCGTTCATTAGTGTTGGAAGTAGTTACACAGCATGCGCTGGCAAGCGCTAGGATCGAATTGTTGACTGAGAAGAAGTGACCGGCAACCAATTACTCCCTAGTTGTCTGCTGGTTGGCGACTATCAGTGTGTAGTCGGGATAGGGCCTAGATGATGACCGTTAGACGGTGTACTTCCTACCGACATATGCAGCGGCCGCCGTCGCTACACACAAGGCGCCCATATTCGCAATGCCGTGTGGGCAGAATGTAGCGGGTGTCCACTTTGAAACCTATTGATCGAGGGTTCAAATCCCAGGTCGAACGGGGGGTTTTTTTTTTTACATTCTATTTATGTTTTTTATTAAAACAAAACAGATAATTACAATAACAACTAAATTAAACTTCTTTTCGGGGGTAAAAATCTTTATATTTTAAATAGAAAACTCTTAAGGTTTGTAGGCTATTTGTTTCAGATGACAAAAATAAACGATTAATAAATCTCCTTTTCAGGATGAAAGTCCTTATATTTTAAATAGAAAGTTAAAGGTTTGTAGGGTTTTTTGGTTACAATAATACTATTAATTAATAACATTTATTTTCGGTGAAAGTCCTTTATAGTTCATAGAAACGTTAAAGTTTTGTAGTTGTTTGGTTTAGATGGTACGAATAATAATAAAATTTATTTTCGGGGACTCCTTTATATTTTAAATAGAAATGTTAAAAGGTTTTTAGGTTTCTTTGTTTATGGATGATAACAATTAATAAACTCCGTAAAAAGTCATTCTATTTTATAATAGAAACGTTAAAAGTTGTGTAGTATTTTTTAGACGTTCCGCTATAATGTATATTTACCATAATATTTCTTATTAAATCATAAAAATTGAATTACCTCATGCATTGCACCCTCCCACCAGCAAACAAGTTACTTGGTAAACACCCTCACCACGTGACGCGCCAACTACCTTTATCGACTCCAAGTGTAATCCATCTAGGCCTAAGTCGACACTAATCAGTGCTAACAACTAGCGCGCTCTAACGTGTAGGTAGCCCACAAGTGAGCAGGCTGAAGCCGGTAAAAGCTATTACTCTGACAACACTAGTCACCCAACGGTACTAGATCACAGAGTTCCTCCGTGTGCTAGATTCACGCTGAGCTAGCGTGAATATTTGACAAAGTTGTTATGTTGGGAAAACAATTTCGGTCCTTCAAAGTCCACTCGCTACCTTCCCGTGGTTTTGGCCTGTGAGTAGGGAGTAGTGTATTCCCCAAAACTAAGGGTGAGCTCTGGCCGTTTGGGGTGGTGTTGCAAAGATAGCTCTCGCGCAACTTTTTATCACACCTTTCTTCATTCACACAGCCTTACTCATATCTATTTTCTTCTTTCACTTTTTTCTTCTCCATACTTGCCGGCCCTCTCTGCAACGAGCACTCCTCCGTTCCCACCCAGTTAAACCCATCCTATCCAACATCCTCACTCCTTCCCATTAACCCTCCGCGTCTTCCCTTACGTTCCTCCCTTTGGAGGGAAGAAAACATGGTGGTAATCCACAATTATGGAAAAAGAAAATTTGGAAGATTCCAATACCATTTACATGGGCACTGATAACTCTACTGTTGAGTGCCCTAAAACAACTTTAACTAACTAACTAACTAACTCGAGCTATCTGCATTCTTTGGTAGGGACCACTATACTCTGCTGTAGGCGAGTCGTGGTAATGAAGAGTGTAGCATTAGGACCGTAGGATGCTCTAGGACCAGTGGTGTACACAGGAATTCATAAAGGGGGGGGGGGGTAAATAAAGTAGTTCATAGATATACCGAAGGCTAAGGTGGGGGGCCCGGGGGGCTTGCTCCTCGGAAACAATTTCTCCTTCAAGGTCATTTTGGTGAAAATCTGTGCGTTTTTAAAGCATCACAATAACCAACTTTGTATCTACTAAAATCTTCTTTTGGTCAGATGGTAATTTGTCTTTAGTATTACGATTAAATTGTTATCTATATTCTCAATTGAAACGTTAAAGTGCACTTTCACACTTTTTTTCAAAATGTTTTTTGTCCTCCCTCTCCCCCCTCCCTGAATACACCACTGTCTAGGACAAACCAGGTTATGATGCAGAATGCAGTTATTCTGAAACACTGGATTAATTTTATTTGAATCGTTTTTTTCCTGTCAAGCGAGATGGCCATTGTAGAGCGCAGTGCCATCTTTAGCCTTTAGGTTAGTTGGGAAAGGAATGTCCGAGGGCTGTTTCAGAGGACTCAATTTCTTTCATTCGCATTAACGACTGAGAAAAACCTAGGAAAAAACTTCCGGTCTCGGCGGGATTCGAACCCGAGACCTCCCGAATCAGAGTCAAACGCTTAGCTCTCGAGCCAACTTAGATCGGTAACACTTGAAAGCTTTGGTGTGATTTTTAGAAAACAAATTGTTCCAATTCTAATGGGAATACTATTATATAGATCTAAGCGTAATAAAGAATCCTGTGTTACGTATAACCAATTATATTTAACATCTGTAGTAGGCTAGATCCCCAGTCATTGGTCCACTGGCGAGACAAATAGAAGCCATCTTAAATAGGTCAGTTTGTATGTAAAAGTAGGTTGTAGCGATTTGTAGCCCAAAGTTTCAAGCATGGCTGTCAGGTTTACAGGTGAGCATATTAGCCATTAACACCAAATGATTACTAAATTCCCTTATGTAATAACTTCTTATTGTTTCTGTTTGTGCATTCCCATGCTGCACAAGCTAAAACCATATCAAAATATCCAGAAAAAATACTTAATCGCATCTAAAACATAATGTAAAGGATAAATTGAAACGCCAACTCGCCATCTTGAATATGTCCGATTGGCGCTTCAATTTGATATGGTCGCGCCTGTGCGGACGTATTGGAGACTGGGGATCTAGACTACTGTAGATGTTAAATATCATTGCTTTTAAGACAAATAACATGGACAAGATAGGGCTAACGAGCGCGGGAAATGCCTTCTTTATACTCGTTCTATTTG
This sequence comes from Sweltsa coloradensis, assembly GCA_024449915.1. Lineage (NCBI taxonomy): Eukaryota > Metazoa > Arthropoda > Insecta > Plecoptera > Chloroperlidae > Sweltsa > Sweltsa coloradensis. The sequence continues at coordinate 281,421 of JAMZAV010001178.1, forward strand.
CCTCTTCTTCTTGCTCTAGTAATACATGGTGATCAGTCAACCTTGACTTCGAGGCCTCTCACTTAACTATGTAATAACAGAAGCAACCAGACAATTGCATGTATCTGTGATCTTGGGCTAAAGATATCAGAAAAAACGTACTTTTACTATTCTGTAATTATCCATTGTTGCAACTACAGAAATGCTTTGTGTCTTGAAACTTAGAATTTCGTTAGTAATGATAGGTTTTTATGAACTTTTTTAAAACATTAGCTACAATATTATTTTCAGTGACATGATAAAGACTACAAAAACGTACGTGATTTTCTAAGGTAATTTTAACCAATTTTCATTTTGATTTCTGTAAATAATGGTAGTGGCAAAATTATCTGACCTTCGGAAATTGTAAAGCATGTCAAGTGAGGATTATTTACGTCACTACCAACCGTAAGAAAAATAAATATTTATGCAGCTTAGACGAACAAGTTCATGGCAACAACGTTATAACTATAAGTAAAATGATAATCTCATAATCTCTTTATTATTATGTAAATTTGTTATGAACCAAGCCAAAAGCTAACACGTGCCGTTTGAGCTTTTCTCCGCGTAGCACTCCTCTCTTATTCAAGATATTAATTTTAATATCAAAGTTTTTAAAAATTTCTTAACAATTCTTAAATGTCAAGTGTTTTTTTTAAAATATGTAATATGTACAAAGATTGGTCTCATAATTACTTAAAACCTGCTATATTCCTAGTATATGTTTAAACGCACCTATAAATACATTTTCCTGTCTGATTGCTACAGCTCATTTTAAGTGGAACGCACTATACAATAATTATAATCTTCCTCTTGGCTACGTAAGCTATTTATAAAACAGTTTAAATCTACGAAAATATTACAAACTTGACTAGCGGGTAATAACTGGTACCGCTCACCAACTAGAAATCGAACGAGTCCATTCATTTTAAGAAGCTAAAATATAACTATGTACTCACACCTTACTTTAAAATATCATGACTACATAATAATATGTGTGTTATATTGAAGGCCGATGTAAATAGATTGCCACTCATGCAAATACAACAAATAACTAGACCAGTTTATTAAAAAAAAGTGGTTCGCTTAACCTTTTGGAGTAATGTTTTTTAAATATTCATTATAATCTCCCGAGTATTTGAAAGGTGCAACAATTCAGCCTTGAAGAACTTCATGTAATTGTGTTGACAGATTCGATGCCGTTTCCGTTCCCTTTTTGCATGTGCGCAACTTCGCACTTGTTTAACATATCATTCGTTGATTTTAAAGGGTAAAAAAGAACATAAATTATTATTAATTTTAATTTAATTTGATATATTTAGATACAACTTCAGAGAGTTATTGTACCTACAGCACATTAGCCTTGTGGAAACCCGATTAACTGCGATATGACATATTGATTGGATAGTTCTTCCGCTTTCGTGTTTCTTTGCGCACTTTTGAACCAGCTTTACCCACCACTTGACAAAAAATATAAAACATGAAGAAAATAACTGGTACAACACGTGAGCCTTGTGGAACTCCCTTGACAGCGAATACCGATTCCGTGTTACATCTGGGATGGTGCAATACACGAACCTTGTGGAACTCCTATTGTCATTAAGACGGATTCCGTGTTGAATCTGCGCACGCGTGTTCTAGTTTGTCACGCCGCACGTTGTAAAACAAGAGAAGAGAGCAATGGTCATGACGTCATGAATACAAACAATAGCTTCCGTGTTTGTTAAAGAACACTTTTCGAATAAATCGTGTTTTGTTTTATTCGAGTTTCGTGTTCGAGAGTTGGCAGCATTGTCACGATCAGCTGTTCACTTTTTAGAACATGGGCTTCCTGAAGACCTTTTCACTGATTTGCTGTCGATGATAAACGTATTATTTATAGAATTAGCTTTAATTCTTCAGTAGTGTAGCATTTATTTAAAAGCGTGTTGATGTAGTTTTTAATTTTTTACTTCTACCAGTTTCTGTCATATTTTTCTTTCAGACAGCGGTTTAGCCGAGGTAGTTTAACCGGTTCCCACTAGAATACCGAAGTTAAGCAAACTCGGTTGTGGATAGGGGTAGAGTGGGTGACCGCCTTTCCTTGAAACTCACGTACATCGCTGGTTAAAGCAGATTGAGGGTTCTAGAGCTAGTTTAACGGCTTCGTTCTCCTTGACGTGTGCTCGGCAGTCCGGGTTAGTGGAGGAACCTATATGACTTTCAAGGTTACACCGTCCTTTCAAATGGAACGTTAAGCCGTTTGTCCCCTTCGTACTTTTCGAAAGGAGTAAGCTACTTGCCGGTACCGGGTTTCTTCTCCTCCCTTCTGTTCATACTTCATCCTCATCTACCACCACTCATCGTCTCGAATAGACTAAGTGCATTAATATGAGAGAGACGTTAAGCAATATCCAATCAATCCAATCAATTCTTCCCACCATGTTTCCCAAGCTGTGTTCTTCTTTTCACATCCATTGCTATAACCTCTACCCACCTCAGTTAAAGCCCCTTTTTTCTCCGTTTGTTTCCTAAGGTCTTGTTTATATTACATCTTCGGATAAATAATAAAATAAATCAATCTCAGCCATATTGAATAACAGGTAATGCACAGACCACACAAGATTATACCAGGGAGGGATGGAAGGTTAATGTCAGCCCGTTGATTCATGTATGTAGGCGTATGTACAAGTACTTCGTACATCGCCAATAAATAATAATGAAATTCAACTATCTTGAACGATTTCCATTCTCCCATAGAAACGGGTCATTGTCATGGCAGCAAAAGGCCAGTATAACATAAAATTGTTTATGGAAATTTGTGTGAATTTAATTTATTGTCTTTGTGTATCCTGTTCACAATGTTATTTATTACCTTTATTTACAAAAGTGACAGCACAATACCCAAGTTTGTTGTGACAACGATAATAGAACTACTCCGTCTATGTAAAACAAATTAGTAATAGATTTATTATATTGTTTACCGAAATAAATTATGCTTACATAGATGGCAGTATATTATGGAACTTAATTGACTATACACGTTGAAGTTGAGGGTTACGTATGGTTGTGGAATATAATTATTTTGTCGTCCATTACCAATTATAGCATATTGTGAGTTAATAGAATTAATTAATAAGGTAGGCCTATAGTTATTGTGATTTTATAGTTTTGATAATGTTGAGTTGGTAGTGAAAACAGACAAATGACGTCTTGCAGTCGTTATTTGCTATTAAAGAGAATAAAAATTAACATGATTCAGAATGTTGAAAAATGTAAACAATAAGTAATAAACAAGTGTTAAAGATTTTTTAAATGTTAAATTATGAAATACCCAAAACAAAATCTTAGAGCCTTCTTTGAAACATTGCTAATAATTAAATGTATAAATTATTTTATTGTTTAGTCAACATCTTCAAATTCAGTTAATATTGCTCAACGGCCCCCTCCCCACAAAAAATCAAAATTTTGGATTTTAAAAAAATGTGAAATTTTTAACTTTGTATTTTGTTGTCACATTGCCTCCCCTGTTTCAGCTGTGTTGTGTTTCCTACACTGCTACCATGTCTCCCTGGTCGGACTCTCAGCCCTCTGTCATCCCTGGCTACCTGGACTTTGATAACCTCCCGGAGACAAACTTCTCGTGTCAGAAGAAGGTTATCGGCGGCTACTACGCCGACATCGAGACCGGATGTCAGATGTTCCACGTGTGCACCATCGGACAGAAAGGTATGTACCTGACATCTGTAGAGTACACAGTGTTGTGACAAGATAATTTTATTTTTATCTAGATAAGATAATCCTTCAAAAATGTATCTAGATAAGATAAAAAATAAACTGCAAAAAACATTATCTAGATAAAAGCTAATAGATAAAAATTATTATCTAGGTAATTTTGCTTAGATAAAAGATAATAATTATCGCAGAAAAAACACTTTTATTTACCAACTTTTGCCGCCATTTTTAAATATGCGGACCTATGAAATATATAATGTAGTCAACTGGTAGAAATAATTTTTATTTCAAAAGGTGATTCATTATTTTATTTTTCTGAAGTATTGTTACCAAACAAGTTAATCTTAAAAAATTATCTAAAAGCTTTACATGCTTAAATAAGATTAACTTTATTTTATCTAGATAAGATAATAGATAACAAATTTTACCTAGATAAATTGTCTAGATAAATCACAACACTTTTAATAATTCATTTGACATATAATTGTAAAACATTGAAAATTCACGGATATATCCTAAAATATAATAATGTCATGCATCACATACATATACATTTACGAAGTTTTAACATTGGTGTATAGTCGACTATGAAGATTTAACCCAGGACCTCTTCTATAAGGGCAGATGCTCTAGCTAACTGAGCCATGAAGACACCAGTTATTACATATTTTATTTATCTTTAGTTTCCCATCATAATTAGATATGGCTGACACAACACACAGCAGATTCAAATTTGAGAAATGTCCAAAATAGCAATTAATTAATACAGTACAATTAGTATAGGTACAATAATTTATATACAAATGTGAACCGCTACACAAAGTAAAAAAGTTTGATTGCTTTGGATTTTTTTTTACTTGGATTTTTTTCTCGTTAGTATCTCGCACGATACAATTTATTTCTTCAAAGTTAGTATTTGTACCGGTGTATGAAAAAATCATACCGGGCAAGATATAAACGGGTGAAAAATCCAAGTATGTCAGTTTGTAGACAAGATGTGTTACAAATAGAAACAAAAATTAGCCTTCTAACAAAATAATTATGAGCAAGAATATGTCCCGGGTATAGGCCCTACGCCATAAATTTCACTGTAATTGTCTATATTGTGCGTACTGCACAAGCCGAAAGTTAATAAAAAATTGTTTTGTCAATGTTAGATGATCATTATTTATAAACCATGTCAGTTGTTTTAAGTTAAAAACTAAATTTAATAACAAATTAGACTGATAAATCAACTTTGGAAGGTACCGAAGTTTTTAAGTTCCTTTGAAAGTTTGCTACAAATTCAATTTTGAAATGACATATACTTGACACTTGGTCTTGGCGTTAGAGGATAAATTCACGGATGTAGCGGTCGAAAATTTGAAGGTTCCCCATTGAAAATTAATAATTGATTCAGAATGAATACTATGTAAAACTATACAGTCATAAAAACAGTTAATTGATGGATCTTATAATTGTCTTGACTTTATCATTGACCACCGTGGCAGACAAAAAAACAAAAGTATAATAATTAAAAAACACTTTTGACATGACAAAAACTTTGATTTATTAGGTTGGGTGTGGCGCTAGTAATATTTCTTGACCGTTACGAAATAAAAATAAAAAATCTAGTTTGTATGTCGGTTAAACTTTTCAAGATACTTAATTATGAACTCCCGTTGAAGTGTTAACACTTCTCATCTCATTTAATTTGGTCTCGTGTGTTACTTTGTCATTGATAACATGAATTATACCGGTAGTTTTTGTGCCACAAAAGAAAATAACCACATAGAAAAAGGGACCTAAAAAATTATCACACCTTCAAGCCACACACGTAGCAATTAAGAAAACGTTTAAAAACTATAAAATTTAATTATTTGACTTGGAAGAATTTTTTTGAGGCACGCAATATTTGAAGTTTTATAATACTGTCTCTTCTGTTCATAATAGTGTTACACGCAAAGATTGTCCTTCTGTTAATAACATTACTTCGGAAATGGGCAAACGGGCGATTACAATGACCCTGGTCTTATTTCTTAAATGTGAACGAAAGTTGTGCCAAAAAAGGTGAACAGAATGTGTGAAAAACATTATTAAGATGGCATGCTCATTGCTCAGTGCTCATAATAGTTTTCAATTTTTTTTTTAGCCAATTTCAATCGCAATTCTTGCTGCTTTACATTACGTATGAATACACATTAATATATTTCTATATTTAATACGAAGGTTATTATCTATTTTGATTTGTAAAAGAAAAGAAAATAACTCTAAAACTATTCCTTATTATTTCCATGAAAATATGTTTAAATACTATATGTAAATCCACAGGTCTCCAAAATCAATTCCGTATCTAAATAATATTCCTTGAACTACTGTGCTCAAGGTTTTTCACACACGTAAATCAAAATACTTGTGTGGATAAGCAATTTAATAACTTTTCTCAAATTCGAAAATGCCCTAGGAATATTAATTTTTCTTTTAAACAATACAATTTTGAATGAAAACGATCAAAATAAGAACCAATTACTAAACAATAGAACATTGGTAACTTGTCGTAAAAGTTATATTAATTACAATGAACTGTCATTAACAAAATTAACATCTCATTTTGTTCAATTGTGGGAGACAAATTGGAACTACGCACATTTTGGCACGGTATTTGCATTTTGTAACAATCGCCATAGAAAAATTTGATTCAAAACAATCGCACCAAAACATTGTCACAGACTATTATGTATGATAATTAGAATGTTCATAATGTTACAGGAAGTATTAAACTCTTGATTTAACTTTCATTCAGGCATGAATTAATTTTTAAATAATTATCACATCAATTTTCCTTGGATTTCAAGAACTCAGATTAGGAAAGAGATTGTGTGTCGAGTATTGTCAGGGAGTTATTGTCTTATGTAAATAAGATGCAAAGGTGATTATCATAACATGGGTGGTTTGACACATTTGCAAGTCTAGAGTCCCACACAGATACAATGAGTCATGAAGTATAAAGCGGTATATTATTATTCTTGCAGACAGTGTGTGTGAGGTGACTATAGCCAGTTAAAATAATGTGACACCATGTTTTAGTAAGTAAACGATTTTTTTTCTCGATCGATATAAAATCGATTAATATCGATTTACAATTAATTAGGGCCTAACCGATGTCGATCGATCGATCAATCAATATCTAACCCTATTTTCAACTAAGAAGTCGGGTAAGGGATGGGAGGGTCCACCACATTCTTGGCCTCCTGGGTTTATCTAGCCATGCCTGACGCTTCCCCCACATAGCCTTCTTCTTTCTCTGTATTATCTTCTTCGATTTCTTCTTTCTCAGGGACCTACACCAGTTTTGACATATTTTTCATCCATTGCTATAACCTCCTCCCACCTCAGTCTGGGCCTCCCTCTCTTTCTCTGTTTGTTTCCTGCGTCTTGTTCATGCTGCATCTTCGGAACCATGTTCTTCTGCATCCTCTTCTGCATCCAATTCCAAACCACCGCAGCCATTCTTTCCCTAGCTTAAAATTTAAACTTTTAACTATCTACTTCCAAATAAATAAACTAGTTCGTATTCTGAGTCGACCCACTCAGTTACTGAACCGAGTTTCAGTAGGGGACTTAAACTTGAAGGAAACCAAGCCAACCCTATCATCAATAAGCGAAGAATGAATAATCAGCAACAAAAGTGTTGCGTAATTCTAGTTACATTTTTAATCTTGTAATTGACATTCATAATTATTTTCATTATCTAGTTCAGGTATTTCCGAACAGTTAATTTTTTCGACTAAAATATATTTGCTGCTGTAAATTTTGTGAAATGTACTTGTTCAAGAGATGTGAACATTGTAAAATGTTTACAATAATTGGATTTATATTCAAATTATCTTAACTTTTTTACTCGCAATAAAGAAAACTTAATATTGGTATGAACAATAAGTGGCTACTAGGGCGGTATAACATGGGCGTAGTATTGTTGCAAACTCTCCTAGTGTAACAGCCACCGATATCTCTGCTATGTCTCGGGCGATCGCAATCCTACCAGGCCGAGTGAAATCAAGGAGACAATCGCAGGATATCCTCTAAATCTTTCGTTGTACACACCAAGGTAATGACTGGTGTTGCTTTGGGAGGCAAACAGCTGATAGGACACAATTCAAATCACTGGCTTTCTTTAGAAGTGGAGATTGCGACAGGCAAATATATCCATTGCTCTGAGTTTACAATGATGAAATAAAATAACAATACAAGTAAATAGTAAATAGTAAAATGTAGATGAAATAAATAAATTCATTTTTAGAGTATTTGTTTTTGGGGTGTGTTATGTTAGGTCATAATGCGCCACTCTAGCTTAGGGGATGAGGGAAGAACTGACCCATGCTGCTGGACAGATCCAGCGACAGGTAAGGGGTGGAAAGGGATGGTGTTCTCACGCCATTGTCGTCTTTGTCATCCATATTCATAAGCAGATGTTGTGGGCGGTTGCTGGGGCCTGGGGCGAAGCCCCAGCCACTGGATTCCTTTTCACCGAAGACAAAAAAATAATTCACCGTACTACAGTTATTTCGTCATGTTTTAACTGCACTCGGACTCTGTAAACGATGTTTTACAGCAACTATCTGCGATCTAAAAACTAAAAAAATGAACGTGAAGTGGCCCATTTTAGAAAATTTCAACCCAATTTTTGATGAAATGACGAAACATACAGGCAAACATTCGTTTTACCAAGGCGACTGTCGAATTGTATGTGTATGTGCATATTAACTAGGGAAATTCAAGGATTAATATTTAACTCACGTTAGTTTTGCCCCCTCCCTACTCCCCCCCCCCCCCCCCCCGGTTCCTACGCCATTGACTATACCAGAGCTTGCCGTTAGTTTTATGGTAGTAAAATACTCGCCTACATACAAGCTGTTTTTGCGAGACCCAAATTGCTTTAAAATTTCAGTTAAAACACAAAGTTTTCAGCAATCTCATTGATAATTTTTTAAATTTTGGAATTACAAAAAATATTAATGTACATATTTAAATTGGTATATCTTCATACTAAGCTGAAGACGTGATATACACACAAAGATACCTCATACCAAACCGTGATTTCTAATTTGTGGTGATGTCACCACTAAAAGTCTATTCTTACTCATCCCTGATAAAAATAACCTGTACGAACGTTTACACTCGAAGACCACTTAACCACTTTACCACTTATCGTTGAACATTGCTAATATTTGATCCGACCCGTGCTTAATAGCATGGACCACCTTAAAAGAAAGTTCAAACCCACACAGATTTACACCTATCCTTAACTATTATTCTCACTATAATACCTCAAAGCTGTGTTTATAAAATATTCGCATAGCTCTTTAGGTTAAATTTATTATGTGTTATTATCGCGTTAGAAAAGACTTCTTTAATTATATACGGTAGAAGAAGAGAATACCCTAAACGGGTATCTATTAGATTAGACAAATTACAGCTATCAGTTTGTGTCAAGTTGAATCAGGTTTCACTCCCCCAAGAATTGCGAAAGTGCCTAAAGGGACTTTGTGCACGAGCGCTAGGCTCAAATCGTGGGGGGCAGATAGTAATTATTGTGTTTCGTGTGGTAGGTCATACAATCGTAGAAACTTGTTTTGATAAAAGATAATTGTGGGTTTGTGGATACCTAGTATTTGGAGAAAGAGTTGACGTATATGGTTGTACAATGCTTTTGCCAAGAGGGAAAGCGTAATAGCTAGTCTGTAGCAAAATTTGGGAATTGACAGATGTTTTTGTTTTTTTAGTTAGATCATAAAAATTGGGAAATTTTGAAATTTATTTGTGGTTAAGACTGTTGGCTGAGCTCGAGAAAACCAGGTTTTTATGCAGAACGCAGAGGTAAAGTCTGGATCACTTGGAAGCTCTATCGTTTGTCCTATCGGGTTGTGGTTTGCACCAAAATGTCATGTAAGAATGTGTAATATGCCGAACCAAAGCACTTTAATCAAAATATTGCTCACTTTTCTTACTAACTGACCGCAAATATACCACCAAACAGTTAATTTGTAGTAATTTCTTAATTTTTTGTGAAGACATTTTATTTTTAATGTCAAAATGTGCTGACTTATGTGATTTGTCTCGCAATGGATCTTTAAGGCTTAATTTTTGCAACCAATTGCGGATATCAATATAAAAATACTTTATTAACATCCATGCAAAATTTGGTAATGATATTACCAACCGTTCAGCAGAAATCATCAACACCCGAGTGCGCGCATTTGAGTTGGGCCAAGCTCAGCGTACCCTCTTATTTTATTTCCGTTTACATTAAGTAGAATCATTAATTAACCAGTAACCTTACTACGTCTTGGGAAGGCTAAGGAAGCTGATGAAATATCACGAAATAGGTGAGTGCATTTCGTTGTGTGTATAATATATTTTTCATTGGCGTCATTTATTTTTGTCAAAACAAATTTTATGTTCGAATTATCTGCCAGACTTGGCTGTATATTTGCTAGTGACACATTAAAACCCAGACGATCGTATTAGCAGTGCAGATAACTTGGTTGATGAAGGTGTAAGAGGAAAGAATTCGGTTTAGTTATAACGTGTTCCGCCGGTTGTTTTTAGGCCTACCGTGTTTCATTGTCGCTATGCAGATTCCGTTTCACAAGTAAGACTGCTACAGTTCGAGAGGTGTTGCAATCCTCGCTGGCGGGAGTGTAATTTCACTCGCATAGGGTGTTCATGCATAAAATTGCAGTAACTATTTAGTGAGTGAGGTTCGTAATTCAGTTTAAATGAGGTGACTATTTTAACTTTTTTATCATCCAATACATGAAAATACAGACAAGACGGCATCGAATCGGTTCATACATAAACAAATCTTGACTTGAACCCAGAAACGTAAATCAAAAACAAAATCGCAATTTTAATAAAAAAAAAATTTGAACCGAAAACGCTGTCGTCTTATTTCGACTCCTTCGTTTGTGGTTACTTTCTTTCAAAGATTTTATTCGAAAAATCTATTTTAAAAAAACGAACTTTGATAAATTTTTTGACTTTGTAATCTTTTTGATAATATTTAAAGTACAATATTGTAGTAAACATCTTGCTGGTTCCTAAAATTCCAGGGTGTCAAAAATTTTAAAGGTTGAAGAGTTCGCACCCAAGCGTGGGTTATGTTTTTGTTTGTTCGACCTTTGCTTAATTGATGTCAGCAATGGGCAATGAGCATATCTTAGTAGTAATCGTCGTACAAGAAACATTTATTTACATTAATAAATAAATACGTATTCACTTAGCAACAGAACTAATTTTCAGTAGGGGACACCAAGCCAACCCTGTAGGTACCGACACCATCGACGAGCGAGCAATGACTAACTAGAGACCGGCGTATTAAGTAGGAAACACCGACCAATCAAGCTGGACACGATTCCACCCGCGGACAGCACCAGAATCAACAAATGCTGATTCGGAACAACCTTAGAATTTATTATGTGCCTCGTTGCTAGGACGGCTCCAAAGTCACCGTTTACAAATTCCTAACCCAGAACTGATGGACTTGAGTCTAAATCATAAGATAAAAAACTGTACAGAGCGGGAATCGAACCAAGGACCTTCTGCATTGGAAGCAGAGACGCTAACCACAAGACCAACGAGCCACACATACTACACTTATTTACACATAACTGAAATGAGAAATCATAATGCCCTGTGGTCAGCTCACTCACACAAATTCTTAATTGAACTTCCAGGCGCGTCGAAGTCTATTTTTTAGGGGGTGGGGGGAATTCCCCGAAAAGTACATGCTTTTATACATAGTTACATAATATGCAACTAATGTCCTTGATTAAGTGGCGTACGGTGACATATATTTCAGGGGGGCCTTGGACGAACGACTCAATGAGGGCGGGGGTCCCCCCACAATGCAATGTTTTAAAAAATACATATTTTTGAAGTGGTTTTTACGTGTTTTAGAAGAAGTAAATAAAGGGGCTTTGCTGAACGATTTTTTTTTTTTAACCTAGATGACTAAACTTGAAGAATGTAATATTTTGGTTTATGCTTTTATGATTATTTCGTCATTTTTCTAGGGGGGGCGAGAAGATACTTTGCCCCCCCCCCTCCGTAAGCTCTTGGGGGCAAGCTACCACCCTGCCCCCCCCCACGTCGCGACGCTGCCGTGTACCTCCTACCACTAGGGTGTGGTCGTCACCAGCTGATCACGTGATCACACTAATTGGCATCAACCTTTCACTAACCTGCACAATATCGGTCGGTACTTCAACCTCGACGACAGAACATGACCGTTTTGGTGACAATTCCAACTAGTTCTACCCAAGACTGGATCTGTAATCAGCCCACTATGTCAACGGCGTTACTAAGACTGGTTATTAAGATACTTTACTGATTGCATTTGTGCAATAAGGTAGGTTGCACAGATGAAGTCATAATTATCTATAAATGTAGCTAATTGCTTTTCGAAATGTATTGTATTGTATAATATTAACATTTTGGTATATCGTAACAAGAAGGTGATCGTGACATAACATTGTTTGAATTGTTGGTACTTTAGGGCCACAGGCGCTGCCAGAATTTTTTCCCTGGCGGGGGGCAACATGAAACATCACTTATTCTTATTCTGGAGAAAAGGAGACTCTTGGACGAAAGTCTTCCAATGAGCCCCGTAGTGTGATTTTAAAAAAATATTCAATACTTTATACTGAATTCGTGTTGCTAAAATAAGTAATTAAGAAGGATATTCAAACACTTTTGTCCTGGTGTAAGGAAGGTCCGTGAACGAATTGAACCCCAAAAATAGCCATGTGGAGTGTTTTTTTTAATTTTCACCACTTTTTATCAGATTTTGGGTCGTTAAAATAGGCTATGAATAAATTAATATGCAACATATTTATCCTGGTGCAAAATTTATAAGCCTTCCTCCTAGCACCCATGACAGGGCCTACATACATTGATTAATTTACAATTATTAACTACTTCACCGGTTTACTACTAATAATAGCCAACAAATTCGTATACCACGTTCTTTGGAGATTTTGCAGAAGGATTTTACCACCCCTTAAATTAGCTCAAACTGGTTCTTGGTGGGCACACAAACAACTTCTACTGTTATCATTTTATATTTATTGTGATTAGCTACTGTAATTGGTAAGAGAACAAGTTTTACCCCCGCATTCTTTGACGCAGCCGAAGCATTTAACAGATGCGTCGTAGTCACTGAGCTCTATATACTTACGTGGAAATCTTATGCATACATGGCAAATGTTGAGATGTGAAGTTGGTGGAAGTTTGCCGTCCACCATTTTCTTAGGTCCCTAATCAGCGGCAGATTCAAAAGAACTAAACATAATAGATTCGTTCACCTGTGTCACTGGCCTGTGTTTCCAGTTTATTTAGCGTAACACTGCCTTAAACACTATTCCTAGGCATCCTGAGTGTCCCTGATAATAATAGATCACTGTAATGTAGGTCTGCTAGTCAACATAACCTCAAAATAAGCTAACCACAAGCCGCCATCTTGACGTTAAGATTCACATCTAGACGGCGGTGCAATCGCAAAATAATCGAGGGACGTCGATAATAGGCCCATCGGGTTAGGCCTTTTAGACCCATCGCTTTAGGCCCATGTAGGCTTCAAGGTTACAGTATAGCATGCGCCCTCCACGTAAGTATATAGAGCTCAGTGGTTGTAGTACCTTTGAGAAGTAAATGGTGACAAGCTTGAACACACTCAAGAAGAATTGAAAGGAAATGTGACCACACTACGATTATGTAGTCTATACCAGATTATCCATGCCCAATTTATTATTTCGTAACGGTAACACGTTGTTAAATATTAATTCAATTCATAACGACTCTTCACCGGAAATTAACGATTTAGTATTATTTATCCATTGCCATTATAAGTAAGAGTAAATAGATTATATTTTGTAATAGTTGTTAAGTTCTAGAAAAGGGGTTTTATGATCCAAACTAGGTTTTAACTTTCAGTTTGTGGTGTAATATGGTGAAACTAGTTCAGGCTTTGGTGACAAGGGATATTTTTAATTCGATTTAATTTGTTTTTGATTGCATATATGTTGCGAGGTGTACACAAGTGTAAGATAAGATATGCATATTGTGGTTGGTTAAAAGTTATGTAAGGTTGATGAAAGTATAGACATGTATTGACTGACTGATCACTCAATAAAGTAATTGATAAATTAAACAAATCCTAATATGTCTCATTATATGACTAGTTAAATTTATTGGCATTCAATATTTTAGCATCATACTAATAATATAGTCATTCTATAAATATTAAAGGGTTCTTGTTCAATATGAGAGACTAATGTTCACCCTTTTATTTTGCAGGAGAGGTGACGGATATCAAGTTCCTGTGCCTGAACGGGACAGTTTTTGATCAGGAGACCAGAGTGTGTGAGAGGGTGGATGAAGTGGACTGTAGTCTAGCAGAAGACTTCTTAATCTCAACCTTGAGTTGTATGGGAGCAACATTCCTTTTGGGTAAGAACACATCACATGTGATATTGTATTGTTTATTTGAAGGTGTTGAATTACATGTATGATGGCGTAGCAAGCACGAGCATCGTAACATAATCATTGTAAATTTTTTAAGAAAATATTTACATTGAATTACTTACAGACTAGAAGGGGTGTGTCTGAATAATATTCCAATCCTTGGGCCAGATCTGGGTCTAGGTCTAAATCAAAGTCCACCTCCATTTTCGTAGATTTTACTAGTTCTCAAATCAATGAAGTATGAAGTTCTACCTGAAAACCCCAAGTCTAAGTCCATTCTTGGTTCAAGTCAGCAAATGGACCGAGCAATCGAAGTGTGCACTCGTTTTAGGTCCGATTCAAAGTGGCTGACATCGACAATGAGCGAAACAACAAACGAATGCATTTTAAAATGAAGCCTAGGTAGACATTTGAGTTATGTTAGTTCTTATTTTTTATTAATTGTTTTTACTGGATGTATAAATAGTTTTTATAAGGCAAATACTTTGTAAATGACCTTCGAATACACACCGTATCCAACTTTAGGTAGTGTTGTTTTGCCCGGCAGGTAATTCTGCTGTAGGTTAGTAAAGGACGTTAACATTGAGCTGGACTTGGACCTTGTGTTTTTTTTGCTGCTGTTTCCCTAGACTCCCATGCCATAATTTATAGCCCTATATGATTCAATAAGTGCACTTTATGCAGATTTTAGTAAGTTCATGTTGCAGTATTGTTTCAGTTGTTTTATAACAACAAATATTGAACTGACCTTTTTGGCTACAAATCCCACTAGGTCGTTCCTTGCGAGGTTTTCGTCTTTATAGGTGGAGAGTTGAGTTGGTTTGGGTCTAAATGTATCAGAAGACCAGACTGTAGTTGAAGTACATCAATACCGGCTTCGTTTACCTAAAAGTTGCGCTACATTAATTTTTCTACCCAACACATTTTTAACTGTTTGATACATATTGCCTGCCCCAATGTTGTTTTGATTCAGTAAAACTGACATATTAAAACGCACGCTTTCTTGCTGGCATGTGTAAGCAATTTCATATCTTGGTTTTTGAAAATAAATATTAAAATATATGTAATGAATTGCATAAATCAAGAAGTTGTAAACCTTCAGCCATAATCATTGTCAAAGTAAGAATTTATCTCAAACATTGTGTTGTGCGTAGACGAGATATAAAACTAATTCTGAATGTTTGTGTTTCAGTTTCCCCAGCGAAGACGATGACGCAGAAGATCAGAGTTCGAACACCGAACACGAGTCCAAGAAAGAGGATTTGACCACCCACGCGGCGACCACGACCACCACAACCACCACCTCAACCACCACAACAACCACCACGACCACCACCCCTCGCCCCACCTTCCCCTCGACCACGCACAAGCCCAGCACCTCCCTTCCAAACCTCCACTTCCTCTCCATCACAACCCACCGCCCTCCAACCTACAACAGTCCGAACCCTCATCACAACATCTACGCCCAACAGCATCATTACAGGATGCCACAACAACAAAACATTGCCTCAACTCAAAGAAACCAAAACAATCAAAACTACCAACCTGTATCAACGAACCCTTACCCTCGATATCGTACACATCCCAAAGATTCCCAATCTCAAAACCAGATTCCAATAAGAATCCACACAATTCTGGTCATTTAGGACACTTCCCAATATCCCCTTCACCTGGAGTAGCCACCCTCCAAGCCATACGCAATAACTTCAACAACGGGAACAGCAACGATCAAGACAACGATGATCACGCACAGTTCGAAGACGATCTAGAAGATTACGAAGGATCTGGAAATGGTGGAGAATTCGAAGAGGAGGAGGAAGAAGAGGAGAAAATCGTGATCAACAGACCTGGACCACACGCGAATCGTTTCCCGGTTACGACGATCGGTAATGATAATGTGAGGATCGAGAATAACGGAGCGGTTCATAAAAGTCAACCGGTGAATGGACATAGCGCATTCACGGAGAGTCTAGCACAGAGGAATAGACAGTCGATTCCCGCACGGTAATCAAGGGTATGTTTATCATCGCAAGCAACAGCAGAATAACAACCAATATGGCGGAAACAACGGGTACGATTCTGAGAATCAGAACTCGAACGTTCACTCGCAACATCAGTTGACGACGGACTACATCCTGAGCCAACAGAAAGAGAAGGAGAAACATCAGCATCATGGTGGGTTCAATAGTAATAATCAGTTTTCGTATTCGACGTCTACGCCCACGTCGTCGCATTATTACCATCAACAAAATGGTGCGGCCTTTAGTTCGACGATACAGCCGTTCTTGTTGCCTCCGCTTCTGAAGAGCGATACTGATACTGACGTGTCGGAGTATGAGTCGCAGAAGATCGGTCGACAAGTCCAAACTGGAGCGTCGTTGCTGAAGCGTAAACTTGAGGAGGAGATCCACCAAGAAAGTGCAGCCCATTCTCATCATAGTCCGGTTAAGTTCCAGCTGAACAAACCTGGCAATCCGTTGTTTACGACACCGTCGGTTGCGATTGTCTCGCAGACGAGTAGTACGTCTTTCGTGTCTAGCGTCTCCAAGGTGACGCATCCGACTCACTCGCCGAGTAACGGAACAATCTTGGGTATCAGTACGGTGACAAGTATCGGGACAAACCCCAGAGATCAACATAATCCTCACAATCTCACTATAGACTCTTCGGTGTTCAAACAGAACTACGTAGAGACGACCCCGCCGGCGACATACGATGAATACTTGGAAAGTGATGTTCAGAAAGATCCGTTCTACATCGATGTGCCGAGGATTGCGTCAAAGAAAAGACAAAGAAGAGAAGCGAATTTGGAGAAACCCCAAGGTCAAGCTTCTTCTAAGAAAGGATCGAGAGGTATTTAACCGAGGTTCAACACATCAGTATTTTAGCCCAGAAAGTGTTCTTACGTCTTATCCGGAACTTACAGTCAGTAAAAGTTCAAAGTATGAGATACAACATGGTAAAAAACATCAAAAGAGCAAGCATGGAAAGTCTCCCAAAAAGTATAGTTTGAAGCATCAAAAGACAAAAACTAAATCTTTAAAGAATAGGAAGCATGGTCGCAGTACTCGGAAGAAGCGACAAATACCAACGGATACTGCGGTTCCAAAATCTGCAGACATCCAGTTCCAAACCGGGTGTGCACGTGTCTGTTTCCATGTCTCCGTCTCATTACGTGTCTCCCAGCAAAGTTGAGCGAAAGAATCCCAACTTGAGGACTGTGGTGAGTTTCCAGAATCGGCAGCGATTCCAGCAAACGACGTCCAAGTCGTTGATCACCGAAGCAATATTTGAGCCTAGACGTCCATCGGTTGAAGTTCCGTTTGATACGCCGAGCGAAGTGGCGTCACCTAAAGAACCCTCGAGGATAGATCGACCTAGGACACGGAATGATTCTCCGAAAGAGAGTCAAAGAACAACGAGTCGTTTGAAGCCGTCGCTGATTCCTGATCAGAAACTACGAGCGATTCATCATGGACAACGATCTCAAACATCAGAACGAGTCCAAGGAACGATAGATTCACCTGTAGAGCTACCTTCGAGGTCTTCTGGTCGCGGTGGAATATCTTCGGAAGCTTTTGGACCTCCCGTGAGTCGAAGGAAGATAAACAAGTCGACGACAACTCCGGAGAATCGAAACCGAGCAGTCAACACTCCCGCATCGACTTTCCTAGCGAACTATCCGGTGGAAATGGTCGAGTTGAAGACCAAGTCACATATGGTTGCCATGGTGCCCACTCACAACAAAGTGAGTCTTGACTTTCTGCGGAGTTTAGAGACGCAACAGACCGGTGGGGATAGTGAAGCATTACCCGGTCCGGTCAGGAGCTCACCCGTTTACTCCCGCAGGAATCTACATGCCAATTCTCGGCGGTTAAGTGCGGTTGTACCAACTCAAGAGGTGATCGTCGAGAATCAAAGACGAGTACCTTCCTCCCAAAACACGCGACAAGGTCGGCAAAGAAGTAGAGACTTTCAATCTTCGACCCGAGCTTCAGAAAGAATCTACGATAGCAATATACGTTCAAGAGTAAGAGCGCCAGAAAGTGCCAATCAAAATCTTCCAAGCCAATACGTAACAGATCCAACTATAAGTGTATCCACAACACTCAGCTCTGGACACGACCAAATCAAAAACGTTGCTAGTTTAGAATTGTCAACTCCGGGACAAAATTTAGATTCGAATAGTTTTGCCGGTGTAAATCAACCGGAATCATACAAAACTGTGTCAATTCTGGATGTTCCGCCAGTAATAAATCCAACCAATTCACCTAGATCCAGTAAACGACAGCGGTCAAGAGAATCTTTACAACAGGTAGGCCTAGTAAACGTCGAAGCGGAAACATCTCGACCTAGACACAGCCCGAGAAACGCTCAACGGGGCCCATCGAGTCGACAAACGAGTGTCGATACTCCGTCAAGAATTTCTTCAAGCGAAGGATTCCAATCCCGAAGAACAAATGTGAATTCATCACCTCAGCTCCCTGAATCAAGTTACCCATCGACGACGAATGTGCCGTTCTCGTCTCAAACCTCCCCGGAAGATCAACCGCAGACGAGGGTGTCTTCGCGGAGTCGTACCAGGGCCCGGGTGGATCCCGTCGTGGCCTCCAGGAGAAACTCCCAGTCCAGAGCAAGTCTTCCTCTCGCTTCTCAGCAGCAACAAGTGTCGGAGAGCCAGGTGTCCAGCGCTGAGGTGACGTCATCGACCCGGGCTCCGCTACCGGTGACGAGCTTCACGTGCGCTGACAAGGTTCCCGGGGGCTACTACGCTGACCTCGAGGCCGACTGTCAGCTGTTCCACATCTGCTCGGAGGGACGACACGGGAGGTACAGTACACCACTAGGGACTAGAGAGCAGTGACATCACTAGGGCGTATGGGAGCAATCGCAATTCGCGCCCCCCAATAATTTCCATGTTTTTTTTTTCAATTACAACACACAGTTGGCCGTCCTTTTAAAGGCACAGATTTTCACCAAAATTACCTCGAAGGAGAAAAGTTTGATAATAAAGAGGATTTAGTAGATAAAAATTGGTATTTATGCTTTAAAACGCAATTTACACCAAAAGACCTGGAACAATTTTCGGATAACTACCGGAAACCAGAATTGTAGATAAAAATTGGTTTGAACCTTTTAAAATTCCATGATTTCACAAAAATGACTAAAGCCACATAATTTCCGGTCAAGTCCGGAATTACCCCCTCTGAATTTCGTACATCTAATATTGCCAACTCCTTATAAATTCCTGAATGAGGTAACTGTTGAAAGTGTCACCATCCTCTGCTATTTGATGCACTGCTGGCTTTGCGCCCCCCCCTCCTTCGCACTAATAAGAGAACACTGACCATCTTCTAGAGAACTTTACATTATTGGTCACGGAAATTATTCGAGGAACCTAGAATTTCATCCTCTTTACACACCTACTTCTCCTGAGCAGAGTGGACAAGTGTAGGCCTACATTAAATGCTCGAACCTTATGTTAGATCTCATAAAGCTATCCAATATTATTGAGATAGACAACCATTTCCTTCATACGTAATGTTCAATAACCTTTTAATCAGATGTTAAGATTTAATAATGTTTCATGAAGTAAAATCAACAGAATTTTTTGAATGCTAAAAATTGATTGAAACTAAGAACTTAACAGTATAATATACAACAACTTCTCATCGAATCTAAGATATTTTAAACATGTAGTTTCAATCAATTTTTTGCGTTTAAACATTTCGTGTGATTTTACTTCAGGACATTAAAGTTAAAATCATTACATTAAGACATTTAAGGTAATTACAACAGTTAGTATGAAAGAAATTATTTATCTCTATTCAAGGGTTTAGAGACCATCAATAGAAGGGTCGAGGATAGATAAGATCTAAATCTTGTCCACTCTGCTCGGGCCAGGAAGGTGGTGGTGGTAAAGAGGGGAGGAAATTCCTGGTACCTGCGGACCAATCTTCCCGTGAAGTCCACTTTCACATCCCCGTACACATGTTGCTTAAGTTACTGAGAATCAGAGGGAACCACACTCGTCTATCATTTATCAAATATCTTTTCTGTAGCCAAGATGTATTAAACTTCTATCAATATAGCATTCAGTTACACATATTTAATTCTACGTTTACAATTTCGTACGCACTTACGTGTACACTTATTATTAGTAGGACAATACTGATGAGTAATGTGTACAAAACACCACTACAGTGTACTATACTGTAAATGAAATCTTTATCTGACAGCTGTCTAATTAATATGGATGACCACGGGGATCCAGCGTACTGATCAATACAAAGTACATGTTTTACAGAAAGAAATAATAACATAAAATAAATATCTTAAGTAAGAAGTTAATGGGTATGATCATTGTTGTAAAGATGATGATGCAAAATGGTGATGGAATGCTTCAGAACTGTGGGAACAATTTTTTCAATTAAAGTAGGGGGGAGGGGGGGGGGGGAATAATACAAGTACAGTTGTCTTGTTACATTTGCAGCCAGCACTTGTTGCCTGCAGTCAGGATTGATATCAAAATTGTTTTCAGAGAGACTATTCACAAGTCTTGTCAAGCTTCCTCTATTGTTGATTGGTTATTGAAAATAATTCAAAATATTAAACAAGGTTTATACGACGTACGTAGGTGATTATGCCATTTATGAATTGGGAGTAAAATACATAATGTGCAAGAAGTGGCTTTATTATAATTACATAGCTCTCAACATAGCGAATCCAAATGCAGCAATTGGTGGAATAATTTTTGCAATTCTTTCATTGACCATTCATTCTACAAAATGTTAAAAAGTAGAAAAATAAATTGTTTGATTTGTATGTAGCTGCATTGAATTTGCTCTTCATTCTTAAAACACTGATGTCATATCCCATTAATAGATTCAGATACAGTATTAGGCCTATCAGAAGACTATATCGAGACTCTGCATGTAATGTCTGGAATATGTTTCTTCCTTCTTCCAGGATCAAGGACAACAAGTTCCTGTGCGGCCCCGGGACCAGGTTCAACCAGCAGAGCAGGACCTGTCAGTCCAGGGATCTGGTAGACTGTGAACTGTCTGCCTCGCTCTACCATCTCAACAACCACTTCACCGTACCAGCCGCACCAGGTGATCTCATTAGGAGTTAATGTTGTTTTAGGGCACTCAACAGTAGAGTTATCAGTGCCCATGACAATTGTATTGGAATCTTCCAAATTTTCTTTTTCCATAATTGTGGATTACCAGCATGTTTTCTTCATTCCAATGGGTGGAACGTAAGGGAAGACGAGGGGGGTTAATAGGAAGGAGTGAGGATGTTGGATAGGATGGGTTAAACTGGGTGGGAACGGAGGAGTGCTCGTTGCAGAGAGGGCCGGCAAGTATGGAGACGAAAAAAGTGAAAGAAGAAAATAAATATGAGTAAGGCTGTGTGAATGAAGAAAGGTGTGATAAAAAGTTGCGCGAGAGCTCTCTTTGCAACACGCACCCCAACCGGCCAGAGCTCGCCCTTAGTTTTGGGGAATACACTACTCCCCTACTCACAGGCCAAACCACGGGAAGGTAGCGAGTTGGACTTTGAAGGCCCATCACACTGGGGCATTACTACTTTCACTTTGTCGATATTATTAATCGGGAAACACTCCTGTTGGTGAAATTGATTATCAATTATCATCGTTATCTGTTGCCACGACCAACTCTGCGTTGGGTCGGCTATTTTGACAATAGCTCTCCTCACATCTTCTCCCTCTGAATGTGCGGCTGCCCCCACGATTCCAGTCTCACTTCCTCGACTTCATCCTTTGTGTCAATTATTCTTCATTCTTTTTCCTCACGCACTGATTCTGACCATTGTATTGCCATCTGTCTCTGTGGTCAGTGTGCCGTTTCTTGTGTCTATCCTACCTAGAAGTCCAGGTTCTCCCTAATTCTTTCATCTGATTCTCCATTCTTTCAGGTTAATCTCGATTCTTTCCATTCCTTTTGACCATGTCCGAACCACTTTATTCTTCTCTCCTATTCGCTCCATTTAATTCCTCACGCCTACTTGATCTCGGATATCCTCATTTCGTATTCGCCCATCTGTCTTACATACAAGGCTTCTCAAAACCTTCATATCTACAGCCTGCACAAGGCTCTCATCCACTGTTGTCTTATTCCAAGTCTCTGCTGCATATGTCAGTATTAATAATAATAAAAAATCAATCCAGAAATTTATAAATCCCCTTTAGCTGGGTTTCGAAGTCGTGTTTCCTGATCAGGGGCGTAGGAATGAGGCAGTGGTGCAGTTGCACCCAAGCCCTGAGTGATTGAGGGCCCACTGCAAGAAGGGGCCAATGGGGCATGGAAGCCCATTGAGCAGCGTTGCACCTATAGTTTGTCTCACCATAAGCTGAGCCCGGAGTTTTGTGGGTTCAAAGAGCGCCGGCTGTGGTGGTCACGTTGTAAACGTATCACAGTTTGACAGCTGAAGTGGACTCCGCAGAGCAGTAAAGTACAGTCACATCCAGTGCGACCTTGGCCCTATATCCTGTATGGGGATGATACTGATGGAGCGAGTGTTGAAACGTTGATCTTGCGCAGCATTATAGCGTTGAGTGACTAATAGTCACTCAACGATTATATTTATATATATTATATTATACGATTATATATATTATATTATATAGGCTAGATAGCTATTCACTACTTGCAATCAACTTGCATCGGATGTGATTGTACTTTGTTATTACGGAGAGGCCCATCCTTCCCTTCCGTCAAATTCGGACGGGTTTACAACCTATGATAATAGAGCAGGCGACATCCTAGTTTCTTTGAACCCTGAAACGCCGGGCTCAGCTTATGGTGAGACAAACTGTAGGCCTTTGAATTCCCAGCTACGCCACTGCTCCCGATTGCCGGTCGAAAAATATTCACTATTCACATCTTTAATGCACCATCAATTCAGAAGGTATTAAGTTAACCATCTTTGTAGCTTAAACCGTCGGACCGGCAATCGAAGACTCGGGTTCGAAACCCTGCTATGATGGTTTTTGTAATTTCTGGATTGATTTCCTTATAGATTAACTTTGTTTTGCTTTTTTAAACTTAGTTCAGAACTAACTAAGAACACCAACTAAACCAGAAAAACAAGAACATTTTTACAAGCTAGGTACTCTGGCATGAGTTTTTGTTGTTTACATTATTAAGTCTCTATTTTCAACGGATAATGTTATCCACTTATGCAAATTTAATAGATAAGGGAGGAGGGGAAACCCGGTACCGGCACGTAGCCTACTCCTTTCGAAAATTACCACGGGGACCAACGGCTTAACGTCCCATCCGGAAGGACGGTGTAGCTTTGACGGTCATAAAGGTTCCTCCACTATCCAATAATTCTTGAAGTATCTTTATTTTAGCAACATGTTTTAACACGTTTCATCTCTGTATCCAGCTGTGGAGCCACCCCCCGCGGAGCCCAAGTTCGAAGCCCGGAAACTAAGAAGAGGCAGAACCAAGAGATCGACTTACGAAGGTGATTCTTACTCATTATCTATTACTTCACGAGTGTTTCTTGCTATGAACATTGAATATCAGCTGGAGACCCTACACCAGTAGCAGTTTGTACGTGATGTTGCACAGACCAACATACACTGCGATATACTAGCTGAGTCTGTTAAGACACCTCAGGGAGGGGAGGGGTGAGGGTTGGGATTCGAATATAAATTCGTAATCGATGTCGAACCAATAATATCGACATCACTACGAAAAAAGTCGACATCGATATTATTTTCAGAATCGATTATTTAAATGGCTTTTTTTAGGCTTCATTTTTATATTTTTCTTTTTCTATTTTGAAATGTAAAAATAGGTAATGTAATGATACAAAAAGTAAAATATATGGTTTTGACATGGTTTCAAAATCGACTTTCCTTTAATTTTTTTTTAATGGCTAATCGTTTTCGAATCGAAAATCAATTTTGCTTCGACATCGATGTCGAATCGAATAATAGATGTCAAGTCGAACCCTGGGAGGGATAATCTTGATTGAGTTGAGTATCTATATTTCTATTTTTAAAACATGTTTTTAGGCATTTTAAGTTAGAATTTTTTAATTTTAGTACCTTCGGCACCGGTACTGGTCCACGAGGGTGCAATAAAAATGAAGAAATATATCATATAAACAAAAAAGTCATGTAAGAATACGTATATAAACTGAAAAGACAGCTATCCCTCATCATTATGTCAGGGCTAGATCCTCCTCTGTATATCAGTAGACAAAAACAGCTGCTCTCATTGGGTCTCTCAGCAATTTATGTTCAATAGTACGTATACTGATTTCTTTTTTAATAATCTTACCCTTTTACTATACATACTGGACAATAGTCTAGGGACAACCTTATTCTTTCTTTCTTTCTTTCTTTCTTTCTTACCTTCTACTTTTATATATACGCAATATTTTTGTTGAGCCCATTTACAATTTTTTATACGATTTCAATCAATCTATTTCAAACTAGGTTGCATTTCCCATTTTGGTTCAATACAATTTATCAACATAACTTTTAAGGGTAAAGACTACCACCTATATTAAAACTACGTGAAATTACGTTTTTAGTGATATCTCGAGAACGGTGCAAAATATCGCAAAACTGTTTGCAGACAGCTATGTGGTTTTGTAAGGACTATAGCCTGCACGAAAAAATATTGTAATGTGATGGTAATTAAGTATTTTATTTGATATTTAATTAATTAAAGTCATATTTGCAATACAAACCGCACCGATTATTATATTTGAATACTTTTTCTTGCATAACATTGTCCTCACAAAACCCCATAGCTGTCTGCAATCAGTTTTGAGATATTTTGCACCGTTCTCGAGATATCACGAAAAAACTGTAATTTCGTGTGGTTTAAATATTGGTGGTTAGCTTATTACGTTGACCGTCTTGGTAGCTTAGGACTAAAGCTTACGACCGGCAATCTGGAGACCCGGGTTCGATACCCGGCTGAGATGATTTCTTTATTTTTCTCATTCGATTTCCATAGAATTACGCAAGCCAGTAAAAGATTTACCGTTATAAGTTTGTGTTATTTATATAATTGATCTAGGCTATAGTAAATGATGTTGACTTATTTGTACCTTTCTCACTTTTCAAAACCTTGTTACTTTCAGAATGGTAAAGCGACTGTTACAATCATCTCGAGACGATTCTGTAAGTGACTATGTACTTTATGCCTGCACACGTAGCACGATAGACCTCACTGCATCTCACAACTCACCAGTGGCGTTTCCAAGGGGGGCGACAACCCCCCCCCCCCTTTTGCCCAAGAAAAGTGTGAACTGTTTTATCACAAAACTCACAAAAAGACACAAGGAATTTAAATGGATACAAATTTGGTTATTAATTATTTTGATGCTTTAAAACGCACAGATTTCACCACTGACCTGAAAAAGAGACTTAAAGATTAAACAGGATTGATTAATAAAGGTGAGCTTAAAATTACAGATTTTCACCAAATGACTTAAAAGAAAGTTTGGATTAAAAACAGAATTTAGTAGATAAAAAGCTAGGCTAAATTGCAAATTCTGACCAAAGATGACTTTGAAGGAGAAAAATTTTCGGTACTGTTATCCATTTAAACGTCACGAACATCTATGAATTAATTGTTAACCCCTTAATGAATCGAACGCACTGAAACTAAAACGATTAGTAGGAAAAGTTGATCTTAAAACGCACGATTTCACCAATGACCTGAAGCAGAAACTTATGACTTAACGAGGCTTTTCGTAGTAAAAGCTTCATTTTCACGTGTGCTTAAAGCTAGAGATTTTACCAAGTGATGACTCAAGAGGGACCAAGCATTTAGATCAAGCAGCAGATTGCAGACAGAGGCGAAAGTGTAACTACAGAATGACAACCTTGCAGCAAAATGGGGCAGAATTGAGCTAGCAATAAAAACAAGGAATTAGTATGATAAAAGTTTGAATTGATGATTTAAATAGAAATGAATATCACCAAATACTAAGAATTTCTATCCAAGGGCATTCCAATGTTTTCATGTCAAAATCGAGGTTGGTTTGTGTTCATCATTTAGGTTTAACGCCTTTTGAATTTCTGATTACGATGCTAAATACCATAGTAGAGCATCAAGACGTGTACCAAAGGTGTAGTAGCAGCTTAGTCAGGCTATGGATACGAGTGCTAGCAGTCAAGGTTGGACAGCCTTAAGCGTTGTAGTTTGTGTATTGCATGACTGATAACATTGTCTTTGTTTTGTGTTTGTGTTTAGTTGTGTGTAACTTATTTTGATTTTTGTGTGTTTGCTTGCACTTAGGATTATTGAAGCTTCTGATACATTTGGAAGTAAAACCCAAAACATCAAAGGAAAGTTTCCCTTTCATCCCTTGGAGGGACTCTCAAGTCCCTCAGTTTTATTGTGGTATAGCATAAACATGGATAGGGTCATGGCTCTGTAAGCCTGGCGGGACGTTTAAGTCCCACTTCTCTTGAGCACATAGAGCTATCGTACGTTCACATAGGATAATATTTACGCCTTGTACATAATTTTTAAACCATTTTGGTCTAAAAAATTGAAAATAATGAAATTTTGAAAATAATACTATATAAACCATTAACAATAATAAATATGCCATTTTTATCCGATTTTAATTTAATTTAAAATTAATAAACATACTTGTTCTTTAACTGAAATCTTTTTAAAAAATAAAATAAGTTGGAAATTGCGATATATATTTAAAATTTAAAATTTGTCACAAACATCTAAAATACAAAAAAAAAAATTGGCATGTTTGTTTGACGAATAAATTATAAAAAACAATCATTTTTTAATTTTTTTCTAGGTTTAGGGATGAAAGGGTTAAATGTTGGTGCACAACAAATGAAAACAAAACGCCTCGAGTATTTCATATGTTATTTAGGATTTTTTCAAGATACAAAGACTTAAACTATTTTAAAATATAAATTAGCACTTTAATTTAATCTACCAATCACAAATCAACTCTCTTTCGAAATACTACTTTCCCCCTTTCACATGTCAAAACAAGTCTTACTTTTGAATGGATTTCTTCGTTATACCCGCTTCATGTTCCAGATTCCAGTACAAGTGCTTAAAAAGTTGCTTTTAAGCTTCACCGGTTTTTTTATTTAATTTTTTTATCTAACGAAAACATAGGAGGTTGTCGAAAATATATTTTGTGAAATAAATATTTAAAATAATAATATTAATAACTTTTAAAATCAGAATAATTTGAATGTTTTTGTTTATTATGTAGGACATTACAAACAACTAAACGTTTATAAACATTTATTTTAGTGGAAATTATGGTGCCTGAACTTTGGATCTGACTTAAATAAATGAAGTACTAGATAGAAGCTAAAATAGAACGCAGAAATAGAACTTTTTCATGAATTAATTCGTTTCTTTGGCTGAACATTCAAACCACATTTAATTTTTGAACACATGCTTTTAGCTTTACATATTGTTCACAACTTCTGTTCACAAAATTACAAATTCTCTTAAAATATCAGCAAATTTCTCCATCTCAATAATATTGTACTTTTCAAAACTTCGTTATAAATTCAAACTCAAACGTTTGCAACTATTTGTATATTTATCCTACGTATTATTGACGTCGTACATGTAATTGTTTGCTTCATACATTACATTCGCTTGCAAGCATGTTGCATGTCCATAGATGTGCATCTTATTGTTATAATGATTTATTTTTCCAATTGTGTGTTACCTTCATCCAAATTACATATAAATAAATAAAATAAAATACATTCGTATTAATAGTAAGCCTTAAGTCTACCCACTCACTCACTGAACTGATTTTAAGTGGGGGGCGTTGAATTTAATGTCTACCAAGCCAACCCTGTAGGCATCTCCATTACAATATTGTCAAAGTAACTAAATAGAGTATGATCATATCAGTTTAGCAGTGCTTTGAATTCAATTTGAATTTATATCTATATTGTGAATTAACCCTTTATGAAAACTATAACACAAGAGCCCAAATAAAACTGAGCATTATGAGTTGTGCAGTTGTCTAAACTTGTGTAAAATGAACTTATTTTAATCAAGGGGACGATTTTCAAAATCATTGAACAGTTCTAACAACTGAATCAATCAATCAAGAAACATGATTTGTCCAATTACAGAGATATATACATACCTATGGTCCAACCGGCCCAAGAAAGCATACATTATTTGACCAGGTTCAATCGTTATGTATTACATAGTCTGAGGTTTCTGCAAATCTACGACCATTCTTTTTTAATGACTGATGTATCTGTAGTAATTGTGCAATGTGGTATTATGTCTTTTGTTTGGTACAGGTCTGTTTTTATGTCTATTATTTATTATTTACTCCTAAGAATTTAATTAACTCTTTATCGAATTATGTTTAAAATTTGCAATTTATCACTCATTTGAATCCAATTCTTTGTATTCAATTCTGAATTTCATTTACGTTCCATTTGTAATCTTTAAGAACGTTAATTTTGGTTTGGCTTTTGTGGGTCTTCAAATCTTTCAGCAATGCCATCTGCTAATAAAATCTATTTTCTCAAGCTACAAAAGTGACGTTTATGTACATTGCAATGCCATCCCTTAATAAATGTTATTGTATGTTCCCAGCTATTCACACAGCTGAAAGTAAGGCCGATGAAAGCAGTACGACACCGAAAAGAACTTCACGTCAAGCCGATGTTCAATATTACGATGACGACTACGACTTTGAAGACAATAACTACGACATTGAAGAGAATCGAGCTCTGAAAAGTGAAACAACTACCTTGAAGAATAAGCCTATCGTCCCTGATAAATCCCGCAAAACCCCTGCCAGTTATGAAGAATATTACTTTATAGACTACTCAGATCCGACGACCACAAAGAGAACTAAAGTTAAAGATGCTAATATTAGAACTCTTGAATACATTTCACCCACTCAAGCTACGTATTCCCTTTTGAGTAATGTCGACGCTGGAAGAAAAACGTCAACAACTCTAGGAGCCGATTATTACCTTTCTAATGATTACGTGAATGATAATTACGAACCGTCGATTTATAAGAAGAACGAAACTCAGAACAATTCTGAGAAGTTGGGAGTTGAGGTGACACTCCTTATTGGTTCTGGAAAAAAAGACACATTTCCTGATATTGGCATCAAACATCAGATTAAAGTTACAACCAGTCCTACAACTACAACAGTTAAAAGGATAACGACCGTTCCGGTAACATTTCCAACAACGAGTACCACTACACCAAAAGTTGACTATGAAGAAGATTATTATTACTATGATGAACCGGCTCCAGCCAGCAAGGTAGTCGAAAAGAAAGCACAGATTAAATCGTTGACGAATCAAACCATTGTCAAAACTGAAAATAAAACTAAAAAGAACGAAGACCTTAAGGCGACTACGCCATATTCTGGAGGTATACACGACGACATTGCCGATTTTGAAAACGACGGTAGTGAAGAAGATTTAGCGAAGATCGGTAAAGGTGAAGGTATTGAAATTGGCACCAAGGGTAAGATTGACGTGACGCAGATTTACTTCACGACGAACGTGCCGGAGATTGGAGAACGGCTGGAGGACATCTTGAACAGTACCGAAACTTTAGGTTTATCCACTTTGGGTCCGCTAGAAGAGGAGACGGGTAATCCGTTGGACCCTATCCGGGAAGTGGTTTATAGATTACTGGACGATCCGAACATGTTTGATGATAACGCAACGGATGTTAATGAAGATGACATTGGGAGTGTGGAGATCACCACGGTTAGTTTGACGCAGAGTCCAGAATTGTCAATTTCAACGGTTGATAACATTGAAGTAGCAACGACTTCTCTACCGGTTGATGTGACTCCTGTAGATGATGCTGAAACGACGAATGAGGTGAAGACCACGACAGAGGTAACGACCACAACAGCCCCAACAACAACCACAACAAGAACAACAACAACAATAAAGTCGAGAAGATTGGACCGTACACGAAGTCGGTATCGTACAACTAACGCCCCCGTTAGTACGTCTTCCCCTTCTACGATTCAGAGTCTGTACCAGCGAACAAGATCTCGTCCAACTCCCAAGTATCATCACGATGACGTCACAGTCCTACCAGCTGTCCACATAAAACCAATCAGTTCCGTGGCAACTCGCAAACCGACCATTCTTCGCAGTCGTGATCGTTTAAACCGTATCCGACAAAACAATTTGGCGCTCAGAGAGAAGAATGCTCTTCAAGAGAATGCAGAAAACAAGTTGAACAACTCCGATGACGATTCCGACACGGCGAAGTCGAGTGTCCACGCGTCGAGAGTGACAAAACCGGAAGATGCGACCGGTCCTGATTCTGAGGAAGCTTTCTCCACGTTGATTCCCTTTGGTCATCACACCCTCACCGAAACTCAAGGTCACTTCAATGACTTCAATTCCTTATGATAATGATGCCCTCTTGGATCCAACCAAGGAAGAACTAACGTCATTGGCCGTTACTTCCCCGCAAGAGGATGTTGGTTTTGAAGAGACGGATTCAACGACGCAATTTACGGTTCTTACGGGTAAAAGTCGTAAAGGAAGTAAAGAGAAAGAAACGAACGCAAGGAATGATGGACCTTCATTGAAGCTTCTTCAGAGTTTTGCAAGGTTGCAAGATGAGAAGTTTTACCCCGAAGATGAGTACGATGTCGATACGACTTCAGATGAACCGAAGAGCACTACGGTAAAGCCCGAAATTCCTCTAAAGGACGTCACTAGACCAAAAGGTACCCACCGGTCTACAAAAAGGCCCGAGGTGTTACTCAATAACGTCACTACACCTTCGGGTGTTCCAAAAGGTACCCACAAACCCACGAAAACCCCCGAAGTTGTCCACCATGACGTTACTACACCTTCGGGTGTTCCGAACCGATCTCCGGAAAGCCCCGAAGTCGTCCTCGTGAATGACCCTCGTGGCTTTAGCAACTCGGAACCTCCTAACAACAGAAAACCCTCATACAACCCTAACTTCTCCTGCACCGATAAAGAACTATACATCTACCATCCCGATACAGACGACTCCAGAATATTTCACTATTGTTCTCCCGGATTCCACAATCGTCAGAAACTCGACTTTCTATTCATCTGTGACAATAACACGACCTTCAACGTTAAACTACAGAAATGTGAATAGATTCAAACTCAAAGTGATGACACTTTTACATCTGATATTACCTGTTACCGTATTTTGTACGACAATACTCCTACCACAAGAACATTTACACTAAATATCTGCAACGATGTTTAGATCTAAATGCAAATGAACTTATTTTCCTCCTAAAGAAAACATGTTTCTTCTCAACACAACATGATTTCTACGATTCCTATTTTTCAATTTCTTCTTAAACGTACACAGGGTGACATTTGGTGCATTTGCTTGTGAATTATATTATTTAAATTTGTATAAGATTTTGCTGTCAATATGAAAGTTTAAACGTGTCCCCACTAAAAAAAAAACACATTTTTTTATTACTTACGCGTATTCAAGCATTCTTTTGAACAGCAATAACTTAAGCAATTTGAAGATATTCTTAAATGTAAATTTGGGGGCCAAAATCATCCTGTGTAAACTTTTCTATAAGTGTAGCAATTTGAGTTATGTATTTTTTTTTATAAATATATGTGTAAAACAACCTACATTTACGAACAACATAGCCGTAGTAAAATCTTTCCTAATAATAGACAAACCAAGATTTGAATTGATTCAATGTTAACAAAGAATTGTCTAGATAATTTTGGCAAACATGATAGAAATGCTACCACATTTTTATTTCAATACATATTTAAAAAATATTATGTTTTTTTGTTGAAAGCTAATTGTTATTATAGCTAGATTTTAAGTACAACGGAGCAAATAAGGTCAAAAAGATCTGTTTTCAAATAATGTCTACGTATTATTTACAACAGATGAAAGACAATCTTAATTCATAATTTATTAACTGTCTTAGTTTCAGCATTGAAATTTCTGGAACAATTATTGCTCTGTGTATTTTGTGTGTGCTAGAAACGAGAGTAAAACCTTATCTGGAAAACCATATAGAATTTTTTTCAGGTAACTTTATTTGCGATAAAGTTCACCTGTTGTATTTTAGTTTTATTTTCCTATACACTTTTCCGATAAGGTTTTCTTGCTATGTTGGTATGTATTTTGAATGGGTATTATAAATGCTGCTTTTCTTTAAGACGTTCAAAAAGTGATATTTGAATAATTGTTTATTTGTTAATTTGTACATTTTGCAGTTTTTCTTTAACAATTATAATTATAAAGCAAGCCATGCTTTATTATTCCATTTGCAGATATTAAACACCTAGAGTAGGCTAGATCAGCAGTCATTGGTCCACTTCCGTGACAATTTGAAGCTATCTTGAAATAAGCATGATGATCATCATGGTATCATGATCAGTGGCGAAGCGTCGGGGTAGCATTGAGACAGTGTCTACCCTACTAAAAAAATTAATAACGAAAAAAAATAATATTCTAAACGCTGTTTTACAAGTGAGAAATGGTTTTCAAACGTATGCGGGCAAAGCAACGAATGAACGCGTTACCTTTCTGCGCGGATGTGGACTCTTTCCATGCCTATGCACTACTTTGAGACAACTAGGATTCTGTCTCCGAGCCTTCCCCTATTACACCCACAACTCTATGGCCCAGCGCTTGTCCACTCCCCTCACTTCCCCTCCTTCTTCGCAAGTAGCATAGGCAAATGAGACATGTCTCCTCGCGCTTCAGCTCGTGTTTCGGCTGCATTTTCGATTGTTGCGCGCATGGATACTATTATACACTTGAATAAGCGCGCGAGCGTGCTCGAATAAGTGTTACAGCCTTACAGCTTGAGTTGTTTTGTTATATTAATATTATTCTGATTCTGAAAGGGCTCCAAAATTGCAAAAATATAATAGGGAGGATCAACAAAATGAAGTTTCCACTGTACAAAAACAACGTTATTTTGTTATTGCTTTCCGACTAATACTTTTTCTACAACGCACCAAAACGCATTCTAAGACCTTGATTTTCAAAAATTCGCCTGCGGCGCTGATGTTGGGGGCTTGCCCCCAAACCCCCGTGCTGGTTCCTTTCCCACGAAAAATACAACCAAAAGAAACATGATTCGTCTGTGTCTACCCTGTAAAATGTTCACGCTTCGCCCACTGATCATGATTGCATGATAAGTAGATGGGTGCGATTTGTAGCCAAAATATTTTTCAAGGCGGCCGTCAGTTTGACAGGTGAGCATACTAGCCATTAACACCAAATGATTACTAAAGTCCCTCATGCAATAACTTCTTATTGTTTCTGTTTGTACATTCCCGTGCTGCACAAGCTAAAACCATATCAAACAATCCAGTAAAATACTTTATTGCATTAAAAAAGCATAAATTAAAACGCCAAATCTCCATCTTGATGGCAGATTGACGCTTTAATTTGCTACGCTTGCGTCTGTGCGGACGTATTGGAGACTGCGGATCTAGCCTACTATTGTTTGTTTAATATCTATGATTCCATTTGAATAACCTGACACAATATGATTCCAAAATTTAAGTCGGTTGTTTGAGTTCTGCCCAAATGTTTTACAATGTTAACAATGCCCAGCTAATTTCACATAGATTATGGATCAGTTTTCGACCTCCAATTTTCAGCAGGACCAGTTTACCTCTTTGGTTTTACTGCTATTAAACAAATAAACCACAATTTGGAGAATGTGCTGTGATCGTACATAAGGCCTACACACATTCTTACTTAACATTTTGGTTCAAACCACAACCTGATAGTACAAACGATAGAGCTTCCAAGTGATCCAGACTAAACCTCTGCATTCTGTTATAAAGCCTGGTTTGCACGAACTCATCCAACAGTCTTAAATAATATGTCCAGATTTTTCAAATATTCTCATGTAAGGGTATTGAAATTTTTGAATGAATAGTAAAGTTGTCCATACGTTGGGGGGGGGGGGGGGAGGGGAGAAGAAGGACGCTTTAATCGTTTAGGTTGTGACTTTTGTTTTAGGATAGCCCCACACAGTTTGGGCTGAAACATCAAAAGTAAAAAAAGTATCACTCATACAGCCAATGCCCTACACACATAAAATAATTGAGATCTAGAAGAAGGGCAAAACTCATTTACCCCTTCTTTTAGGTATCATTTATTTTGAATGTGAAAGGCTTGGGTGAATTTATAAAAGTCCTTGTATTTAATTTTTATTTATTTATTTATTTATTTATTATTATTATTTTATATTTTTATTATCTAATTTATTTATTTACATATTTATTTTTTTATTTTTTTAATATATTTATTCATTCATTCAGTGTTTATTTATTTTACGTCTATAATATTTAGTTATAAAAAACTGATTTACGAAGCAGACTGTCTAAATAAATCTACTTACATAGATGCAGACAAAATAATGAACTATTACAAAGTAAAATTAGAAATAGTAACATTAAACAACAATGTATAGTAAGACAACAATAATTTTGAAAACATTCAAATTGGGTATTAACAACATAAAGTGAAATAAATTAATGAAGATAAAGTAAGAGAAAAGGGGAAAAGTCGTAACTGTTCGTGCAAGTGTCACCCTGGCCCATGCTGCCGTCTGCTTGATCGCTACTGCTCGTCGTGACGCCTGCATACCAGTCCAGCTTAATAGGTAAGTGGTATAGCCTTAGCTCTCTTTTAAGAAATTTCCTCTTATTTCCTCTTTCTAACCTGCATTTTCCCATATAAAAAATAAAAAAATCCACTACTCTCCTAACCCCTTACTTAACTACCTAGTAAAGTTTGAAGGATCATAAATCTGATACAGCCAACGTTATTAGCTAGTCTAAAATCATGCACAGTAATGTTGTATTTTATTTTTTTAATGTATTTATTTATTTATTTATTTATTAACGTCTGTCCTATTCAGTTAAAAAACTGATTTACAAAGGAGGATGTCTAAATAAATCTACTTACATAGATGCAGACACAATAATGAACTGACAGTTAAGTACATATTTCAAATACTAATAATTACAACAATGTATTAGAACACAATATTTTGGTAACAAATTCAAAAAGGATCTTAAATACAATTAATTAATGAACCAAGTAAAAAGGAGAAAGAAAGAAAGAAAGAATAAAAAAATGAAAAATCATCGAAAAAGAAAAATGAAAAGAAAAATATTGATTTATTAGACGATCCTACTGGAACGTTTAGTGTATTGTTTAGAACATAATACGTAATGGTGTGTTTTGAGTCTAAATACCCATTTAAACTTGAAAGTTACAAGAAAAAAACATGAAGAAAAATGTTTATGCAAGGTAATTAAGCATAAGCCTTGTTTAAGGACCTAGTTAAGTAAAGATTTGTTCGTAGTACAGGTAGCTTATTGGTAGAACTATGAGTCGCAAAGTGGGAGGTTCTGGGTTCGAAGCCCAGGCTGGGCAAAATGGCTGCACAACGGTATATAAATAATAATTTATTATAAAATATTTATTGTTGTATCACGTGTGCACGTGAGGTATAGATGCAATAAAGAGACTGCAGATTTTGTGTGTCTCGTTGGTCTTGTGGTTAGAGTCTCTGCTTCCAATGCAGAAGCTCTAGGGTTCCATTCCTGCAGAAGTTTTTTAACTTCTGATTTCGACTGAAGTCCATCAGCTCTTGTCTTAGGAAATTGTAAATGGTGACATTGGAACCGTCCTAGCAACAAGGCACATGATAAATTCAAAAATGTTCTGAATCGGCCTTGTTGATTCTGGCGTTGATCCGCGGGTGTTCGCACTGTCCATACCACTGATTGCTATATTTCCTATTTAAGAATATCGATCTTTGGTTGGTTA
Source organism: Sweltsa coloradensis (assembly GCA_024449915.1). NCBI lineage: Eukaryota > Metazoa > Arthropoda > Insecta > Plecoptera > Chloroperlidae > Sweltsa > Sweltsa coloradensis. Next base: position 317,510 of record JAMZAV010001178.1, read on the forward strand.
TCGCTCACTCGTCGATTGCGTCGGGGCCTACAGATTTGGCTTGGTGGTTTACCGAGCCCCCACTCAAAATCAGTTCTAGAACTGAGTGGGTTGACTCCAAATAAATTTATTTATTATTATTATTTATTTACTATTGCCTGAAGCATGGAAGAGATGGTATGAAGAAGCATAACGTCCGATAAGCTGGTGGTGGGATAGGGACGTGAGTGAGGGGGACATGACACGGGAAGAGTGATTCTAATCCAGGACAAGGGAATTGGAGGTGTTGAAAGACTGCAATGAAGCAGGTTCGACATCAGCCATCTCCCGAGAGGTCCAATGCTGATATTATAAGGTAAGGCTAAAAGGTAAGTTATAGCAAGTCGTGAATGGGCTCAAGAGGCCGAACATTACATCCAAACAAGTCCGAGTTTTGGGGACAAGGCCGGGCCGGGTATGTGAATTTTGAAATATGCCATGGAAAATTGTCAAAAATCGACGGAATTTTGGGTGGTCATATAAGAACTTTATTTCATTAAACAGCCCTCCACGAACCCAAAACAGTCGTCCATTTTGAAATCTGACCTATACTGGGCTCTTATTTTATCTACAGGGTACATAATTTATTTGACTTGTCCCATATGAATAATAAAACCATGCAACGACCAACTGTTTAATATCAGTTTAACTAAGCTCGCCTTACCATTCCGCGTCGATAACACCAGTTTCTGGCGTCGCGACGCCCACCGACACCTGGCGTCGGCGTCGATCCAATGGTTCGATGGCAGCGAAATATATAAATCAATCTCTTCGTCTTGACGCCCTTTTTCTAAATTAATAAAGTTCATAGACGTGACGTCGATATAACGCTCCAAGCGACGCCGGAAGTGTGTCACTGTTTTAATAAAAAAAAATCAAATGCAGTTATTTTGACCCTGATAGGTGATAGAGACTCCTAGTTTGCTGCTCTGTCTTAGTTAGGTCAAATCCTTTAATTTAAGTCCATTGGCGATCGTCTAGGACCACGAGATAGATAAGTCGGTCTCGCCTGGAGGTCCTCAAATGCACTTTTTGGGGACTGTCGAGTGCGAGCTCAAAGTTTGCATGCACCAGGCCGTGGGCCCAACAAAAAATAAAAAAAATACTGGGATCTGATCTGATGAGTACGGACGTTAGAGGTGTGTGAATTTTGAAATATGCCTTAGTAATGTCAAATTAGTCGATTTTGGGGGGGTACCGGTTTTTTTACGGAAATCGATTAAGGGCTTCACAAAGAGCTCAAAACAGTTTTCCTTTATCAGATCGGACTTATAGGGGTCTCAAAATTAATTTATTGGTGGTGAAAGTCATTCACTTGACAACTTTTATGGCATTTCCGACGAATGGTGCGAGATACAGCAAACGTTTTCCACCATCATTTTTAGCAATAATAATGTTCAACAAAAACAACGATGTTTTCTTTATAAAAAATAAAATGTGAGATATCGTTTTTTAACTTTTCTTTATTTGACACAAACAAGTTATGCACTTCTAGTGTTAGTTTTGCTTAGTGGCAGTGAGCTTGATTTTTTGAGCCCAGTTACGACTTGCTAGGGCCGCTAGGACCGCGGAAAGACAGTTCGGTCTCGAAGAAGTGCTCATGAAAGTGGTTTTTTTTGAGATTCTTTACTGCCCTAGCTCGCCGGGGTGGACCAAATGAGCTGAAATTTTAATTCCCTCAACAGCTGTTGGGCCCCCCAAAAAATACAAAAAATACTAGGTTCCAATCGGATATGAAAGGTACGGCCCGTGAAACGGGGTGTGAAAATTTAAAAAATGCCTTACTAAACTTGTACAAAATAGTCGATTTGGGGTGGTACCGGTTTTTTTTTGACGGAAATCGATTAAGGGCTTCACAAAGAGCTCAAAACAGTTTCTTTTATCAGATCGGACTTATAGGGGTCTCAAAATTAATTTATTGGTGGTGAAATCGTCAATTTCACTTGACAACTTTAGGGCATTTTACCGACGAATGGTGCGAGATAAAGACAAACGGTTTTCACCATCATTTTAGAATAATAATGTTCAACAAAATCACAATGTTTTTTTTATTAAAAATAAAATGTGAGATATCGTTTTTTAATTTTTACTTTGACACAAACAAGTTATGCACTTCTAGATGTGGTTTGTATTAGTGGCAGTGAGCTTGATTTTTTAAGCCCAGTTACGACCTTGCTAGGGCCGCTGGACCGCGGCGAAGACAAGATAGGTCTCGAGAAGTGCCTCATGAAAGTGGTTTTGAGAGTTCTTTAATGCCCAGCTCGGCCGGGTGTGACAAATGAGCTGAAATTTTAATCCTCAACAGCTGTTGGCCCCCCAAAAATACAAAAATACTAGGTTCCAATCGGATGAAAGGTAAGGCCGTGTGAACGGGGTGTGAAAATTTAAAAAATGCCTTTACGAAACCCTTGTCAAAAAAGTCGGATTTTGGCGGGGGTATCGGTTTTGTTTGACGGACAATCGATTAAGGGCTTTCACAAAGAGCTCAAAAACAGTTTTCCTTTATCAGATAGGACTTATAGGGGTCTCAAAAATTAATTTATTGGTGTGACAATGTCATCACTTTCGACAACTTTTTATGGCATTTACGACGAATGGTTGTCGAGATAAAGACAAAACGGTTTCACCATCTTTTTTAGAAAAATAATGTCAACAAAATCAACAATGTTTTTTTTTTATTAAAATAAAATGTGAGGATATGTTTTTAACTTTTTACTTGACAACAAACAAGTAATGCACTTCTAAGATGTTGGTTTTGTCTTAGTGGCAGTGAGCTTGATTTTTATAAGCCCAGTTTACGACTTGCTAGGGCCGCTAGGGACCGCGGGAAAAGAACAAGTTGGTCTCGAGAAGTGCCTCATGAAGTGGTGTTTTGAGAGTTCTTTACTGCTTAAGCTCGGCAGGGTGTGGACCAATGAGCTGAAATTTTAATCCTCAACAGCTGTTGGCTACCCAAAAAATACAAAAAATACTAGTTCCAATCGGATTGAAAGGTACGGCCGTGAACGGGGTGTGAAATTTAAAAAATGCCTTACTAAAAACCCTTGTCAAAATAGGCCGATTTCGGGGGGTACCGGGTTTTTGACGGAAATCGATTAAGGGCTTCACAAAGAGCTCAAAAACAGTAATTTTCCTTATTAGATCGGACCTTTATTAGGGGGTCTCAAAATTAACTTATTGGTGGGAAATGCATTCAATTTGACCACTTTTTAGGGCATTACCGACGAATGGTGCGAGATAAAGACAAACGGTTTTACCATCATTTTTAGAATAATAATGATTACATGCCAAAACTCAAACAATGTTTTTTTTATTTAAAAAAGAAATAGGGGATATCGTTTTTTAACTTTTTACTTACACATACAAGTTATGCACTTCTAGGTGTTAAGTGTTTAGGGGCAGTGAGCTTGATTTTTTAAGGCATTACGACTTGCTAGGGCGCCTAGGAACCTGGAAGGACAAGTTGGTCTCGAAGAGGAAGTGCTCATGATAAGGGTTTTTTGAGAGTTCTTTACGCCCTAAGCTCGGCCGGGTGTGGACCAAATGAGCTGAAATTTTAATCCTCAACAGCTGTTGGCCCCCCAAAAATACAAAAAATACTAGGTTCAATCGGATGAAAGGATACGGCCGTGAACGAGGTAGTGAAATTTAAAAATTGCCCTTACAAACCCTTGTCAAAAAAAGTCGATTTTGGGGGTACCGCGTTTTTGACGGAAATCGATAAGGGCTCACAAAGAGCTCCAAACAGAGTTCCCCTTTTTCGAACAGACTTATAGGGGTCTCAAAATTAATTTTATTGGTGGGTGAAATGTCATTCACCCTTTGCACCACTTTTTATGGCATTTACCGACGGAATGGTGCGAGATAAGACAAACGGTTTTCACATCATCTTTAGAATAATAATGTTCAACTAAATCGAAAATGTTTTTTTTTATTTAAAAAATAAAAAATGTGAGATATTCGTTTTTAACTTTTTTACTTGACACAAACAAGTTATGCACTTCTAGATGTTGGTTTTGTCTAGTGGCAGTGAGTTGTTTTAAGCCAGTTACGACTTGCTAGGGCCGCCTAGGACCGCGGGAACAGACAAGTTGGTCTCGAGAAGTGCTCATGAAAAGTGGTTCTTTTTGAGAGTTCGTACTGCCCTAGCTCGGCCGGGTGTGTACAAATGAGCTGAACTTTTAATCCCACAGCTGTTGGCCCCCAAAAAATACAAAAAAATACGAGTTCCATCGGATGAAAGGTACGGCCGTGAACGGGGTGTTGAAATTAAAAAATTCGCCTTACTAAACCCTTGTGAAAATAGTCGATTTTGGGGGTACGGAGATTATTTTTGACGGAAATCGATTAAGGGCTTCACAAAGAGCTCACAACAGTTCCTTTTTCAGATCGACTTATAGGGGGTCTCAAAATTAATTTATTGGTGGTGAAATGTCATTCACTTTGACAACTTTTTAGGCATTACCGACGATGGTGCGATGGATAGAGACAAACGGTTTCACCATCATTTTTAGAATAATAATGTTCACAACATCAACATGCTTTTTTTTATTAAAAAATAAAATGTGGGATATCGTTTTTTTAACTTTTTTACTTGACACATACAATTTATGCACTTCTAGGTGTTAATTTTGTCTTAGTGGGAGGAGCTTGATTTTTAAGACCACTTACGACTTGCTAGGGCCGCTAGGGACCCTGGGAAAGACAAGTTGAGTCTCGAGAAGTGCTCATGAAAGTGGTTTTTTGAGAGTCTTTACTGCCTAGCTCGGCCGGGTGTGGACCAAAAATGAGCTGAAAATTTTAATCCTCAACAAGCTGTGGGCCCCCCAAAAAATTACAAAAACACTAGGTTCAAATCGGTATGAAAGGTACGGGCCGTGAAACGACGGTTGTGAAATTTTAAAATTGCCTTACTAAAAAATAAACCATTGTCAAAAAAGTCCGATTTTTGGGGCCGGTACCGGTTTTTGACGGAAACGATTAAGGGCTCACAAAGAGCTCAAAACAGTTTTTTTCCTTTTTTTTTTCAGATCGGCCTTATAGTGGTCTCAAAATTAATTTATTGTGGGAAATGTCATTCACTTGAAATTTTTATGCATTTACCGACGACTGGTGCGAGAAGAGACAAACGGTTTTCAACTATCATTTTTAGAATAATAATGTTCAACAAAATCAACAATGCTTTTTTTTATGAAAAAAATAAAATGTGGGATATCGTTTGTTTTAAACTTATTTTACTTGGACACATACAAGTTATGCATTCTCAGCGTGTTAAATTTTGCTCTTAGTGGCAGTGAGCTTGATTTTTAAGCCCACTTACGACTTGCTAGGCCGCTTGGACCATGGGAAAGACAAGTTGTCTCGAGAAGTGCTCATGAAAGTGGTTTTTTGAGAGTCTTTACTGCCCTAGCCGGCCGGGTGTGGCACCAAATGAGCTGAAATTTTAATCATAAACAGCTGTTGGCCCCCCAAAAAATACAAAAAATTTACTAGTTCCATCGGATGAAAGCGTACGGCCGTGACACGAGGTGTGAAATTTGAAAAATGCCTTACAAAACCCTTGTCAAAAAAGGTCGATTTTGGGGAGAGTACCGGTTTTTTGACGGACATCGAATTAGGGCTGCACAAAGAGCTCAAAAACAGTTTTCCTTTTTCAGCATCGGACTTATAGGGGTCTCAAAATTAATTTATTGTGGTGAAATGTCATTCACTTTGACAACTTTTTATGAGCATTTACCGACGACTGGTGCGAGATAGAGAAAACGGTTTCACCATCATTTTTTTAGAATAATAAGGTTCAACAAAATCAAACAATGCTCTTTTTTATTAAAAAAAAATAAAATGTAGGGATATCGTTTTTAACTTTTTTACTCTGACACATACAAGTTATGCACTTCTAGTGTTAATTTTGTCTTAGTGGCAGTGAGCTTGATGTTTTTTTTAAGCCCACTTTACGACTTGCTAGGGCCGCTAGGACCCCTGGGAAAGGACAAGTTGGTCTCGAGCAGTGCTCATGAAGTGGTTTTTTTTGAGAGTTCTTTACTGCCCCTTTTTTTTAAAGCTCGGGCCGGGTAGTGGACCAAATGAGCTGCATTTTAATCATCAAACAGCTGTTGGCCCCCCAAAAAATACAAAAAATACTAGGTTCAATGGATGAAAGGGTAGGGCCGTGAACGCGGGTGAAATTTTAAAAATTGCCTTTTACTAACCCTTGTCAAAAAAAAGTCGATTTAGGGGCATGGGTACTGGTGGGTACCGGTTTTGACGGAAATCGATTAAGGGCTTCAAAGAGTTCAAACAGTTTTCGTTTTTTCAGTATCGGACTTATAGGGGTCTCAAAATTATTTATGCGTGGTGAAATGTCATTCACTTTGACAACTTTTATGGCATTTACCGACGGGACTGGGCGAGATAGAGACAAACGGTTTCACCATCATTTTTAGAATAATAATGCAACAAATCAACAATGCTTTTTGTTATTAAAAATAAAATGGGGATATTCGTTTTTTTAACTTTTTTAATTGACACATAAAGTTATGCACTTCTCAGGTGTTAATTTGTCCTTAGTGGCAGTGAGCTTGATTTTTTAAGCCACTTACGGGATTGCTAGGGCGCTAGGACCCTGGGAAAGGACTAAGTTGGTCTCGAGAAGTGCTCATAGAAAGTGGTTTTTTGAGAGTTCTTTACTGACCTAGCTCGGCCGGGTGTGGACCAATGAGCTGAAATTTTTAACCTCAAAGCTTGTTGGCCCCACCCCCAAAAAAACAAAAAATACTAGGTTCCAATCGGATGAAAGGTACGGCCGTGAACGGAGGTGTGAATTTTAATTGCCTTACTAAATAAACTTCGTCAAAAAAGCTCGATTTTGGGGGGTAACGGTTTTTTGACGGAAAATGATTAAGGGCTTCACAAAGAGCTCAAAACAGTTTCCTTTTTCAGATCGGACTTATAGGGGTCTCAAAATTTAATTTATTTGTGGGAAAGGTTCATTCACTTTGACAAACTTTCTATGGCATTTACCGACGACTGGTGCGAGAAGAGACCAAACGGTTTTCACCAGCATTTTAGAATAATAATGTCAACAAAATCAACAATGCTTTTTATTAAAAAAATTAAAATGTGGGATATCGTTTTTAACTTTTTTTTTACTTGACACATACAAGTTATGCCACTTCGAGGTGTTAATTTTGTCTTAGTGCAGTGAGCTTGTTTTTTAAGCCCAATACGACTGCTAGGGCCGATAGGACCCTGGGGAAGACAAGTTGGTCTCGAGAAGTGCTCATTGAAAAGTGGTTTTTTGAGGAGTTCTTTACGCCCTAGTACGGCCCGGGTGTGGACCAAATGAGCTGAATTTTTAATCCTCAACAGCTGTTGCGCCCCCCCCAAAAATACAAAAATTATAGGTTCCATCGGATTTGAAAGGTACGGCCGTGAACGATGTCGTGAAATTTTAAAATTGCCTTACTAAACCCTTGTTCAAAAAAGGCGATTTTGGGGCGGTACCGGTTTTTTGGACGGAAATCGAGTAAGGGCTTCACAAAGAGCTCAAAACAGGTTCCTTTTCAGATTGGATTATAGGGGGTCTCAAAATTAATTTATTGGTGGTGAAATGTCATTCACTTTGACAACTTTTATGCATTTACGACGACTGGTGCGAGATAGAGACAAACGTTGCACCATCATTTTTTAGAATAATAATGTTCAACAAATCAACAATGCTGTTTTTTATTAAAAAATAAAATGTGGGCTTATCGTTTTTAACTTTTTACTTGACCACATACAAGTTATGCAATTCTAGGTGTTAAATTTTGTCTTAGTGGCAGTGAGGCTTGATTTTTAAGCCCAGTTACGGAATTGCTAGGGGCCGCTAGGACCCTGGAAAGACAAGTTGGTCTCGAGAAGTGCTCAGAAAGTGTTTTTTGAGGAGTTCTTTACTGCCTAGCTCGGGCCGGGTGTGGCACCAAAATGAGCTGAATTTTAATCCCAACAGCTGTGGCCCCCCAAAAAATACAAAAAAATACTAGGTTCCAATCGGATGAAAAAAAACAAAAAAAAGGGTTCAAACCCGGGGGGTCCGGGGCGTGAAAGAGGTGTGAAATTTTAAACAATTGCCTTACTAAACCCTGTCAAAAAAGCGATTTTGGGGGTACCGGTTTTGACGGAAATCGATTAGGGCTTCACCCCCAAAGAGCTCAAAACAGTTTTCCTTTTCAGCTCGACTTATAGGGGTCGCCAAAATTATTTTATTGGTGGTGAAAATGTCATTCCTTGGACAAACTTTTTTATGGCATTACGACGACTGGTGCGAGATAGAGACAAACGGTTCACCATCATTTTTAGAATAATAATGTCAACAAATCCAACATGCTTTTTTATTAAAAAATAAAAGTGGGATTATCGTTTTTTAACTTTTTTACTTGCCACATACAAGTTATGCACTTCTATGTGGGTTAATTTTGTCTTAGTGGCCAGTGAGTTGATTTTTTCAAGCCACCTTACGACTTGCTAGGGCCGCTAGGACCCTGGGAAAGACAAGTTGGTCTCGAGAAGTGCTCAGAAATAGTGGTTTTTTGAGAGTTCTTTACTGCCATAGCCGGCCGGGTGTGGACAAAATGAGCTGAAAATTTTGATATCCTCAACAGCTGTTGGCCCCCAAAAAATTTTCTACAAAACAATACTAGTTCCAATCGGATGAAAGGTACGGGCCTAGGTGAACGGGTGGAAATTTTAAAATTGCCTTATCTAAACCCTTGTCAAAAAAAGTCGATTTTGGGGGCACCCGGTTTTTTTGACGGAAAACGATTAAGGGCTCACAAAAGAGCTCAAAACAGTTTTCCTATCAGATCGGACTTTTAGTGGGTCTCAAAATTAATTTATTGGTGGTGAAATGTCATTCACTTGACCACTTTTCTATGGCATTTACCGCACGAATGGTGCGAGATAAAGACAAACGGTTTTCACCATAATTTTAGAATAATAATGTCAACTAAATCGAACACTGTTTTTTTTTATTAAAAAAATAATGGAGATATCTCGTTTTTTTAACTTCTTTTACTTGGACCACATACAAGTTATGCACTTCTAGATGTGGTTTGTACTTAGTGGTCAGTGAGCTTGTTTTTAAGCCAGTTAACGACTGCTGGGCCCGTAGGACCGCGGGAAAGACAAGTGGTCTAGAGAAGTGCTCATGAAAAGTGTTTTTTAGAGTTCTTTACTGCTAGCTCGGCCGGGTGTGTACAATGAGCTGAAATTTTAATCCCTCAACAGCTTGTTGGCCCCCCCAAAAAATACAAAAAATACTAGGGTTCCCATCGGATGAAAAGGTACGGCGTTGAACGGGGGTGTGAAATTAAAAAATTGCCTTACCTTACCTTGCCTTACCTTACCCTTGTGAACACTAGTCGATTTTGGGGACGGTACCGGATTTTTTGACCGGGAAATCGATTAAGGGCTCACAAAGAGCTTCAAAACAGTTTTTCCTTTTTCAGATCGAGACAAGTCGTATAGGGTCTCAAAATTAATTTATTGGTGGTGAATTTCATTCACTTTGACAACTTTTTATGGCATACCGAACGACTGGTGCGAGATAGAGACAAACGGTTTTCACCATCATTTGTAGAATAATAATCGTTCAACAAAATCAAACAATGCTTTTTTTATTAAAAAAAAATGTGGATAAATCGTTTTTTAAACTTTTTACTTGACACATACAAAGTATGCACTTCTAGGTGTTAATTTGTCTTAAGTGGCAGTGAAGCTTGTGATTTTAAGCCACTTACGACTGGTAGGGCCGCTAGGACCCTGGAAGACAAGTTGGGGTCTCGGAGCAACAGTGCTCATGAAAGTGTTTTTTGAGAGTTACTTACTGCCGAGCTCGGCCGGGTGTGGACCAAATGAGCTGAAATTTTATCCTTAACAGCTGTTGGCCCAAAAAATACAAAAAATACTAGGTTCCAATCGGATGAAAGGTACGGCCACGTGAACGAGGTGTGAAATTGAAAATTGCCTTAATCTAAACCTTGTCAAAAAAAGTCGATTTTGGGGGCGGGGGTACCGTTTTTTTTTGACACGGAAATCGATTAAGGGCTTACAAAAGAGCTCAAAACAGTTTTCCTTCAGATCGGACTTTATAGGGGTCTCAAAAATAATTTATGGTGGTGAAATGTCATTCCCTTTGACAAACTTTATGGCATTACGGAAGACTGGTGCGAGAAGAGACAAACGGTTTTCACCATCATTTTTAAATAATAATGTTCAACAAAAATCAACACTGCTTTTTTTTATCTAAAAAATAAAATGTGGGAATATCGTTTTTAAACTTTTTTACTTGGACACATACAAGTTAGCACTTCTAGGTGTTAATTTTGTCTTAGGGCAGTGAGCCTTGATTTTTAAGCCCACTTACGACTTGCTAGGGCCGCTAGGACCCTGGGAAAGCACAAGTGGTCCGAGAAGTGCTCATGAAAGTGGTTTTTTGAGAGTCTTCTTACTGCCCTAGCTCGGCCGGTGTGCAGACCAAATGAGCTGAATTTTAATCCTCCAAAGCTGTTGGCCCCACAAAAAATACAAAAAAATACTAGGTTCCAATCGGATGAAAGGTACGGCCGCTTGGAACGAGGTGTGAAATTTTAAAATTGGCCTTACTAAACCCTTGTCAAAAAAAGTCGATTTTGGGGGTGGTACCGGTTTTTGACGGAAATCGATTAAGGGCTTCACAAAGAGCGCAAAACAGTTTCTTTTCAGATCGACTTATAGGGGTCTCAAAATTAATTTATGTGGGATGAAATGTCTTCCGTTGGACAACTTTTTATTGGCCATTACCGACACGACTGTGTGCGAGATAGAGACAAAACGGTTTTCACCATCATTTTAGGAATAATAAAAAATGTTCAACAAAATCAACAATGCTTTTTTTATTAAAAAAAAATGTGGGAGGCTATCGTTTTTTAACTTTTTTACTGAACACATACAAGTTATGCACTTGTTAGGTGTTAATTTTGTTTAGTGGCAGTAGAGCTTTATTTTGTAGCCCACTTACGACTTGCTAAGGGCGCTAGGACCCTGGGAAAAAGACAAGGTTGGTCTCGAGAAGTGCTCATGAAGTGGTTTTTTTGAGAGTTCTTACTGCCCTAGCTCGGCCGGGTGTGGACCAAATGAGCTGAAATTTTAATCCTCAACAGCTGTTGGCCCCCAAAAAATACAAAAAATACTAGGTTCCAATCGGATGAAAGGTACGGCCGTGAACGAGGTGTGAAATTTTAAAATTGCCTTACTTAAACCCTTGTCAAAAAAGTCGATTTTGGGGTGTACCGGTTTTTTGGCGGAAATCGATTTAGGGCTTCACAAAGAGCTCAAAACAGTTTTCCTTTTTAGATCGGACTTATAGGGGTCCTCAAAAATAATTTATTGGTGGTGAAATGTCATTCACTTTGACAACTTTGTATGGCATTTACGACGACTGGTGCGAGATAGAGGACAAACGGTTTCAACATCATTTTAGAAATAATAATGTTCAACAAAGCAACAATGCTTTTTTTTATTAACAAATAAAATGTGGGATATCGTTTTTAACTTTTTACTTGACACATACAAGTTATGCCACTTCTAGGTGTTAATTTGTCTTAGTGGCAGTGAGCTTGATTTTTTAAGCCCACTTACGCTTGATTAGGGCGCTCGGACCCTGGGAAAGACAAGTTGGTCTCGAGAAGTGCTCATGAAAGTGGTTTTTTGAGAGTTCTTACTGCCCTAGCTCGGCCGGGGTGGAACCAAATGAGTGAAATTAAATCCTCAACACTGTTGGCCCCCCAAAAATACAAAAAATACTAGGTCCAATCGGATGAAGGTACGGCCGTGAACGAGGTAGTGAATTTTAAAATGCCTTACTATAAAACCTTGTCAAAAAGTCGATTTTGGGGGGTTACCGGTGTTTGACGGAAATCGATTAAGGGCTTCACAAAGAGCTCAAACAGTTTTTCCTTTTCAGATCGGACTTATAGAGAGGTCTCAAAATTAATTTATTGGGTGGTGAAATGTCATTCACTTTGACAATCTTTTTATGGCATTTACCGACGACTGAGGCGAGATAGAGGACAAAGGTTTTCACCATCACTTTTTAGAAAATAATGTTCAACAAAAATCAACAATGCTTTTTTTTTTTATTAAAAATAAAATGTGGGATATCGTTTTTTAACTTTTTTACTTGACACATACAAAGTTATGCACTTCTAGGTGTTATTATGTCTTCGTGGCAGTGAGCTTGATTTTTAAGCCCACTTACGACGTGCTAGGGCCGCTCGGACCCTGGAAAAGACAAAGTTGTCTCGAGAAGTGTCATGAAAGTGGTTTTTTGAGGACGTTCCTTTACTGCCCTAGCTCGGCGGGTTGTGGACCAAATGAGCTGAAATTAATCCTCAAACAGCTGTTGGCCCCCCAAAAATACAAAAAAATACTAGGTTCAATCGGATGAAAGGTACGGCGTGAACGAGGTGCTGAAATTTGAAAATTGCTACTAAACCTTGTCAAAAAAAGTCGATTTTGGGGGGTACCGGTTTTTGACGGAAATCGATTAAGGGCTTCACAAAGAGCTCAAAAACCAGTTTTCCTTTTTAGATCGACTTAGGGGTCTCAAAAAATTAATTTATTGGTGGTGAAAGTCCATTTCACTTTGACAACTTTTTATGGCATTTACCGACGACTGGTGCGAGATAGAGACAAACGGTTTTCACCATCATTTTTAGAAGAAAATGTTCAACAAAATCAACAATGCCTTTTTTTTATAAAAAATAAAATGTGGGATATCGTTTTTAACTTTTACTTTGACACATGCAAGTATGCACTTCTAGGTGTTAATTTGTCTTAGTGGCAGTGAGCTGATTTTTTAGCCCACTTACGACTTGCTAGGGCCGCTAGGACCCTGGGAAAGACAAGTTGGTCTCGAGAAGTGCTCATTTTTGAAGTGTTTTTTGAGAGTTCTTACTGCCCTAGCTCGGCCGGGTTGTGGACCAAATGAGCTGAAATTTTAATCATCAACAGATGTTGGCACCCCCAAAAAATACAAAAATACTAGGTCAACGGATGAAAGGTTACGGCGAACGAGGTGTCGAAATTTAAAAATTGCCTGACTAAACCCTTGTCAAAAAAAGTCGATGTGGGGTACCGGTTTTTTGCCGGAAATCGATTAAGGCTTCACAAAGAGCTCAAAACAGTTTTCCTTTTTCAGATCGGACTTATAGGGGTCTCAAAAATTAATTATTGGTGTGAAATGTCATTCACTTGACAACTTTTTATGGCATTTACCGACGAACTGTGCGAGATAGAGACAAAAGGTTTTCACATCATTTTTAGAATAATAATGTTCAACAAATCAACAATGCTTTTTTTTATAAAAAAATAAAATGTGGGATATCGTTTTTAAAATTTTTACTTGACACATACAAGCTAGCACTTCTAGGTGTTGTAATTTGTTCTTAGTGGCAGTGAGCTTGATTTTTTTTAAGACCCACTTACGATTGCTAGGGCGCTAGGACCCTGGGAAAGGACAAGTTGGTCTCGAGAAGTGCTCATGAAGTGGCGTGTTCTTTTGGCGTCTTACTTGCCCTAGCTCGGCCGGGTGTGGACCAAATGAGCTGAAATTTTAATCCTCAACAGCTGTTGGCCCCCCAAAAAATACAAAAAATACTAGGTTCCAATCGGATGAAAGGTACGGCCGTGAACGAGGTGTGAAATTTTAAAATTGCCTACTCAATAAACCCTTTTGCAAAAAAGTCGATTTTGGGGGTATCACCGGGTTAGTTTTTGACCCGCGACAATCGATCTAACAGGGCTCACCAAAGAGCTCAAAAACAGTTTTTCCTTTTTCAGATCGGACTATGGGGTCTCAAAATAATTATTGGTGGTTGAAATTCATTCACTTTGACAACTTTTTATGGCATTTACGAACCCCCGCGCCCTCCCATCCTCCCCCCTCGCACCCTGACCCTCGATCGACTGGTGCGAGATAGAGACAAACCCCGTTTTTTTTTTTCCCATCATTTTAGAATAATAATGTTCAACAAATCAACAATGCGTTTTTTATTAAAAAAATAAAATGTGGGATATCGTTTTTTTAACTTTTTTACTTGACACATACAATTATGCCCACTTTCTAGGGTGTTAATTTTGTCTTTAGTGGCAGTGAGCTTGATTTTTTAAGCCCACTACGACTTGCTAGGGCCGCTAGGACCCTGGGAAAAGACAAGTGGGTTCGAGAAGTGCTCATGAAAGGTGTTTTTTGAGAGTTCTTTACTGCCCTAGCTCGGACGGGTGTGGACCATAATGAGCTGAAAATTTAATCCTCAACAGCTGTTGGCCCCCAAAAAAAATACAAAAAATACTAGTTCCAATCGGAAAGAAGGGTCGGCCGTGAACGCATGTGTGAATTTTAAAATTGCCTTACTAAACCCTTGGTCGTCAAAAGTCGATTTGGGGGGGTACCGGTTTTGACGGGAAATCGATTAAGGCCTCACAAAGAGCTCAAAAAACAGTTTCCTTTTTCAGATCTGGACTATTAGGGGTCTCAAAATTAATTTTATGGTGGTGAAATGTCATTCACTTTGACACTTTTTATGGCATTACCGACGACTGGTGCGAGATAGAGGACAACGGTTTTGACACCATCATTTTTAGAATAATATGTTCAAACAAAAATCAACAATGCTTTTTTTTTATTAAAAAATAAAATGGGGATATCAGTTTTTAACTTTTTACTTGACACATACAAGTTATGCACTTCTAGGTGTTAGAGTTTGGTCTTAGTGGCAGTGAGGCTTGATTTTTAAGCCCAGTCTACGACTTGCTAGGGCCGCTAGGACCCTGGGAAAGACAAGATGGTCGCGAGAAGTGCTCTGAAATGGTTTTTTGAGGAGTCTTTACGCCCTAGCTCGGCGGGTGTCGACCAAATGCGCTGAAATTTTAATCCTCAACAGCTGTTAGGCCCCCAAAAAATACAAAAAAAAAATACTAGTTCCAATCGGAGAAAGGTACGGCCGTGAAAACGAGGTGTGAAAATTTAAATGCCTTACTAAACCTTGTCAAAAAGGTCGATTTTGGGGCGGGTACCGGTTTTTGACGGAAATCGATTAAGGGCTCACAAAGAGCTCAAAACAGTTTTCACAATTTTTCAGGATCGGACTATAGGGCGTCTCAAAATTAATTTATTGGTGTGAAATGTCATTCACTTTGACAACTTTTTATGGCATTTACCGACGGATGGTGCGAAGATAGAGACAAAACGGTTTTCACCATCCATTTTAGAATAAAATGTTCAACAAAATCAACAATGCTTTTTTTTATAAAAAATAAAATGTGGGATATCGTTTTTTAACTTTTTATTGACACATACAAGCTTATGCACTTTAGGTGTTAATTTTGTATTATTGGCAGTGAGCCTGATTTTTAAGCCCACTTCACGACTTGCTAGGGCGCTCCGCTTAGGACCCTGGGAAAGACAAAGTTGGTCTCGAGAAGTGCTCATGAAAGTGTGTTTTTTGAGAGTTCTTTACTGCCCTAGCTCGGCCGGGTGGGACAAATGAGCTGAAATTTTAAATCCTCAAACAGCTGTTGGCCCCCCAAAAAAATACAAAAAATACTAGGTTCCAATCGGATGGAAAGGTACGGCCGTGAACGCAGGTGTGAAATTTTAAAATTGCCTTACTAAACCCTTGTCAAAAAAGTCGATTTTGGGGGGGACCGCGTTTTTTTTTTGACGGAAAATCGATTAAGGGCTTCACAAAGAGCTCAAAACAGTTTTTCCTTTATCAGATCGGACTATAGGGGTCTCTCTCAAAATTATTTTATTGGTGGTGAAATGTCATTCACTTTGACACTTTTATGGCCATTACGACGAATGGTGCGAGATAAAGACAAAAACGGTTTTCACATCATTTTAGAATAATAAGTTCAACTAAACGACAATGTTTTTTTTATTAAAAAATAAAATGTGAGATATCGTTTTTAACTTTTTACTCGACACATAAAAGTTATGCACTTCTAGATGTTGGTTTTGCTTAGTGGCATGGAGCTGTTTGTAGCCAGTTACGGACTTGTAGGCCGACTAGGACCGCGGGAAAGACAAGTTGGTCTCGAGAAAGTGCTCATGAAAGTGTTTTTGAGAGTTCTTTACTGGCCTAAGCTTTTTTTTTCGGGGGGGGGGGGGCCGGGTGTGTACCAAATGAGCTGAAAATTTTAACCTCAAACAGAGGTTGGCCCCAAAAAATACAAAAAAATACTAGGTTCCAATCGGATGAAAGGTACGCCGTGAACGGGGTGTGAAATTAAAAAATGCCTTACCTTCCCTGCTTACCCTTACCTTGTGAAAAAGTCGATTTTGGGGGGTACCGGATTTTGACGGAAACGATAAGCCAAGGCTTCACAAGAGCTCAAAACAGTTTTCCTTTTTTTAGATCGGACAGTCGTATAGGGGTCTCAAAATTAAATTTATTGGTGGTGAAATGTCATTCACTTTGACAACTTTTTATGGCATTAACCGACGACGGGTGCGAGATAGAGACCAAAAACGGTTTTCACCATCATTTTTAGGAATAATAATGTCAACAAAATCAAACAATGCCTTTTTTATAAAAAATAAAATGGGGATATCGTTTTTTTAACTTTTTTTTGTACTTGACACATACAAGTTATGCACTTCTCGTGTTAATTTTGTCTTAGTGGCAGTGCGCTGATTGGTTAAGCCCACTTAAGACTTGCTAGGGCGCCAGGACCCTGGAAAGACAAGTTGGTCTCGAGGGAAGTGTCTCATGAAAGTGGTTTTTTGAGAGTTTCTTTATGCCCAAGCTCGGCCGGGTGTGGGGGACCAAAATGAGCTGAAATTTTATCCTTAACAGTGGTGGCCCCCAAAAAAGTACAAAAAAATACTAGGTTCCAATCGGATGAAAGGTACGGACGTGAACGAGGTGTGAAAAATTGCAAAATTGCCTTACTAAACCTGTCCCAAAAAAGTCGATTTGGGGGTACCGGTTTTGACGGAAATCGATTAAGGCTTCACAAAGAGCTCAAAAAACAGTTTTCCTTTTTCAGACGGACTTATAGGGTCTCCAAAATTATTATTGGTGGTGAAATGTCATTCCACTGTGGACAACTTTTTATGGCATTTACGACGACTGAGTGCGAGATAGAGACAAACGGTTTCACCATCATTTTTAGAATAATAATGTTCAACAAAATCAACAATGCTTTCTTTTTTTTTATTAAAAAAATAAAAGGTGGGATATCGTTTTTTAACTTTTACTTGACACATAAAGTTATGCACTTCTAGGTGTTAATTTTGTCTTTAGTGGCAAGTGAGCTTGATTTTTAAGGCCCACTTACGACTTGCTAGGGCCGCCTAGACCTGGGAAAGACAGTGTCTCGAGAAGTGCTGATATGAAAGTGGTTTTTTGAGGAGTTTCTTTATGCCTAGCTCGGCCGGGTGTGGACCCAAAATGAGCTGAATTTTAATCCTCAACAGCTGGGGCCCCCCAAAAAATACAAAAAAATACTAGGTTCCAATCGGATGGAAAGGTACGGCCGTGAACGAAGGTGTGAAATTTTAAAATTGCCTTTACTTAAACCTTGTCAAAAAGTCGATTTTTGGGGGATGTACCGGTTTTTGACGGAAATCGATTAAGGGCCTTCAAAAAAGAGCCAAAACAGTTTTCCTTTTTCAGATCGACTTATAGGGGTCTCAAAATTTAATTTACTGGTGGTGAAATGTCGATTCACGTGGACAACTTTTTATGCATTACCGACGAACTGGTGCGAGATAGAGACAAAGGGTTTACCATCAGTTTAGAATAATAATGTCACAAAATCAACAAATTGCTCTTTTTTTTATTAACAAAAATAAAAATGTGGGATACGTTTTTTGCTTTTTTACTTGAACATACAAGTTAGCACTTTCTAGGTGTTAATTTTGTCTTTAGTGGCAGTGAGCTTGATTTTTTAGCACATTTACGACTTGCTAGGGCCGCTAGGACCTGGGAAAGACAAGTTGGTCTCGAGAAGTGCTCATGAAAGTGGTTTTTTGAGAGTTCTTTACTGCCCTAGCTCGGCCGGGTGTGGACCAAATGAGCTGAAATTTTAATCCTTCAACAAGCTGCTGGCCCCCCCAAAAAAGACAAAAAATACTAGGTTCCCAATCGGATTGAAAGGTACGGCCGTGAACGAGGTCCGGAAATTTGAAAAATTGCCTTACTAAACCCTTGTCAAAAAAGTCGATTTTGGGGCTGGTATCACCGGTTTTTGACGGAAATCGATTAAGGGCTTCACCAAAGAGCTCAAAACAGGTTTTCCTTTTTCAGATCGGACTTATAGGGGTCTCAAAATTAATTATTGGTGGCGAAATGACATTCACTTTGAAACTTGTTTATGGCATTTACGACGACTGGTGCGAGATAGAGCCAAACGGTTTCACCATCAATTTTAGAAAATAATGGTCAACAAAACAAACAATGCTTTTTTTATTAAAAAAATAAAATGTGGGATATCGTTTTAGCTTTTTTATTGACACATACAAGTTATGCACTTCTAGGTGTTAATTTTGTTTTTTCTTGTGGCAGTGAGCTTGATTCTTAAGCCCACTTACGACTTGCTAGGGCCGCTAGGACCCTGGGGAAAGGACAAGTTGGTACTCGAGAAGTGCATCATGAAAGTGGTTTTTGAGAGTTCTTTACTGCCCTAGCCTTTTCGGCCGGGTGTGGAACAAATGAGCTGAAATTTAATCCTCAAACAGCTGTGGCCCCCCAAAAAAAATAACAAAAAATACTAGGTTCCAATCGGATGAAAGGTACGGCCGTGAACGAGGTGTGTGAAATTTTAAAATTGCCTTTACTAAACCCTTTGTCCGACCCCCCAAAAAAGTCGATTTGGCGGGGGGTACCGGGTTTTTGACGAAATCGATTAAGGGACTTCACAAAGAGCTCAAAACAGTTTTCCTTTTTCAGATCGGACTTATAGGGGTCTCACCAATAATTTATGGTGTGAAATGTCATTCACCTTTGACAACTTTTTATGGCATTAACGACGACTGGTGCGAGATAGAGACAAATCGGTTTTTTCACAGCCATTTTTAGAATAATAATGTCAACAAAACAAACAATGCTTTTTTTTATTAAAAAATAAAAATGTGGACTAGCGTTTTTAACTTTTTACTTGACACATACAAGTTATGCACTTCTAGGTGTAATTTTGTCTTAGTGGCAGAGGAGCTGATTTTTAAGCCCACTTACGACTTGCTAGGCCGCTAGGACCTGGGAAAGACAAGGTGGTCTCGAGAAGTGGCTCATGAAAGTGGTTTTTGAGATCTTTACTGCCCTAGCCGGCCGGGTGTTGACCAAATTAGCTAAATTTTAATCCTCAACAGGATGTTGGGCCCCCAAAAATACAAAAAATACTAGGTTCCAATCGGATGAAACGGTACGGGCCGTGAACGAGGTGTGAATGTTAAAATTGCTACTAAACCCTTGGTCAAAAAGTCGATTTTGGGGGGTACCGGTTTTTTGACGGAAATCGATTAAGGGCTTCACAAAGAGCTCAAAACAGTTTTCCTTTTTCAGATCGGACTAATAAAGGTCTCAAAATTAATTTATTGGCTGGTGAAATGTCATTCACTTTGACAACTTTTTATTGCATTTACCGACGATGGTGCGAGATAGGGACAAACACGGTTTTCACCATCATTTTAGAATAATCGTTAACAAAATCAACAATGCTTTTTTTCATTAAAAATAAAATGTGGGATATCGTTTTTTAACTTTTTTACATGACACATACAAGTTATGCACTTCTAGGTGTTAAATTTTGTCTTAGTGGCAGGAGCTTGTTTTTAAAGCCCACTTACGACTTGCTAGGGCCGCTAGGACCCTGGGAAGACAAGTTGGTCTCGAGAAGTGCTAATGAAAGTGGTTTTTTTGGAGTTCTTTACTGCCTAGCTCGGCCGGGTGTGGACAAATGAGCTGAAATTTTGATCTCAACAGATGTGGCCCCCAAAAAAATACAAAAAAATATAGTTCCAATCGGATGAAAGGTACGGCCGGTGACGGGTCGTGAATGTGAAATTTTAAAAATTGCCTTACTAACCCCTTGTCAAAAAAGTCCCCCCGATTTTTGGGGGGGACGGTTTTTTGACGGAAAATGATTAAGGGCTTCACAAAAGAGTCAAAACAGTTTTCCTTTTTCCCGATCGGACTTATAGGGGTCTCAAACTTAATTATGGTGGGAAATGTCATTCATTTGACACTTTTTATGGAATTTACCGAAGACTGGTGCGAGGATAGAGACAAAGGTTTTTTTCAATCATTTTAGAATAAATAATGTTCAACAAAATAAACAATGCTTTGTTTATTAAAAAATAAAAAATGTGGGATATCGTTTTTTAACTTTTTACTTGGACCACATACAAAGTTATGCACTTCTAGGTGTGGGTTTTGTCTAGTGCAGTTGAGCTTGTTTTTTTAAGCCCAGTACGACTTGCTAGGGCCGCTTAGGACCGCGGGAAGACAAGTTGGTCTCGAGAAGTGCTCGTGAAAGTGGTTTTGTGAGAGTTCTTTACTGCCCTAGCTCGGCGGTGTGTGTAAAAATGAGCTGAAATTTTAATCCTCAACAGCTGTTGGCCCCCAAAAAAATACCAAAAAATACTAGGTTCCAACGGATGAAAGGTACGGCCGTAGACGGGGTGTGTGAAATTAAAAAATTGCCCGTCCTTGTGAAATAGTCGATTTGGGGGGTACCGGATTTGTTGACGGAAATCGATTAAGGGCTTCACAAAGAGCTCAAAACAGTTTTCCTTTTATCACGATCGGACTTATAGGGGTATCAAAAATTAATTTATTGGTGGTTGAAATGTAAACACAATCATGCCACGGCCTACTCTTCTGAATTTGTAACACATCAGTTTACTGAGCTCACCTTACCATTCCGCGTCGATTACACCTGTTTCTGGCGTCGCGACGCTTAACGACGTCTGGCGTCGGCGTCAATCCAATGGCTCGACGGGAGTGAGGTAAATCTCAGCTGACCTATTCCATTACTCTCTCTTTCTTTAACGGTTTTCATAGAGACTAATATGATTTTAATTAAGTCTGTAGGGAGCAGTATTATTCAAAATATAATCAATCATGACGGTGTATAGGAGAGTAAGTTACTATATGGTGACCGGGGTTCGAACCTCTGTAGAACGTTTTTTTTGGGTCGTGGAAAGATTTTTTGTATTTATTTATACATAATTAATGTTTTTTCTGTGCCTTTGTTTGACATTAAAAAGCATGTTTAGTTTCTGAATAAATCTGCAGTACTTGGAATGACTAAGGAATAATGATGTATTTGAGTATGATTATGGTTAAAGAATCTGGAATACATAGTAGTGTACACTTTATTTAGCACATTCGCTATCTGCATATGATTTATACACATAATCAACAGTTTTCAGAGTCCACAAATTCAAGATAATCGTTAACAACAATATGTCAAACATGAGAAAAATAATAGGAAAACGCTCAGTTGGAAAGCGTTGTGAGCGAGACCGGTACGTGCAACATGACCACGAGTACGACTTCCCATAAGTCCACCACACAGTTGTAGGCCCTAATGGATATTGACATTCTACACTATATACTATTCCAACATCTTGCATTGTACTATCACGTTCATGCCTTCTAAAGTGATCTTGTATCTTCACTGCCTCCTTCATTTTTTAACATCATTTTTCGAATTATGATTACCGACAATAGGAGAGAATATTGTACTTATTGACCCTGCAAAATTTCATAACGATCGAGGAATATTTGTTTTTTTTTATTTTATTTTTTATTTGTTATAACCAACGATCGGATTTTGTTCAAAAACTAACAGCAACCGCCTAGGTGGTATGTACATGTGTTCAAATTTCAGCGTCGATCAGAGAAACGGTGCGACCTGTATCGAAGCAGTAGCTAACAGAAAAACACAAAAAAAACCGTAACATCGTTCGAGCCATAAGAGTCAGTGGAGAGCTCGCTAAGCTCGCTCAATTAAGAGTGTTCCATGAATGAACATATGATGCTATCTGTTAAACAAAAAAAATCAAAAATAAAATACAAAATAAATACAAATACAATAAATACAAAAGACACATTAATTTTATACAACTTAACGTTTGCTAAGCTTAATATTTTTAAAAGCAAAGAGTGGTTCACCTAAAATATAGTTCGTTCTCTTAACAAGATATTGTTACAACTACAATCAATATTACTAGGGCTGCCAACGATAGTATCCAAGTAAAAATGTGTTTCCAAAATTGCCCCCTGAACTAATAGCCTGTGTTTAAACTTTGTTTTAACCATCAGTTCATTATTTTGTCTGCATTTTAGGTGATTCGTTTTCTTAGTTGTCTTCCTTGTAAATAAATTTTTATTACTGACTAGGACAGACATATTAAATAAATCAATAAATAAACACTGCAACCAGAAGGGCTTTTCTCAGGCGCAGAGATGCAAAGAGACATTGGACAATTTAATTTATTTTATTCTAGAAAAAGGTGTTTTTAAAAATTATTATAACATTAAAATATCTAATATATTTAGAAACCAAATTACCAATTTAAAAAGCAGGTTCTAACAATGAACAATTAGTTGTGAGAGGCATCACGCTAGCCTCCTGCCCGTTTGGCGGTGCGATGGTACGGCGAGCGCATCGCCTGCGCCGCGACCATGCTCGCGAGAGGGCCTCGTAAGTTAACTCGTAAATATTACGTGAGCCTAATCGGGAGACGAGCGACACACCCTCTCCGCTCGACGCAAGCGAAGTACTGATCGTACGAGTGCGGATCGCTGAGAGGAAGTACGGAGACAGCGCTGCCGTCTCCGGCGACGAAGGCCAGCGGCGTGGGTAGGGTAGTGAGAGCGAGGCGGCTCGGAGAGACGCTGAGAACACAGCGGCCAGCTGTTCAGACGAGACACTCGGGACGCATGCACTTGAGTAAGGTTTATCGTTATCGTATACGTAAATTTAATTTTTTACAAAATGTTACGTAACGCCACACAAGTAGGCCTACAGTTTTTCGACACACGATATCTTTTATTTTATTAGGTCAAACATAATATCGTGTTGAAAAAAATGTTATCAAAACAAAAAATTGCGACTATCTCGATAAGAATTTCAATTCGATATCGTTGGGCAAGCCCTAGTCAAAACATGAACGTTTGATATTATAATTCACTAGGAAGCTTCGCAACGCTTTTTCAGGCGCGTTGTTGGATGAGCTAATTGTTTAAACAAAAAAAGGCGTAGCGTCTAAAATTGCTGATTTCATAAGAAATAATTTTTTTTGAATGCGCTCAAACTTTAACACGAATATATTAATTCATAAAATTAAGGTTCTGTGAAAAAATCATTTACAACGGATAAAAGCATGTAGGTGTTATAAGCGAAGGATTTTTTAAAAATCGAAAAAATCGTAAAATTGCGGATTTTCAAGAGAAATAATTTTCGATGTGCTCAAAAACGTGGCAGTTGTAAGTTCAGAGATTTCGAAGTCCTCAAAAAATTCATCGCCAATTGAGAAATGGTTTACAGAATCGTAGTTAACAAACCGACAAAAATACAAACAAAAAAAAGGGGGGGAAACATCCCGGATTTTTTTCTCCAGTGTAGTGAAATGGAATCTTCGCTTTGCTCGCTACGCTCATCCAAAAATACAAAAATATACACTGGGAAACGCCAAAGTCGTTGTTAGACGAGTGAGTGAGCCATGTGTTGAGTACCCGGGAACATTCCCTTTCATCCGCCTACCTAAGGCTTCATCTAGATTCTAGACTGCATGGGTCTTTGCTAGCTAGAGTGGCGCATTATGGCTTTACAGTTGACGCGCCCATAGACCAACTAATCTTAAACCCCTATCATTTGTACCTCCCCATAAATCAATCAAACATAAATGCAAAATGTTCCCGGGTACTCAACACATGAACTCGCTCACTCGTCTAAAAATGACTTTGGCGTTTCCCTAGTCTACTGGCTAACGATGCCAACTATACAAAACTAATGTGGAAGACCTGGAGTTCAAAAACCCCTGGTCGAGGAAGAGTTTGTATTTCTCGGGGTGGATTTAAAAAAACTATAGGCCTGAAAAGTTTTTGAAAATGCATACAATACTATGGAAAACAAGCCAGTTACGAATACGGGTAATGATAGCAAGTTTTACTCAATCTCCCAGCGGAATTTGGGGAACCTTGAGCGAGCAAAGATTCGATACACCTTGGTCACTGAATGCAAATTCACAGCCTGGAACAATATTAATAAGTGGAATCGAGCTAGCGAGCGAAGCGAAGATTCCATGTCACTACACGGAGAAAAAAATCCGGAATGTTTTTTTTTATTTTGTATTTTTGTGTTTGTTAACACGATTCCGGCTAAACATATACTCCAATTGCCATGAAATTTTATGGAGGCCTTCGAAATCTCTGAACCTAGAACTGCCACGTTTTTGAGCGCAATCGGTAAATTATTTCTCATGAAAATCGCAATTTTACGATTTTTTTTTATTTAAAAAAAAATTCTTCGACTTATAACACCTACATGCTTTATCCGATTTCAATTATTTTTTCACAGAACCTTAATTTTATGAATTAAGATATTCGTGTGAAATTTGAGCTCAATCGAAAAATTATTTTCCATGAAAATAGAAATTTTACAGGTTTTTTCTTTTTTTAAACAATTTTTTGACAAATAACACCTACATGCTTTATCCTATTGTAATGATTTTTTCACAGAACCTTAATTTTATGAATTTATATATTCGTGTGAAATTTGAGCGCAATCAAATAATTATTTCTTATAAAAATCGCAATTTTTCGATTTTTTTCTATTTTTAAAACTATGATTAATTTAAAAAAAAAATTAAATTTAAGTTTATTTTTTACTTTATTTAATTTAATTTTTAAAAAAATCTTGAACTTAGTTATAATTTTTTTACAGAACAACAGAAAATTCGTATAACACATGGCAGCTCAATGCACCAATTACGCTCATCCAACAACGCGGCGGGACTTAAGCGTTTTCCTAGTTTATAAACTAGGCCGCTTCGCGAACGCTTTTTCCAGTCGCATTGATGGATGAGCTTTTTTAAAATATTTCTGTCCAATGATTACGTTTTTAAGCCGGATCTTATTACTTTTTCTATAGTTACTTGATATTACTTGTTAATTATACACCTGTAAAAGGCTTATATTAAAACCTTTATTTCTATGAATTTTGACCAACTTTATCAATTTTTTCTTTCAAAAGGCACTACATTGCACCATAATCTTTATGTCAATGTAAAATATGAACGTTGTAGCCCCACCCTTTTGGTCAGAATCGGCCCAAATGTCACGAAAATATCGTATTGAAAACCAGGGGAAAAATCGTAAAAGTACGATTTCTATGAGAAATATTTCTTCAAATGTCTCTAAATTCATAACATATATGATTTTAGTGATTTTAAATGTTCTCATAAAGCTTCACCAAGATCGCAGGAGCCGTTTGCCAAATAACGAAAATATCTCATTAAAAATCGGGAAAAATTCGTAAAAGTACGATAATCATAAAAAAATTTGATCGATTGTACGTGGCAAGTCTAAGTTCAGAGATTTCGAAGGTCCCCATAAATTTTCATCAAGATCGCATATGCCGTTTGCCCGGTAGAGCGCAAACAAACAAACAGACAAAAAAAACACCCGAGCTAATTTTGTTGGACTTGGGGGTCAGTGAAATTGAAGTCTTCGCTTCGCTCATCCAAAAATTTCAGCGCAATCTATTCAGCGATTTGGATGATTTTTTGAGTACAAACACACCCACACACAGAATAACCGAAGTGCCGTATGAGTTGAATTGTAGACTTCAGCCGCTGCGCTCCCTCGTCTAATACACTTAACTTTTCAGAAGAAATTGTTACATACTTTTACTTACATACACTCTTCCACAGGCATTCATCACAGATGTGCCCTCAACTAAATAATATAATATACATTTACATTATTTTACATTCTTCTTTTTCTTTCAATAACCACACCGCAAGAGATTTTTTTCTTGTTGTCATAAACAATACGTGTTCATAAAATGGACATTTTTTTATTAATTAATATCTTACTTTTATTTTAAAACACAGAGTATTTTAGTAAAATCATTTGTTCTCTTGTGGCGGTAATTTTCTCCAAAATTTGAAATAGCCTACTAAAAGTGCTACCCTTTAGAGTTTAGAGTTTAGACATAAGTTTCAGTTTTTGTTCATGTACATTTATTACTCTATATTTATACTAAGGTACAGGTGCAACATTGAAGTCCAAATATGACCCATTTATGAACCTTGAGGTTGTTAAAGGTAAATACTATAGAGGGATGCACATCGATACTTTTTTTCACTATTAATTATCAAAAAGGCAATGTCATTATCGAATCGATATTATCGATAATTGGATGAGCGTAGCAAGCGAAGCGAAGATTCTATTTCACTACACTGGAGAAAAATATCCGGAATGTGTTTTTCTTTTGTTTTTTCTTTTTGTATTTTTTTCTGTTTGTTTACACGATTCCGGCTAAACCGATACTCCAATTGCGATGAAATTTTCTGGAGGTCTACGAAATCTCTGAACTAAGAACTGCCACGTTTTTGAGCACAATCGAAAAATTATTGTTTATGACAATCGCAATTTTACGATTTTTTTTCGATTTTTAAAAAATTTCTTCGACTTATAACACCCACATGCTTTATCCGATTGTAATGATTTTTTCACTGAACCTTAATTTTAAGAATAAATATATTCGTGTGAAATTTGAGCGCAGTCAAAAATAATTTCTCATGAAAATCGCAATTTTACGCTTTTTTCGTTTAAAAAAAACATACGCTCATCCAACAACGCGCCTGAAAAAGCGTTTGCGAAGCTTCCTAGTATTGATATCACCAACAAATCCTGTTCCGACCTATAAGTGGAACTTTAAGTGTGGCAAGTGCAAGTAAAACAATACAATCGCGTTCCGTTTGCTGTCTCCCTGTCTTCGATGTCATGTGTTAGGCTTCCGTTATCGAATGAGAGCTGATTTCCAAACATAAATCTCGAGTGCCAGCCAGTGAATGGCACAACATGCCACAATTTAGTAACTAGGAAGCTTAGCAAACGCTGTTTATGGCGCATTGCTGGATGAGCGTAATTTTTTTTATACAAAAAAAACATAAAATTGCTTTTTTCATGAGAAATTATTTTTTAATTGCGCTCAAATTGCACAACAATATATAAATGCATAAAATTAAGGTTCTGTAAAAAAAACATTACAAACGGATAAAGCATGTAGGTGTTATAAGTCGAAGAAATGTTTTAAAAAATCGAAAAAATCTTAAAATTGCGATTTTCATAAGAATTTATTTTTCGATCGAATAAAGCATGTTGATGAAAAAGTCGAATGTTTTTTTTTTTTAAAATCGTAAAATTGCGATTTTCATAAGAAATAATTTTTCGATTGCACTCAATTTTCACACGAATATATTAATTTCTAAAATTAAGGTCTCGATTAGCCAAGTATCATAAATATGAGACGTTAAGAAATATTCAATCAATCAAGGTTCTGTGAAAAAATCATTACAATCGGATAAAGCATGTAGGTGTTTTAAGTCGAAGAAATTTTTAAAACAATCGAAAAAAAATCGTAAAATTGCGATTTAAATGAGAAATAATTTTTTGATTGCGCTCAAAAACGTGGCAGTTCTAAGTTCAGAGTTTTCGAAGCTTCCAGGAAATTCATCGCCATTGGAGTATCGGTTTAGCCGGAATCGTGTTAACAAACAAACAAAAATACCAAAAAAAGAAAAAAGAAAGAAAAAAAAAACATTCTGGATTTTTTCTCCAGTGTAGTGAAATGGAATCTTCGCTTCGCTCGCTACGCTCATCCAATTATTTGATATTTCGATAATCGATAATGAATTTTGGTTATCGATTATCGAAAAAATATCCATTATTGATTATCGATCGATAATATCGATTATCTATTGTTTCGCCGTGGCTGGATATAGATGCAACTTCACAGACGAGATAGCAGATAATTGTTGCAATAAAATAGTTAATATTCTTACCAGACGGTTACTCTTGCATGCATGGTACATGCTAGACATGCACAGACATCCCTACCCAGCAAAACACAAATGTGATGTACCGGCCGGTGCCCGCTCGGGCTGCTCGTACGGGCCTGGCCGGGCTGCCCGTACGGGTCCGCCTAGGAGTGTCCCCTCGGCCGTGACGGGGGACCGCACGGGCTACCAGTAGCTGCCCCGGCCGTAGCCCGTGCGTGCCCCGTTGTTTATAAACCGCTTGATGCCCGGCCGGTGCCCGGCCGTTAACCGTACACTCTCACCCTGTCTACGCCCGCACGGTCCCCGGCCAGTCCCCTGCCTATGCCCGTCCATTGACAATATCTAAGGTAGCATCCGTAGCGCGATCTGTGAGCTAAATGTAAAACCTAGAATAAAAAGTTTTGATTGATAAAATATCAGTATTATATAGCTATATTGTCTCAAGCTGTGACATCAGTCGATTGCCTGTAGGTGGATATTCAACACATATAAATTACAAGTTGTTATAAAATTTCAAGTGTAAGTGTCTCGAACTCGATCCAGCAGCGCGCCTCTCCATCTGTAAGCCAAGCCGTTAACCGTTACGCCACGGAAGAACTTGATGCTCGGAGGGAATATCCACCTATAGATTCAACAGCAAATCGACTTGACTGAATTGTAGTAACTAGGAAGCTTCGCAAACGCTTTTTCAGGCGTTGTTGGAAAAGCGTAATTGTTTAAAAACGTAAAAAGCATAAAATTGCTATTTTCATAAGAAATAATTATTCAATATTACGCTAAAATTTCACGCGAATATATTAATTCATAAAATTAAGGTTCTGTAAAAAATTATTGCAATCGGAAGCATGTAGATGTTATTAGTCGAAGAAATTTTAAAAAATAAAAAAAGTCGTAAAATTTCCATTATCATGAGATATAATTTTTTGATTGCGCTCTAATTTCACACGAATATATAAATTCATGAAATTAAGGTTCTGTAAAAAAACCATTACAATCGAATAAAGCATGTAGGTGTTATAAGTCGAGGAATTTTTTTAAAATCGAAAAAAATCGTAAAATTGCGATTTTCATAAGAAATAATTTTTCGATTGCGCTCAAAAACGTGGCAGTTCTAAGTTCAGAGATTTCGAAGGTCTCCAGAAAATTTCATCGCAATTGGAGAATCGGTTTAGCCGGAATCGTGCTAACAGTCAGACAAAAATACAGAAAGAAAGAAAAAAACATTCCGATTTTTTTTTTCTCCAGTATAGTGAAATGGAATAATTCGCTTCGCTCGCTACGCTCATCCAATTGTGCGCTTGCTCTGTGGCCCATCAGTATCGCATTTGAACTATTTTGGATGTGTTTTAATAGTGTTCAATATATTACACAAATGGTAAACAGTTTATTTTTTTTAAATGGGCGCAATAAATTATTATGCTATCCAAAGCCGTTTCTGTTTTGAAGCGCATGTTCGAAATTTTGTTCCTGTAGTTGATATAGGCCGAGGCGGGTGCATATGCATAAATAAAGTATATGCTGTCCGATGCGATGCTGAATGATACGTTCATAAGAAAACGTACTTATTCTATTGGTTTATGCAACCAAATTAAATGACTTCATTAGAGATGTTCACATCTTTTGTGTCAGTTGGTAAAAAGTTAAACTATAGTATACAGTGTTGCATTTTCTTTTAAGCTGTATAACAAGAGAAAATGTAAGCAGGCCAAAAGCTATTATATTGTAAGCAATGATAATTACTATGAAGCTTCGCAAACGCTTTTATAGGCGCGTTGTTGGTTGAGCGTAATTGTTTTAAAAACGAAAAAAAGCGTAAAATAGCGATTTTCATAAGATATAATTATTCGATTACGTTCAAATTTCACACGAATATATTAATTTATAAATTAAGGTTCTGTGAAAAAAATTATTTCAATCAGATAAAGCATGTACGTGTTATAAGTCAAAGAAATAAAAAATAAAAATCTCAAAATGCAATTATTGGATGAGCGTAGCGAGCGTAGCGAGCGAAGCGAAGATTCCATTTCACTACACTGGAGAAAAAAATCCGGAATGTTTTTTTTTTTTTTTTCTTTCTGTATTTTTGTGTGTTTGTTAACACGATTCCGGCTAAACCGATACTCCGATTGCGATGAAATTTTATGGAGACCTTCGAAATCTCTGAACTTAGAACTGCCACGTTTTTGAGCGCAATCGGAAAATTTTTTCTCATAAAAAACGCAATTTTACGATTTTTTTCGATTTTTAAAAAATTTCTTCGACTTATAACACCTACATGCTTTATCCGATTGTAATGATTTTTTTACAGAACCTTAATTTTATGAATAAAGATATTTGTGTGAAATTTGAGCGTAATCGAAAATTATTTCTCATGAAAATCAAATTTTACGGGTTTTTTCTTTTCTAAAACAATTCTTTGACTTATAACACTACATGCTTTATCTTATTGTAAAGATTTTTTCACAGAACCTTAATTTCGTGAATTAATATATTCGTGTTAAATTTGAGCGCAATCGAATAATTATTTCTTATACAAATTGCAATTTTACGATTTTTTTCTTTTTAAAAAATTACGATTAATTAAAAAAATTAAGTTAATTTTTTTTTTTTTTTTATTTAATTATAAAAATTAAGTTAATTTTTTATTTAATTTAATTTAATTTAAAAAAATCTTCGATTAAGTAATGATTTTTTCACAGAACAACAGAAAATCCGCGTAACACATGGCATCTCAATGCACCATATACGCTCATCCAACAACGCGGGCGGGACTTAAGCGTTTTCCTAGTTATGAGAAATAATTTTTTGGTAGCGCTCAAATTTCACACGAATATATCAATTCATAAAATTAAGGTTCTGTTAAACAATCATTACAATCGAATAAAGCATGTAGGTGTTATAAGTCGAAGAAATTTTCAAAATAGAAAAAAATCGTAAAATTGCGATTTTCATAAGAAATAATTTTCCGATTGCGCCAAAAAAACGTGGCAGTTCTAAGTTCAGAGATTTCAAAGGCCAACACAAATTTCATCATAATTGGAGTATCGGTCTAGCCGGAATCGTGTAACAAACAGCCAAAAATACAAAAAAAACGAAAAAAAAAACAAACTAAACATTCCATATTTTTTCCAGTGTACTGAAATGGAATCTTTGCTTCGCTCGCTACGCTCTGCGCTCATCCAAAAATTCATTGTAGAGGAATATACTAACGAGTTGTTAAACAAGAACAGAATTCATTTTGTGTCTTGGTTAGTGTGCAGGGCAGCTAATGGAACAGTTACATTGCATGGGCCCGTCCGGGTAATGAATGGGGGGAACAAAGAAATACATTCACGGGGCATGTACTGACTACGGCCGTTGAACGCCCGGGCAGCCAAGGGAATGTTTGCATGGCCTGGTCCCGTATGGGTAATGGCTGGGCGGAACGAAGAAATACAATCACGGGGCATGTACTGGCTATGGCCGGGGAGCTAACGGACTAGGTCGGCTATATTACCAAAATTTGCCCGGCCGGGTCCCGCACGACGCCCTGAGCTAAGCCCCCGACGCACCCCGTAGCCCGCACGATGCCCAGAGTGCCCGGACCAATACCGGTGTCCCCCCCGCACGTTTGGGGTTTTGCTGGGTAACTGTACTACCACCAATTTAAACACCGCAAAATAACGATTTTGTGATATCTCGAGAATGCTGCAAAATATCCCCAAAACTGTTTGCAGACAGCTGTTGTATGGTTTTGTAAGGACTATAGCCTGTCCAAAAATATTGTATTGTGATGGTAATGAAGTTTTTTATTGATAATTAAATAATTAAATGCATATTTGAAATAAAAAAACCCCACCGATTATGATGTAATTTGCATGGTTTAATATTGGTGATTATCTTTAACCTTGACTGGGAAAAACCCCTGAAACAACTATCTTTTAAGCATAGCGAACATATACTTTAACATTTTTTTTTCCAAGCCTATTGACAAACTATGAAGGCTAAATAAAATAGAGTGATGGCTTGGGACCACGAAAATTTATAAGCATAGGGCCTAGGTTTGTTGGCTAAGTTTCGGCCGGGGTAGATTTTCCCCTACTTTTATAGAAAATTTTTTTGGTTTTAAAGGTGGTCCACATAAAAAACTTAAGAAAAGCAAAAGGGTTTTAACGCGAGTGTATTTTTGGAACATAGGAAACAGTACTGGCTTTTCAAACAAATGGGTAGTTTTAAGACATATTTTTAAAAGCATTAGACACTTTTTTTAAGGGTAAGAAAAATGATCATTTTAACTTATGACAAAACCTTGCTTAAGTACAAAAAAAAATGAGTAAAAACAAACATCTTTTTAAAAGGGTTTAACTTCTACAGTCAACTACGTTTCCGTTATAAAAAAAATAAAGTTAGCGGATTTGGGAGTAAATTTGCATTATTTTCAACATCGATTGTAAAATTCTTTAATTAAAATTCTCTCTTTCACTCCGCAAAGAACTTAGAAGACAGCGATATCGTGGCCTAAATTCTTTGTGCTTCGTTTCTATGGTACCGTGTACCTTACGTGTTATTTTATTGGTGGATTCCCTAAAAAGGACCCCAGCTATGGGCCTTAAATAAATTTTTAATGAGACAATTGACTCCATTATAAAATTGTGTCCAAAATTTAAGCTTTGGGCTCATGCCCCATTTAGAACCGCATCGGGCCCCTTTTATGAACCGTATTTTTATGATTTTTGATTATGAATATTTTGGGTCATTTGGCCAAAAAAATGGGTAAGATAAGGATGAAATCACAATTGGGGGTTTGAGCAAAGCGTCGCAGGCCGCGCCCCCGTATACCGGCCCCCACATCAAAAATAAAGGCTGTGTGAATGACGAGTCATAATAGCTAGCAGGGGTGTCATGGCGATCTAATGTCAACTAAATAATGTCACTTATCAAATATTTTTAAATTTCTAAAAAATTTAAAACCTATTTTTTTATCATTCAAAAACCAGAAGGTGTTGATGTGAAAGGACTGAAGAGAGATAAAATTTGTGGATAAATGCCGTGTGGAGAAAAAAAAGAAAGCCCAGCTTGCCCTAGGCCTTGGCCACACATTGGACGCTTTGTAAAACTGTGTAGTTCTTGGAATCTAAGTTTCGTGTACATCTAGGCGACTTACGCTTGGGATGGTACTAAGGTGGCGCTTCGAGTGTGAGAAAGTGGCAGTGCAAAGCCCAATTGATTTCACTTTACAATGTTGCAATTTAGAGTTTAAGATGGCACATTTAAATTTTACATAATCATGTATGTAGGCCTAAATGATACTTGGTTTCAATCTCGGACGAAATTTTTACTTTGTAGGTAGCAAAACAACCAAATTGAAATAAAAATTAAAAGTATTAGCAATCTCGATAATGTTTTGTTTGGAGGGAAGCAGTACTACTGCTGCAACTTTTGGCAAAAAAGCTAAACCCTTAAAAAAACAGCTGATTAGTTATAACCACTGTCCCATTTATGCACTCTCTCCCCTTGCAGAAAAGATAAACACGTATGACATAACGTGTTTATCTTTTCTGTTTATCTTTTTTTGTTTACATACGTAAACAATGAGATTTATATTTTAATAAAATTCAAAAATTAATCTCGACCGGTGTTCGAACCCGGGTCTCCCACATTCCAGGTAGGCGCCTTAGCCAATAAGACCACTGAGACCTTTCAACTTCTGAATTGTAGTTGCAGTATAGATAAAGGCCCCTACCTGGAATGTGTGTGAGACCCGGGTTCGAACCTCGGTCGGGATGAACTTTTTTTATTTCTGAATTGTATAAAATATTAACAATTCTTCCTACGGGAGGGAGTGTTTCCCGACTGACCAAATCGAAAAATAAATGTAATTTATATATTTCTGGACAAAAGCCTCCTAAGTTACGGACACAGAAATTTCAGTAAATCACGGCCATTATGTGAAGACATTTATCAATACATAGTATTTATAGCAAACTCTTTAAAATCTTATGCAGTCTTCATCTCTTCGATGTATTCATGTTTGTGTTGAGTGTTGACGCTTTTTCTTCCGAGATGCAGCTTCCACGGAGTTCTGTAGCATAAAAACACATTAATACTTTACACAATTATATGTGTTTTTAAACAAAATACATAACATCAGTGACCACAAGGAAAACAATTAAATAATGGACACAAATTGGGTTTTACAAATACCTTTTTTCAAATTTTAGGGATGGCTGGGGTCCCCGGGGTTCAAAAACTACCCTTTCCCCCCGGTGTTTAAGTTCCGGTTTCTCTTTCGAACCGTTAATACACAAAAAATTGTTTTTTTTGCTCAATATTTTTGTGGCTTTTTTTGAAAAAGCCCTTAACCGCCAATTTTCCCCTGCGGTCTACCCCGGAAGCCCTGAGACGGCACAGCATGTTTGTACCTTCACCCCCCCCCCCCCCCCCCCCCCCCCCCGGGTGGTTATCACCAAGTCAACCTCAAGCAGATTTTCAGTCTCAGACGGCAGGATTTTTGCTCTGATGCGTGGTTAGCAACCGACCCTGACGAAAAACATTGAAGGTTATAATAGAGATGGGGTCGGTGTTTTTCCAAGGGAAAAATTTACTTTTGGGAAAAATTTCTGCCCAAGTTTCCGGGAAAAATTTTCATCTTTTAAATATTAAACATGGGCCTAATCAGTTTTTTTTAAATATTTTTTGTAATAAAAATAATAACTAAAAAATGGTCTGAGATAAAAAATTTGTGGGTTTGACGGGTTTGTGCTAAAAAATTAATTTTCCCAAGCGTCCGTGTTGTACGTGTCAGTGCTCGATTAGTCATAGTTTGTTATTCTTTTGGGTTCAGCTGCTGCCAAATACTGAAAGAATAAATTGCAATCTTTTTTTGAATGATAATGGAGACATCAAAAAAATGTTTTTGTTGACAAACATTTCCCGTAATCTTTTTGGAAAACCAACATCACTAACTAAAACATTAATTTCCAACCATAGCAACTGTCACAGATGTGTTGGGTGGAAAAAAATTTATAGGAGGTAGCTGCTTGGGTAGCCCACCGCTTCCCAAAGCGAAGGTCCGGGTTTTAATTCCCACTATAGTCAAAAAAATTTTCTTTGATTTGGGCTAAGTCCTCAGTTTTTGTTTAGAAATTTTAAACGGTGACTTTGAAGCCGTCCTAGCAACGAGGCAATAATAAATTTAAGTTGTTCTAAATCGGCCTTGTTGATTCGGCGTTGATCAGCGGGTTTTGCACTGTCCATACCACTGTTGGGATATTTTCCCATTAAAAAAAATTTTCTTTGGTTGGTTATCGCTAGAGTATGAAAAAAAAGCATTAAAATTTTTGAATATTAGCATTAAATTTTTTTAAATTTAGCATTTTGTGCATTAATTTTTTTTCCACCAAAACCCCAAATGTGGGGAAATTTCTTTTATTTTTAATGGGAAAAAATTCAAATTATCTTTATAGGGAACATTTCAAATTTAATGTAGCACTTTAAAAGGGGCTGTTTTAACCCGGGGAATTTACGTAAGAGAGGAAGAGCATGCTTTTCCGGGCTCAAAAGGGGGACTAGCGATATTTCCCAACATGATTTTTTAGCAATAACGGAGGCGAGCTAATTTATTTAAGCACCCCCAGATATGTTACCTGTGCACTCGCTGACTGACTGAGCGGGCCCACTGCGCATAGACCCCCCACAGTTAATGAGTGAATTGAGCTGTTTGTTGTTTCAAACACAAACACTTCGCGATTGTCACGGTATTTTATTTTAATTTCCGTTTTAAACTCTCATTCCCAATGAATTGATTTTTTTATTAACATTTTAGGACACTATTATTTTATTCTAAAAAACATAGGAAAATTTAAAAAAACAAAGAAAAAAA